>CM040124.1:98286595-98829378 GCA_022559845.1 Amorphophallus konjac | reverse complement strand
TACCCCCGGGCTTGGGTGAGCGACGAGAGAGTGGCGGCCCAAATTGGCCCATTTAGATTGCGAATGTGCTTGCTTTCTTAAGTCCAAGGTCGTGTCACATCACAAAGGCATCCTCCATGACTCGACTCCGAAGGAAGAATTCATCAAATTTGGTGATGTACTCGTTCACAGACTTTCCATCTTGGGTGAGTTTCTGCCATTGGTCTAAAAGACACTGATGGTAGGAGGGTGGCAGATACTTCTCCCTTAGTTTTTCCTTCATTTCTTCCCACGTGTTTATGGGCTCCTCTCGTCTCCTTGCTAGGAGATTTTTAATGTTTCACCAGTAGGTCTTGGCTTGACCTAGGAGTTTCATTTTGGCAAACCTCACCCGTGTGGCAGGGGTCATGCGGTGATGCCAGTCAAATTATTGATCCATCCCGGTCTCCCAATCAAGGTATGTAGCGTGGTTTAGGGACCCATAAAAACTCGGAGCATCGATCTTGATGTTCCGTAAGATGATATCCTGATCGTCGTGGTCTCACCCTCGAGGCGCACGATCCTCTTTCTCTCTACCTTAAAGAGCCTGATTCTGGCGGGCTTGGTCTCTCTCTTCCCTAGGGTTGGCTACGGGATCACCGCGGCCATTCACTGTTCTTTCCTCTCTCTTCATTCTATCCTTTAAGGCCTGGATCCTCTCATCTAGCTCCGCTCGTAATTGGCCTATGGATTCTTCGAAGTGGGCCATAAGGTTGTGCTCGAGCTGGGCTAACATAGCACTCACACTCTTCTGATCCATGGGTGATTGTAGTGATGAAGGGCACGCTAGACGGCCTGATGACTTCCTAGACCAGCGTGGCATGCATGGGCTCAGACCTAAATGATGCAATCCTGAGACCGAAAATTAGCAAGCTATAGACCCGATTTGTTGGCTAACATGTAAAAGGATCAATTCGAAGGGACCTGTCCGGGAGAGTTGCTCGCCCGTAGGTGAAGTAGTTATGGAACTACCTCCTGACAATTAGGGTGCCCTAATGCGGCAGTTCTAGGGCCCAAGGATGGGCGCACACAAGCTCTCTCTCTTCGTCCATAGCAATGCACTCAGAAGACATGCTACATTGATCGGGCTCTCTTTCACTTCGTCGCGCGACAATTGAAAATATACCAAATAAGAAAGTGATTGGAGCACGTACCTAGATAGAATGAAAAAGTCTAGCTTCGACCGGAGATGAGGCAGAATATTTTAACGGCTTAGATGTAAAGTCATGACGCCGCACAACTTGGCTTAGGCGGAACGCCATGACGCCAAGGTAGAATATTTAACGGCTTAGACGTAGAGTCGTGACGCCGTACAACTTGGCTTAGGCGTAGGGCCCAGACGCCAAGGCAGAATATTTAACAGCTTAGACATAGAGTCATGACGCCGTACAACTTGGCTTAGACGAAAGGCCATGATGCCAAGGTAGAATATTTAACGGCTTAGACGTAGAGTTGTGACGCCGTACAACTTGGCTTAGGCGTAGGGCCATGACGCCAAGGTAGAATATTTAACGGCTTAGACATAGAGTCATGACGCCGTACAACTTGGCTTAGGCATAGGGCCATGACGCCAAGGCAGAATATTTAACGGCTTAGACATAGAGTCATTACGCTGTACAACTGGGCTTAGACGGAAGGCCATGACGCCAAGGCAGAATATTTTAACGGCTTAGACGTAAAGTCATGACGCCACACAAATTGGCTTAGGCGGAAGGCCATGACGCCACGGTAGAATATTTAACGGCTTAGACATAGAGTCATGACGCCGTACAACTTGGCTTAGACGGAAGGCCATGACACCAAGGTAGAATATTTAACGGCATAGATGTAGAGTCGTGACGCCGTATAACTTGGCTTAGGTGTAGGGCCATGACGCCAAGGAAGAATATTTAACGGCTTAGACATAGAGTCATGACGCCGTACCACTTGGCTTAGGCATAGGGCCATGACGCCAAGGCAGAATATTTAACGGCTTAGACATAGAGTCATGACGCCGTACAACTTGGCTTAGACGGAAGGCCATGACGCCAAGGCAGAATATTTTAACGGCTTAGACGTAAAGTCATGACGCCGCACAACTTGGCTTAGGCGGAAGGCCATGATGCCAAGGTAGAATATTTTACGGCTTACACATAGAGTCATGATGCCGTACAACTTGGCTTAGACGGAAGGCCATGACGCCAAGGCAGAATATTTAACGGCTTAGACATAGAGTCGTGACGCCGTACAACTTGACTTAGGCGTAGGGCCATGACACCAAGGTAGAATGTTTAACGGCTTAGACATAGTGTCATGACGCCGTACAACTTGGCTTAGACGGAAGGTCATGACGCCAAGGCAGAATATTTAACGGCTTAGACATAGAGTCATGACGCCGTACAATTTGGCTTAGACAGAAGGCCATGATGCCAAGGCAGAATATTTAACGGCTTAGACATAGATTCGTGACGCCGTACAACTTGGATTAGACGGAAGGCCATGACGCCAAGGCAGAATATTTAACGGCTTAGACATAGAGTCGTGACGCCGTACAACTTGGCTTAGGCGTAGGGCCATGATGGCAAGGCAGAATATTTAACGGCTTAGACATAGAGTCATGACGCCGTACAACTTGGCTTAGACGGAAGGCCATGACGCCAAGGCAGAATATTTAACGTCTTAGACATAGAGTCGTGACGCCGTACAACTTGACTTAGGCGTAGGGCCATGACACCAAGGCAGAATATTTAACGGCTTAGACATAGAGTCATGACGCCGTACAACTTGGCTTAGCCGGAAGGCCATGACGCCAAGGTAGAATATTTTAACAGCTTAGAAGTTAAGTCATGACGTCGCAGAACTTGGCTTAGGCGGAAGGCCATGACGCCAAGGCAGAATATTTAACGGCTTAGACATAGAGTCATGACGCCGTACAACTTGGCTTAGACGGAAGGCCATGACGCCAAGGCAGAATATTTAACGATTTAGACATAGAGTCGTGACACCGTACAACTTGGCTTAGGCGTAGGGCCATGATGCCAAGGCAGAATATTTAACAGCTTAGACATAGAGTCATGACGCCGTGCAACTTGGTTTAGACGGAAGGCCATGACGTCAAGGCAGAATATTTAACAGCTTAGACATAGAGTCGTGACACCGTAGAACTTGGCTTAGGCGTAAGGCCATGACGCCAAGGCAGAATATTTAACGGCTTAGACATAAAGTCATGACGCCGTACAACTTGGCTTAGACGGAAGGCCATGACGCCAAGGTAGAATATTTTAACGACTTGGACGTAAAGTCATGACGCCGCACAACTTGGCTTAGGTGGAAGGCCATGACGCCAAGGTAGAATATTTAGCGGCTTAGACATAGAGTCATGACGCCGTACAACTTGGCTTAGACGGAAGGCCATGACCCCAAGGAAGAATATTTAACGGCTTAGACATAGAGTCGTGACGCCGTACAACTTGACTTAGGCGTAGGGCCATGACGCCAAGGCAGAATATTTAACGGCTTAGACATAGAGTCATGACGCCGTACAACTTAGCTTAGACGGAAGGCCATGACACCAAGGCAGAATATTTAACGGCTTAGACATAGAGTCGTGACGCCGTACAACTTGGCTTAGGCGTAGGGCCATGACGCCAAGGTAGAATATTTAACGGCTTAGACATAGAGTCATGACGCCGTACAACTTGGCTTAGACGGAAGGCCATGACGCCAAGGTAGAGTATTTAACGGCTTAGACATAGAGTCATGACGCCGTACAATTTGGCTTAGACGGAAGGCCATGATGCCAAGGCAGCATATTTAACGGCTTAGACATAGAGTCGTGACGCCGTACAACTTGGCTTAGACGGAAGGCCATGACGCCAAGACAGAATATTTAACGGCTTAGACATAGAGTCGTGACGCAGTACAACTTGGCTTAGGCGTAGGGCCATGATGCTAAGGCAGAATATTTAACGGCTTAGATATAGAGTTATGACGCTGTACAACTTGGCTTAGACAGAAGGCCATGACGCCAAGGCAGAATATTTAACAGCTTAGACATAGAGTCGTGACGGCGTATAACTTGGCTTAGGCGTAGGGCCATGACACCAAGGTAGAATATTTAACGGCTTAGACATAGAGTCATGACGCCGTACAACTTGGCTTAGCCGGAAGGACATGACGCCAAGGCAGAATATTTAACGGCTTAGACATAGAGTCATGATGCCTTACAACTTGGCTTAGACGGAAGGCCATGACGCCAAGGCAGAATATTTAACGGTTTAGACATAGAGTCGTGACACCGTACAACTTGGCTTAGGCGTAGGGCCATGATGCCAAGGCAGAATATTTAACAGCTTAGACATAGAGTCATGACGCCGTGCAACTTGGTTTGGACAGAAGGCCATGACGTCAAGGCAGAATATTTAACAGCTTAGACATAGAGTCGTGACACCGTAGAACTTGGCTTAGGCGTAAGGCCATGACGCCAAGGCAGAATATTTAACGGCTTAGACATAAAGTCATGACGCCGTACAACTTGGCTTAGACGGAAGGCCATGACGCCAAGGTAGAATATTTTAACGACTTGGACGTAAAGTCATGACGCCGCACAACTTGGCTTAGGTGGAAGGCCATGACGCCAAGGTAGAATATTGAGCGGCTTAGACATAGAGTCATGACGCCGTACAACTTGGCTTAGACGGAAGGCCATGACCCCAAGGAAGAATATTTAACGGCTTAGACATAGAGTCATGACGCCGTACAACTTGACTTAGGCGTAGGGCCATGACGCCAAGGCAGAATATTTAACGGCTTAGACATAGAGTCATGACGCCGTACAACTTGGCTTAGACGGAAGGCCATGACGCCAAGGCAGAATATTTAACGGCTTAGACATAGAGTCGTGACGCCGTACAACTTGGCATAGGCGTAGGGCCATGACGCCAAGGTAGAATATTTAACGGCTTAGACATAGAGTCATGACGCCGTACAACTTGGCTTAGACGGAAGGCCATGACGCCAAGGTAGAATATTTAACGGCTTAGACATAGAGTCATGACGCCGTACAATTTGGCTTAGACGGAAGGCCATGATGCCAAGGCAGTATATTTAACGGCTTAGACATAGAGTCGTGACGCCGTACAACTTGGCTTAGACGGAAGGCCATGACGCCAAGGCAGAATATTTAACGGCTTAGACATAGAGTTGTGACGCTGTACAACTTGGCTTAGGCGTAGGGCCATGATGCCAAGGCAGAATATTTAACGGCTTAGATATAGAGTCATGACGCTGTACAACTTGGCTTAGACAGAAGGCCATGACGCCAAGGCAGAATTTTTAACGGCTTAGACATAGAGTCGTGACGGCGTATAACTTGGCTTAGGCGTAGGGCCATGACACCAAGGTAGAATATTTAACGGCTTAGACATAGAGTCATGACGCCGTACAACTTGGCTTAGCCGGAAGGACATGACGCCAAGGCAGAATATTTAACGGCTTAGACATAGAGTCATGATGCCTTACAACTTCGCTTAGACGGAAGGCCATGACGCCAAGGCAGAATATTTAACGGTTTAGACATAGAGTCGTGACACCGTACAACTTGGCTTAGGCGTAGGGCCATGATGCCAAGGCAGAATATTTAACAGCTTAGACATAGAGTCATGACGCCGTGCAACTTGGTTTGGACAGAAGGCCATGACGTCAAGGCAGAATATTTAACAGCTTAGACATAGAGTCGTGACACCGTAGAACTTGGCTTAGGCGTAAGGCCATGACGCCAAGGCAGAATATTTAACGGCTTAGACATAAAGTCATGACGCCGTACAACTTGGCTTAGACGGAAGGCCATGACGCCAAGGTAGAATATTTTAACGACTTGGACGTAAAGTCATGACGCCGCACAACTTGGCTTAGGTGGAAGGCCATGACGCCAAGGTAGAATATTTAGCGGCTTAGACATAGAGTCATGACGCCGTACAACTTGGCTTAGACGGAAGGCCATGACCCCAAGGAAGAATATTTAACGGCTTAGACATAGAGTCATGACGCCGTACAACTTGACTTAGGCGTAGGGCCATGACGCCAAGGCAGAATATTTAACGGCTTAGACATAGAGTCATGACGCCGTACAACTTGGCTTAGACGGAAGGCCATGACGCCAAGGCAGAATATTTAACGGCTTAGACATAGAGTCGTGACGCCGTACAACTTGGCTTAGACGGAGAATATTTAACGGCTTAGACATAGAGTCATGACGCCGTACAATTTGGCTTAGACGGAAGCCCATGATGCCAAGGCAGTAGGGCCATGACGCCAAGGTAGAATATTTAACGGCTTAGACATAGAGTCATGACGCCGTACAACTTGGCTTAGACGGAAGGCCATGACGCCAAGGTAGAATATTTAACGGCTTAGACATAGAGTCATGACGCCGTACAATTTGGCTTAGACGGAAGGCCATGATGCCAAGGCAGTATATTTAACGGCTTAGACATAGAGTCGTGACGCCGTACAACTTGGCTTAGACGGAAGGCCATGACGCCAAGGCAGAATATTTAACGGCTTAGACATAGAGTTGTGACGCTGTACAACTTGGCTTAGGCGTAGGGCCATGATGCCAAGGCAGAATATTTAACGGCTTAGATATAGAGTCATGACGCTGTACAACTTGGCTTAGACAGAAGGCCATGACGCCAAGGCAGAATATTTAACGGCTTAGACATAGAGTCATGACGCCGTATAACTTGGCTTAGGCGTAGGGCCATGACACCAAGGTAGAATATTTAACGGCTTAGACATAGAGTCATGACGCCGTACAACTTGGCTTAGCCGGAAGGCCATGACGCCAAGGCAGAATATTTAACGGCTTAGACATAGAGTCATGATGCCTTACAACTTGGCTTAGACGGAAGGCCATGACGCCAAGGCAGAATATTTAACGGTTTAGACATAGAGTCGTGACACCGTACAAATTGGCTTAGGCGTAGGGCCATGATGCCAAGGCAGAATATTTAACAGCTTAGTCATAGAGTCATGACGCCGTACAACAAGGGTTATACGGAAGGCCATGGCGTCAAGGCAGAATATTTAACAGCTTAGACATAGAGTCGTGACACCGTACAACTTGGCTTAGGCGTAAGGCCATGACGCCAAGGCAGAATATTTAACGGCTTAGACATAAAGTCATGACGCCGTACAACTTGGCTTAGACGGAAGGCCATGACGCCAAGGTAGAATATTTTAACGGCCTAGACGTAAAGTCATGACGCCGCACAACTTGGCTTAGGTGGAAGGCCATGATGCTAAGGTAGAATATTTAACGGCTTAGACATAGAGTCATGACGCCGTACAACTTGGCTTAGACGAAAGGCCATGACGCCAAGGCAGAATATTTAACGGCTTAGACATAGAGTCGTGACGCCGTACAACTTGGCTTAGGCGTAGGGCCATGACGCCAAGGTAGAATATTTAACGGGTTAGACATAGAGTCATGACGCCGTACAACTTGGCTTAGACGGAAGGCCATGACGCCAAGGCAGAATATTTAACGGCTTAGACATAGAGTTATGACGCCGTACAATTTGGCTTAGACGGAAGGCCATGATGCCAAGGCAGTATATTTAACGGCTTAGACATAGAGTCGTGACGCCGTACAACTTGGCTTAGACGGAAGGCCATGATGCCAAGGCAGAATATTTAACGGCTTAGACATAGAGTCATGACGCCGTACAACTTGGCTTAGGCGTAGGGCCATGATGCCAAGGTAGAATATTTAACGGCTTAGACATAGAGTCATGACGCCGTACAACTTGGCTTAGACGGAAGGCCATGACGCCAAGGCAGAATATTTAACGGCTTAGACATAGAGTCGTGACGCCGTACAACTTGGCTTAGGCGTAAGGCCATGACACCAAGGCAGAATATTTAACGGCTTAGACATAGAGTCATGACGCCGTACAACTTGGCTTAGCCGGAAGGCCATGACGCCAAGGCAGAATATTTAACGGCTTAGGCATAGAGTCATGACGCCTTACAACTTGGCTTAGACGGAAGGCCATGACGCGAAGGCAGAATATTTAACGGTTTAGACATAGAGTCGTGACACCGTACAACTTGGCTTAGGCGTAGGGCCATGATGCAAGGCAGAATATTTAACAGCTTAGACATAGAGTCATGACGCCGTACAACTTGGCTTAGACGGAAGGCCATGGCGTCAAGGCAGAATATTTAATAGCTTAGACATAGAGTCGTGACACCGTACAACTTGGCTTAGGCGTAAGGCCATGACGCCAAGGCAGAATATTTAACGGCTAAGACATAAAGTCATGACGCCGTACAACTTGGCTTAGACGGAAGGCCATGACGCCAAGGTAGAATATTTTAACGGCCTAGACGTAAAGTCATGACGCCGCACAACTTGGCTTAGGGGGAAGGCCATGATGCTAAGGTAGAATATTTAACGGCTTAGACATAGAGTCATGACGCCGTACAACTTGAGTTAGACGGAAGGCCATGACGCCAAGGCAGAATATTTAACGGCTTAGACATAGAGTCATGACGCCATACAACTTGGCTTAGACGGAAGGCCATGGGGCCACGGCATAATATTTAACGGCTTAGACATAGAGTCGTGACGCCGTACAACTTGGCTTAGACAGAAGGCCATGACGCCAAGGCAGAATATTTAACCGCTTAGACATAGAATCATGATGCCGTACAAGGATAGCTTTGGTTGGTTAACGTGCTAGCCTAGACGAAAGGTCATGATGTTGACAAATGGTCTGTACATTGGCCTAGACGGTAGGTCATGATGCCGATGATAGAAGGGGTCTTTTTGTTGTATGGTTAGACGGAAGGTCCGAGCCAAAGATGAAAGGGTCTTTTTGTTGACTGACTGGACGAAAGGTCCGAGCCAGAGGTAGAGGGGTCTTTTTGATGTATGGTCAGACAGAAGGTCCGAGCCAAAGATGAAAGGGTCTATTTGTTGACTGACTGGATGAAAGGTCCGAGCCAGGGGTAGAGGGGACTTTTTGTTGTGTGGTCAGACGGAAGGTCCAAGCCAAAGATGAAAGGGTCTTTTTGTTGACTGACTGGACGAAAGGTCCGAGCTAGGGGTAGAGGGGTCTTTTTGTTGTGTGGTCATATGGAAGGTCCGAGCAAAAGATGAAAGGGTCTTTTTGTTGACTGACTGGACGAAAGGTCCGAGCCAGGGGTAGAGGGGTCTTTTTGTTGTGTGGTCGGACGGAAGGTCCGAGCAAAAGGTGAAAGGGTCCTTTTGTTGACTAACTGGACGAAAGGTCCGAGCCAGAGGTAGAATATGAACGTTATGCTGATGGGATGTCGGAGTCAACAAACCTTGCCTAGGCGGTATGTCTAGGAAAGGGTAGAAATGAAGCGTTGTTGTTGTCTCGACGTCATGTCGAACACGACCAACCTGGGAGAGACGAAGCGTCTGGGCCAGGGTAGAATATGGTCGTTGACTTGACAGACTTGCCAACGTCAACTAACTTGGAAAAGGCGTGAGGCCTAAACCAAAGGTAGAATATAACGTAGGTGTTGGCTTGACGTCCTATCCAAGTCAACGAACTTGGCAAAGGCGTGAGGCCTAAGCCAAGGGTATAATGTAGGATAGGTGTTGACTCGACGTCATGTCGAAGTCAACAAACTTGGCAAAGGCGGGAGGCCTAGGCCAAGGGCAGCATACAGGATAGATGTTGACTTGACGCCATGTCAAAGCCAACGAACTCAGCGAAGGCGTAGGGCCTAAGCCAAGGGCATAATGTAGGATAGGTGTTGACTCGACGTCATGTCGAAGTCAACGAACTTGGCAAAGGTGTGAGGCCTAAGCCAATGGTATAATGTAGGATAGGTGTTGACTCGACGTCATGTCGAAGTCAACAAACTTGGCAAAGGCGGGAGGCCTAGGCCAAGGGCAGCATACAGGATAGATGTTGACTTGACGCCATGTCAAAGCCAACGAACTCGGCGAAGGCGTACGGCCTAAGCCAAGGGCATAATGTAGGATAGGTGTTGACTCGACGTCATGTCGAAGTCAACGAACTTGGCGAAGGCGTGAGGCCTAAGCGAAGAGTATAATGTAGGATAGGTGTTGACTCGACATCATGTCGAAGTCAACGAACTTGACAGAGGCGTGAGGCCTAAGGCAGGGGAAGAGTATAGGATATGAATGTTGACCCAATGGGATGTTAAAGCTAACAAACCTTGCGTAGAAGGCATGTCCAAGACAAGGGCAGACGTAAAACAATGTGGTCATCTCGACGTTATGTTGAAGATGACCAACCTGGGAGAGACAAAGGGTCTAGTCTAGGGCAGAATATGGTCGTTGACTTGACAGACTTGCCAAAGTCAACCAACTTGGAAAAGGCGTGACGCCTAGGCCAAGGAGAGAATGTAGAATATGGATGTTGACCGGACGTCGTGTCGGAGTCAACGTACTCGGCAGAGGCGTGAGGCCTGAGCCAAGGGTATAACGTAGGATGGGTGTTGACTCGACATCATGTCGAAGCCAACGAGCTCGGCGAAGGCGTGGGGCCTAGGCCAGGGGTATAATGTGAGATAAGTGTTGAATTGACGTCATGTCGAAGCCAATGAACTTGGCAGAGACATGAGGCTTGAGCCAAGGGGAGAATATAGAATGGGTGTTGACTCGACGTCATGTCGAAGCCAACGAACTTGGCAAAGGCGTGAGGCCTGAGCCAAGGGTAGAATATGGGATACGCATTGACTCGACATCATGTCGAAGCCAATGAACTTGGCAGAGGCATGAGGCCTGAGCCAAGGGCAGAACATAGAATAGGTGTTGACCCGACGGAACGTCGAAGTCAACGGGCCCTGTCCCGATAGAAGATTTGGGGCGAGTATTGACCAGAATGCAGACGTATGAGAGGCCCAGACCCAGGGCTAAACATCAGTGTCAACCCCGATGAAGTGTCGGAGTCAACTAACCTTGCTCAGATGAAAGGTCGAAAATAAGGGCAGAACGTATAAATGCAGATGTCGACCCGACGTCACGTCGGGGTCAACCAAACTGGCAGAGACATGAGGTCTGAGCCAGGATAGAATATGGGCATTGACCCGTGGAGATGACGGGATCACCAAACTTTGCCCAGACAGAAGGTCCGAGACAAAGCGAAGAGGTCTTTTATTGGTTTATTAGTTGGGATTGGTTGAGTTTACTGATTTGATGAGTCGATTGACTTGTTGGGTTTATTAGGTCTGTTGGATTTTATCGATTCCATTGGGTTTATTGATTTGTTTGGTTTTATTGGGATTATCGGGTTTATTAAGTTTGTTGATTCATTGAGTTTATTGAATTTTTTTTTGGGGTTTATCGATTTATTGAGTTGATTGATTTTACTTAGCTTATTGGATTTATTGAATTGTGTTGGGTTTATTAAATTTATTTTAAATCATCATTTTCCTTTTTTTATTCATTTTCATCATTCATTTTTTTATTCATTTCTTTCTTCTTTTCATTTCCTTTTTTTGTTAACATTACTTTCGTTTGTTTTTGTTGGGCTCTCTAACGCAGTCTCGTCTGCGATGCGGGATATTTTATTTGGTGGGACTATTGATGAATTTGACTGTTTATTATGCTGGTGGGGACAAGGATCGATGTCCAAGAGCCTTGCGGGTTTTGCTAGGGCGGAGTGCCTCGGGCCAAAGAAAAAGGTTTCATGAGTTCTGCCTAGTGGAACAAAGGGTAATTTTGGAGCTCGGCTAAGGCATAGTGCCCCTGGCCAAGGGAAAGCTTTATGGACACAGCCCGACGGGACTGATGGACAAATTTTGAGCTCGACAAGGGCAGAGTGCCTTATGCCAAGAAAAGGAAGATTTTATTTGGCCGACATTGGGCAAGAAATCCGAACCGGCAGTGATGGGAGAGCCCCGTGGGACAAATATGGCATTATTGCGGCTGAATGCCGAAAGGTAATGAGAATGCATTGGCTGGGAGTGTAGGTCCCAGATCAAGGGTGGAAGCATAGTCCCAGTGGGACAAGTGGGGAGTACCCCTGTAGGATAGGAGGGCGGCGAGGCACCATGAATTCTGCTTGGACCAGGGGTGCTGAGATAGGCCACTAGAAGCCGAAAGGCACTTATTTGTTGGCTTGATGAGGAGAAAGGAGCCGAGAGTGCATACAACTTGGGAGGACTTGTTCTTTTCATTCCCCAACAGGGTTTGGACCAGTATTTGAAACAGGAGGCCTAGTGGCTAATGAAGGTCCTTTAGCGTCAGTGGGACTGTTGATTAACATGATCCCCCTGGGATTATTTAGTGACAGCTATACATCAGATCAATAGCTATCTTCTTTTGTCATTGATTCCTTCAGGAGATGCTCGAAATAGCTTCGGTTCGGGCCTGCGACGGTTACGCCAAGTGTCCTCCTCTTGACGCCTATTCCTAGAAGCTACAGTTGCAGGGTCTTCCTACCTCCACAGATGATGTAGTCATTTTATTATCCCCTTGGGCATTCACCATGCATTTTTTTTACAGTCCAAGGTGGGTGCACATGAGAGCGCTCTCACCCTCAGAGAGGGGATGAGTGGTTCACTCCACCGTACCAACCCCACAATGGTAGTTTTTTTTTATTTGGCATGGACCAAGACATAAGGGGAGTGACTGTTGATTGTTGTGCTCATGCATGTGGTTTTGGTTTTGATGATGGTTTTAATGATGGCTTTGATGATTGGTTGTTGATGTGAGTTAATCAAATGTTCAGTCATCTTGCTGCTCAGTTTAGATTAACATATTTGATGTTCAGTCCTGTTACATGTTAAACTGATGCATAAAGCATTCATTGCTGTGGTTTTGATGATTGATATTGTATTTTGATGATAGCAATGATATAGTGTTTTCATGACATTGTGCCTTGATGATTGCATCATGACTGTGACTGGTACAACTGATATATTGTTTATATTAGACTTATGTTATGTGCATAGTCTATACAGTGCATCGTGGGGTTTATGCCCTAAGTCTATTCACTGCACATGCATCATTCGTCCAAGTCCATACATTGAACTGTAGTGTGCATTTGGCGAACACATCGCAAGTCTAGACATTGCACTGTAGCATGCATTTCCTTAAAGTCTATACATCGGACTGGTTTGCATTGGCTAAGTATATACAACGTCAGCTCATGCCTTGTCTTAGACAAAGTCTACACAATGGCTTTGGGTCTCCAAGTCTATACAGCCTTTTGCTTCGCCAAAGTCTGTACATTGGTCTGCATAGGCTAAGTGTTCACATCGTCAAGTACAATCATGCACTGGTCATGTAGTCTGTACAGCGTGAAGTCTATACTTTGGCACTGTAGCTTGCTCGTGCAAGTCTATACCTTGGACTGTTCTTCATGTCTGTACATCAGATTGTACATCATCTTCGTGCTGTTTCTGAACTTGAGTTTTCGTGTTGTTTCCCCTCACTAACACGAAAAGATCTCGTGTTGAATGAGCATACAACACTTCGTGTTGATTTCCATACGTGACAGGAAAGCTTGTATGAGGTTAGACTTCGTGTCGTTTCCCTTGTCTTCATCTTCGTGTTGTTTTAGTGTCTACGTCTCCGTGTCGATCACTGTTTTTACTTCGTGTCGTTCCTGTTACACTTCGTGTCGTTTCTCCGTCTCAGGTCTTCGTGTCGTGTTTTCCACACCGCGTGTCGTTGTCGCTTTAGTAACCTCACCTCGTGTCGGTTACTGTTGTTTTCATGACTTCGTGTGGTTTTTCCTCTCATGTACTTCGTGTCGGTTACTGTTGTTTTCACTTCGTGTCAACTTCACTTCGTGTCGTCTCTTTGTACTTCGTCTTCATGTTGTTTTCACTCCGTGTCGATTTCAGTTTTTGACTTCGTGTTGATTTCAACCCATGTCAATTCTGTTTTGTCTTTGTGTCGTTTTCACTCCGTGTCGAAACCTGTGTTTCGTCTTCGTGTTGTCTTCACCCCGTGTCATTTTTTTAGACTTCGTCTCCGTGTTGTTTTCATAACTTCGTGTCGTGTTTGTTACACCTCGTATCGTTTTCCGTTTTGTGTCTTCGTGTCGTTTTTGTTCTTCCTAGACCTTGTGTCTTTCTTGTGTTGAAACCACACTTCGTGTTGGTTTCTGTTTTGTCTCCATGTATCTCGTGTCGTTCTTCTTTTTACCTCGTGTTGTTTTATAACTTCACTTCGTGTCGTTCTCGCTTTAACCACACTTCGTGTTGCTTTACGTAGACCTTGTGTCTTACTTTGTTTGCAAACACTTCGTGTCGGTTTCTGCTGTCACCCCGTGTTGTTCTCGTGTTATCGTTTATGTCTGTGTGGTCTTACTTCGTGTTACTTACTGTTGTACATCGAGTCCTTACTGACTTCGTGTCGTTTTCCCTATTGTGTCCTCGAGTTGTCTCCGTGTCGTTGCTATTTGTCACTTCGTGTTGTTTCGTTTTAACCTCGTTCAAGTTTCTTCTAAAACGCTGTTCTTCTGATAAGTCTATACAGAGTTGTTCTTTAAACTGATGACTTATCCGATACCCTGTTTTACAGGTGCTTTGATCGTGAAGCTTAAGGAGGGCACGTGATCCGAGGCTGGAATAAAGCCTGCTGAAAGACTGCCACGTGGTCTGAATTCTTAGGGCTGGAAATGTGGAGGTCACACGTCATGGCTGATGCTGCTGCTGCTGCTATATATATGAGACCTTCATCCACAGATGAAGGTGATCGAGTTGGCGAGAAGAAAGCTTATACAGAGAGCCACGATCCAGATAGAAAAAGAAAAGAGAAAGGAGAAGAGCAGAAGAAGAAAGGAGAAAGAGAGTGAGAAAGAGAAAGAAAGAGAGGTTGAGGAAGAGATCGAGATAGCAGAGTGTGAAGAAAGGAAGAGGAAGAAGAATAGAGAAGAAGAGAGAGCTAGAGTGATAGAAGCTTCAACAGAAGATCTGTTCCTGCTGAACCGTGGATCAAATCCAGGCCAGCCAGCTCCTGCGAGAGCCACATTTGTTTTTATCTTTTCAGCCTTCTGTTGCTGGTTTCGTTTTTGTTTTTATCATTTACTGTATTTCCGATCCTCTGTAGAGAGGTCGGGGTTCCTCCTGTGGGTTCAGGAGAAGGGAGACTTTGTGTCTTCGGTTTGCAAGTAGCTGGGTGCTACTTGTGGTTGGTACCCTCCCGTGTGGAGGAAGAGAGACTTGCGTCTCTGGTTGCCTTTGACAGGGTGTCATCGGTTGTTTCCCTCCGGGTTGGAGGAAGGGAGATTTATCTCCGGTTGTGCTTCCCTCTGGGGTTCAGAGGAAGAGAGACTTGGGTCTCTAGGTTCCCCTCCGGGTTGGAGGAAGGGAGGCTTGTTCCTCCGGCTCTGGGCTTGTGAGTAGCAAGTCCGGTGGTTCCCTCCGTGTGTGGAGGAAGAGAGACCGTGTGTCTCTGGTTTCCAAGTGGCTGGAGTCACTTGTGGGTTCCTCCTGTTTGTTCAGGAGAAGGGAGATTGCTATCTCCGGTTGCAAGTAGCTGGGTGCTACTTGTTGATTCCCTCCGGTTTGGAGGAAGGGAGACTTGTCTCCAGTTCTGGGCTTGTGGATTCAAGTCCAGGGGTTCCCTCCAGGTCTGGAGGAAGAGAGACCTTGTGTCTCTGGTTTGCTAGTGACTGGTGTCACTAGTGGTTCCCTCCGGTTGGGAGGAAGAGGGGAGGTTGTTCCCCTGGTCAAGCTGTTTGGCAGCGTTTGTTGCAGACTGAGTCTGCTGTTTCTAGCGTGAGCTAGTGGAAGCCACACTCGGTTTGAGTGTGGGGTGGATGTAGGTCTGAAAGACCGAACCACCTAAAAACCCCTTGTGCATTGTGGTTTGATTTGTTCATTTGTGCTTCCGCTAGATGAATGCATAGGGGCGCTCCATGTGTTTGCTAACTGGTAGAACAGAATAGTTGATTAGCTTTCAGATTTGGTAAATCTGTCTAGTTAGCATCATAGTTCTAGTTTGGGCGAAATTTTATATTGAGTGAAAGTCTTATTAGTATTCTAGTTTTTAATTGGGTGAAAGTTTTTTTAACGAGCTATATTCATTCACCCCCCCTCTGAATACTGCACCGAACCCAACAATTGGTATCAGAGCGGTTCTCTGATTGTTCAGATCCAACGATCTGCAGAGGATCCTGGTGTCCCTTGTGCTTATCTGTTTCTACCCTTTGCTTCATTAATCTGTTTACGGATTTACTCAATGGGTTCTCCACCGATTTTCAATGGCTCTAACTTTAACTCATGGATTAGCAGTCTTCACAATTATGTGAAAATGATTAATCCGGATCTGTGGAAGTTAATTTCACAAGGTCCCCACAGATTGCCAAAGGAAAAGTCCAAATGGACTAAAAGTCACAAGTCAAAATATGAAGAAAATCAGAAGGCCTTTAACCTGATGAGAGCTGCTATTGACAGAGCCTTATGGTCTTGTACTCATGATTGCAGGTCTGCCAAGGACATTATGGATGAGCTGAAGCTTGCTCAGAAGGGAAATGTCGACAACGGTCTGATGGCTGACGAGAGCAACCATGGTAGTGATCAAGATGAATCCGAAGAACGTGATGATGAGGAGGTAAACCCTTTCGAGAATTTTTCATTAGACGATTGGGAAGATGCCTATGCAAATCTGTTAAGATCCCGTAAGAAACTAGGGAAGAAATATAAAAGTCTGAAAAAGAAGCTGGAAAATCTAGGAGGTGAAAAACTTGAAACTCTGAAAACTGAAAATGAAATCTTAAGAAGACAACTACAAGACTTTGACTCTATTACTACAGATCTAGATCATTTGAAATCTGAAAAACAAACTTTTATGAAACAAATTGGTCTACACAAAGAGGAGAGTCAAAAGCTTGTTTGTGAAATTGTTGAACTAAAGGAAAGGCTTAGCTTCGTTGTTCAGACTCATAACATTGATGTTGTTCAAAATGAAAGATTGGTGAGAGATTTAGAATGTATCAATTCTGAATTGAAAGAATTGAAATCTGAAAATGAAAAGCTCAAAAACCGATCCAAAGAATTTGAACATAAATCAATAAACCTTGAAAAAGAAAATGGTTTAATCTCTGAGAAATTGGAGGCTGAAATAACAATGAATTCAGAGATTCAGAAAAATCTTGACAAAGTTCAATCTGAAGAACTAAGAGAAATGTTTTATGAATGTCAGTCTTCAACAGATAAATGGGTGTTTGATGATGAAATCCTAGAGCAGAACAGTAAACTGAAAGAGAAATCAATGAGTTGAAACACCGAAACATACAGCTGACAAATAGGCTAATGACAATGGAAAAAGGCAAGTGTGTGAGTGTGGATAATTCTGATAGGTTGATGAATGCTGAACAAGAAATTGAGAGTCTAAAAACCATCAACCTAATGTTAAATGGAAATGTCAGTTGCAGTGAACAGAAAATAGCTGGATATGAGCTTAGTATCACATCCCTTCAACAAGAAGTTGATGATCTTTACAAGTCCCTATCTGAAGCTGACAAGGAAATAGAATTAAAACAAGAAGTAGAAAAACTCAAAAGCCTGAATGATGCTTTGCATCAACAAGTAATTTCCTGTGAAACAGACTTGTCCACATATGAGGCTAAAATTGCTGATTTGAACTCTGAGATTAAAGATTTGGAAAATTCTCTATCAAAATTTGTCAAAGGAAAGGACAATCTGAATAAGCTTCTTGGAAAGAGTGATAACTTTGAGAGACAAGGACTGGGCTATAGTCCGACAAATAAAAGGAGTAATGGGAATAAAACATCCACTATTTTTGTTAAAGCTTCCAATCAGAACACAACCTCTGCTCCTCCTGTCTTCCAATTCACTGCACAAAACTCCACTGTGAAACCCAAAACTGTGGAACAAACTCCAAAACAGAAAAAGGGTGAAAACTCACAGAAAAAGGAAAAAGGCACTCCTGTTGCTATAAAAAGGGCTACACACAATTCACATGATCTCACATACACTCATGTTACAAAGGGGTCATGTTATTATTGTGGGAAAGGAGGTCACATAATGGAGGACTGTGGATTGATGTTAAAGGATGAGCATGCTAGTGGAACTTTATATTCTAGAAATTCTTTTGATAGAAACCATGTTGCTAGAAGCCTGATGCCTCATGTTATTATTGTGGGAAGCATGGTCATCTCATGAATGAATGTTTTATCATGAAAGAAGACAATAAACTACATGCCAAGTCTTCCATGCACTTTTATGATCCATATGGATCTAAACACAATTCTAGTCAGCACATCGTGTGCTTCAACTGTAATAAGCCTGGGCACAAGGCTGCTGAGTGCTGGTTTAGATCTACTTGGGGTAAAAATGGTTTTCATAGAAGAAATTCTTTTGCATGCTCCCACTGTGGGAAAAATGGGCATACAGTCAAGGACTGTTGGTATGTTCAAAAGAACTATGTTAAACCCCATTTTGTCAAATTCCCTGCAAAAACTTTTGTGAAAATTTCATGCTATAACTGTGGGAAGCCAGGCCATAAATCTGCTGAATGTTGGATGGTTAAGAACAAGCATCAAACTGTTCATGCATATAACAGAAAATCTTATGAACATGCTTATAAACATCACCCTGCTGTTAACATGTATCATAAGAACCAAAAACCAGCCAGTTCATGTAGATATTGTGGAAAATTTGGACATTCTATGGATGACTGTTCACTGATGAAATTTGATGATAATGTTGCTATGAAAATGTTTAGAAAACCTGTTAGGGCTAACGCAGGACCCAAAGCTACTTGGGTCTCTGCAGGATCAAGATGATCAAATATCTTGCAGGTGTGCCTTGGAGGGAGAAATAAAAGGGGGTTAACCAAGGCACTCAAGAATGAAAACCCCATGATTGAACTTTTCAGGTCAGTTCTGAAATGTGTTTTAAATTCCATTATCTGAAACTGTGAGCATGAAAAATGTGTGCTTCATGTTGATTTGCTTGATTGATTGTTGATGATCTCTCCATGTCTAGCTGATCAGTCTGTATTCCAGACTCAGCTATTGAATTCATTTTTGCATATATCTGATGCTCTTCTCTTGCTATATGATTGAACTGAAATTGAATGCTTCGTTAAGCATATTCAGTTGATGCACTATATATGTTTTGTGTCAATGCATTGCATACTTGTATTTAAATGCATACCTGGACTATGTGTGAATGGTTCATTTAGTGTACTCAGTCTATGCATGTGTCTTATGTCTGCATACATCATTAGCATGACTGTCATTGAAGTTGTTCAATGCATGAAGGACTGCTTTATGTTGCATCGTCCTTGTTAACCCTGGTATATCAAATGGTATGTTACTAAAAGGCAGGGAAATCTGCCCGGAGGTTCCTACCATGTGTGAGATGGTCTTTGAGACCAGGTCCTCCGCCTAGTACCATGGGTTTAGTTTTCATGAAGAACAGTGTACTGCATCATTTGTTAAAAAAAAAAAATCTGAAAATTTAAAAGGAAGATGATGCATTTGATAAATTCTCTCTCTGATTGAACAAAGCATGAATTCTTCTTGAGCATATTCTCAAATTATGAGCAGTTCATTAATTCTATTTCATGCACTTTGTCAGGGGGAGTTTGACTAATGTTGCATAGTCTGCATGTAGAACAGTCTAATGCATAGCATATTTTTGCATCATGGTGTCAGGGGGAGCTGAGAGTTCTATTCAATTCATTGAATCCTTGGTATTTCTCTTTGTCCCCTTTCAACTCATTCATATTCACTGTCATCAGATGCTATGGATCATAATGCTTATTGCTATCCTTTCCCCACTTTTTCACTAAACAACAGCTCTGTATCTGGTTTAGTACATTGAGTGGTGATTATTGCCATTGTTCACTTATAAGAATCACTCTTACAAATTGAAGAGAACTAAAGGTTTAACCTTTATAAATTGGAGAGTTAAGTGTCTGCACTTCAGAAATTGAGATAAAAGAAAACTTTTATAGCTCTTAATCTTTGTCTCATGGCTAAAATAGAAAAAGTTTTTTTTTAATGCCTAAATGTGTTAATCTGGAAATGTCTAGAACAGGTGAACAAGAGTGTGTAATGTTTTTCAATCAATCACTCTAAAAGAATTAAGGGCAGCAGTAAACAAGATCATTAATGTTAAGAACTGAACATAGTGACAGAAGCAATGGCTGATTGCACTGAGAAACTGTGAACTCCTCCAAAAAGACAGGAGATCTCACATGTCATGAAGTGCCTTAGACTATCTCTGTTCATAGGGTCAAATCTATAAGGGGAGTCCTCACCAAGTAACTGAGGGTACTGGCCTCTAATCAAGGTGTACCCTTAATGTCAAAAGTGAAGACTATTCCTCGTGGGTCTTGATCTGAAGTAGATCATATATTTTATGCCTAGTAACTGGGGGTACCTGCCTCTTATCAAGGTGTACACCTAATGTCAACAGCATAAATGCCATAGGTCTATTCACTTAGTTCAGTTTCAGAAATTAAAAAAAAAATGAAAATCAAACTGCTGTAACCCTTCGAAAAATCAAAAGTCAATGAGTGAAAATTATCTTTATCAATACATATTCAAGTTGCCTCTCTTGAATTTCCTTGTTTAAACACAGAAGGGTATTATTTCAGACTTATCGATTAATACCATGTGCCCTAGATTCATTGCTATAAATGGAATCTAAAACTCTTTCTCAGGGGTCAGGTGTTTTACTCTAGATTTATCACTGATTAAACCTGAATTTTTGAAAATTGTATGAGTGGTGATTCTTATACTCTAAACAGTTGGTTATAATCATGCTTCCTTTCTGAACCTATGATTCAGCTGTTATCAAGTGATCCTCCTACCTTTTCTACCTGTGTTATCTGTTCATATTTCTTCTCAAAGGGGGAGCTTTTATTTAGGGGGAGAGATTGACTGAACTTTTATACATGCTATAATTTCTCAAATTATTTTTCTTTTTGATGAAGTCAAAGGGGGAGAATAATTTGAGTCTTCAGATTACCTCAGAATGCCTCACATCATCGAATGACTCAATGTATTGAATGTGTTGCCATCATCAAAAAGGGGGAGATTGTTGATTGTTGTGCTCATGCATGTGGTTTTGGTTTTGATGATGGTTTTAATGATGGCTTTGATGATTGGTTGTTGATGTGAGTTAATCAAATGTTCAGTCATCTTGCTGCTCAGTTTAGATTAACATATTAGATGTTCAGTCCTGTTACATGTTAAACTGATGCATAAAGCATTCATTGCTGTGGTTTTGATGATTGATATTGTATTTTGATGATAGCAATGATATAGTGTTTTCATGACATTGTGCCTTGATGATTGCATCATGACTATGACTGGTACAACTGATATATTATTTATATTAGACTTATGTTATGTGCATAGTCTATACAGTGCATCGTGGGGTTTATGCCCTAAGTCTATTCACTGCACATGCATCATTCGTCCAAGTCCATACATTGAACTGTAGTGTGCATTTGGCGAACACATCGCAAGTCTAGACATTGCACTGTAGCATGCATTTCCTTAAAGTCTATACATCGGACTGGTTTGCATTGGCTAAGTATATACAACGTCAGCTCATGCCTTGTCTTAGACAAAGTCTACACAATGGCTTTGGGTCTCCAAGTCTATACAGCCTTTTGCTTCGCCAAAGTCTGTACATTGGTCTGCATAGGCTAAGTGTTCACATCGTCAAGTACAATCATGCACTGGTCATGTAGTCTGTACAGCGTGAAGTCTATACTTTGGCACTGTAGCTTGCTCGTGCAAGTCTATACCTTGGACTGTTCTTCATGTCTGTACATCAGATTGTACATCATCTTCGTGCTGTTTCTGAACTTGAGTTTTCGTGTTGTTTCCCCTCACTAACACGAAAAGATCTCGTGTTGAATGAGCATACAACACTTCGTGTTGATTTCCATACGTGACAGGAAAGCTTGTATGAGGTTAGACTTCGTGTCGTTTCCCTTGTCTTCATCTTCGTGTTGTTTTAGTGTCTACGTCTCCGTGTCGATCACTATTTTTACTTCGTGTCGTTCCTGTTACACTTCGTGTCGTTTCTCCGTCTCAGGTCTTCGTGTCGTGTTTTCCACACCGCGTGTCGTTGTCGCTTTAGTAACCTCACCTCGTGTCGGTTACTGTTGTTTTCATGACTTCGTGTGGTTTTTCCTCTCATGTACTTCGTGTCGGTTACTGTTGTTTTCACTTCGTGTCAACTTCACTTCGTGTCGTCTCTTTGTACTTCGTCTTCATGTTGTTTTCACTCCGTGTCGATTTCAGTTTTTGACTTCGTGTTGATTTCAACCCATGTCAATTCTGTTTTGTCTTTGTGTCGTTTTCACTCCATGTCGAAACCTGTGTTTCGTCTTCGTGTTGTCTTCACCCCGTGTCATTTTTTTAGACTTTGTCTCCGTGTTGTTTTCATAACTTCGTGTCGTGTTTGTTACACCTCGTATCGTTTTCCGTTTTGTGTCTTCGTGTCGTTTTTGTTCTTCCTAGACCTTGTGTCTTTCTTGTGTTGAAACCACACTTCGTGTTGGTTTCTGTTTTGTCTCCATGTATCTCGTGTCGTTCTTCTTTTTACCTCGTGTTGTTTTATAACTTCACTTCGTGTCGTTCTCGCTTTAACCACACTTCGTGTTGCTTTACGTAGACCTTGTGTCTTACTTTGTTTGCAAACACTTCGTGTCGGTTTCTGCTGTCACCCCGTGTTGTTCTCGTGTTATCGTTTATGTCTGTGTGGTCTTACTTCGTGTTACTTACTGTTGTACATCGAGTCCTTACTGACTTCGTGTCGTTTTCCCTATTGTGTCCTCGAGTTGTCTCCGTGTCGTTGCTATTTGTCACTTCGTGTTGTTTCGTTTTAACCTCGTTCAAGTTTCTTCTAAAACGCTGTTCTTCTGATAAGTCTATACAGAGTTGTTCTTTAAACTGATGACTTATCCGATACCCTGTTTTACAGGTGCTTTGATCGTGAAGCTTAAGGAGGGCACGTGATCCGAGGCTGGAATAAAGCCTGCTGAAAGACTGCCACGTGGTCTGAATTCTTAGGGCTGGAAATGTGGAGGTCACACGTCATGGCTGATGCTGCTGCTGCTGCTATATATATGAGACCTTCATCCACAGATGAAGGTGATCGAGTTGGCGAGAAGAAAGCTTATACAGAGAGCCACGATCCAGATAGAAAAAGAAAAGAGAAAGGAGAAGAGCAGAAGAAGAAAGGAGAAAGAGAGTGAGAAAGAGAAAGAAAGAGAGGTTGAGGAAGAGATCGAGATAGCAGAGTGTGAAGAAAGGAAGAGGAAGAAGAATAGAGAAGAAGAGAGAGCTAGAGTGATAGAAGCTTCAACAGAAGATCTGTTCCTGCTGAACCGTGGATCAAATCCAGGCCAGCCAGCTCCTGCGAGAGCCACATTTGTTTTTATCTTTTCAGCCTTCTGTTGCTGGTTTCGTTTTTGTTTTTATCATTTACTGTATTTCCGATCCTCTGTAGAGAGGTCGGGGTTCCTCCTGTGGGTTCAGGAGAAGGGAGACTTTGTGTCTTCGGTTTGCAAGTAGCTGGGTGCTACTTGTGGTTGGTACCCTCCCGTGTGGAGGAAGAGAGACTTGCGTCTCTGGTTGCCTTTGACAGGGTGTCATCAGTTGTTTCCCTCCGGGTTGGAGGAAGGGAGATTTATCTCCGGTTGTGCTTCCCTCTGGGGTTCAGAGGAAGAGAGACTTGGGTCTCTAGGTTCCCCTCCGGGTTGGAGGAAGGGAGGCTTGTTCCTCCGGCTCTGGGCTTGTGAGTAGCAAGTCCGGTGGTTCCCTCCGTGTGTGGAGGAAGAGAGACCGTGTGTCTCTGGTTTCCAAGTGGCTGGAGTCACTTGTGGGTTCCTCCTGTTTGTTCAGGAGAAGGGAGATTGCTATCTCTGGTTGCAAGTAGCTGGGTGCTACTTGTTGATTCCCTCCGGTTTGGAGGAAGGGAGACTTGTCTCCGGTTCTGGGCTTGTGGATTCAAGTCCAGGGGTTCCCTCTAGGTCTGGAGGAAGAGAGACCTTGTGTCTCTGGTTTGCTAGTGACTGGTGTCACTAGTGGTTCCCTCCGGTTGGGAGGAAGAGGGGAGGTTGTTCCCCTGGTCAAGCTGTTTGGCAGCGTTTGTTGCAGACTGAGTCTGCTGTTTCTAGCGTGAGCTAGTGGAAGCCACACTCGGTTTGAGTGTGGGGTGGATGTAGGTCTGAAAGACCGAACCACCTAAAAACCCCTTGTGCATTGTGGTTTGATTTGTTCATTTGTGCTTCCGCTAGATGAATGCATAGGGGCGCTCCATGTGTTTGCTAACTGGTAGAACAGAATAGTTGATTAGCTTTCAGATTTGGTAAATCTGTCTAGTTAGCATCATAGTTCTAGTTTGGGCGAAATTTTATATTGAGTGAAAGTCTTATTAGTATTCTAGTTTTTAATTGGGTGAAAGTTTTTTTAACGAGCTATATTCATTCACCCCCCCTCTGAATACTGCACCGAACCCAACAGTGACATCTCCCTCGACAGATGTAGCTATAAAGGCCACCTTCATTTTATCTCGATTTTTTTTGGAAGACCCGACCTTCTGAGAGATGACATCTCAGATTCAATAGGTGGAGCCCTATGTTTATATGAGCAAATTTCATTTTCCCTCCTTTTTCTTGCTCATTTTTTTCTTTTTTTTGTGCCTGCCCCCAGAACAAGACCTTTCCTTTCTTTTTCTTTTTTTTATCTCTTCTTTTTTTGCTTCATTTGCCATTCTTCTTTTTGTTGGCAAGCATCCGCATTCAAGCTATGCGGGCTTGCTAGACATCGGCTTCAGCCAGATTTGTGAGGAGCAGTTGAGGCGGTAACGCTACGCGGGGCTGCTCTTTTGAGGACAGATATTTGATGAGGGCACGGTGGGTCCACCATATACTCGCCCATCTGTAGTTCACCTGTTTTGATCAGGCCTTCAATAATGTCCTTGAACACATAGCAATCCTTAATTGGATGCCCCAGTATTTGGTTATAAGGACAGAATCGTGGATCGTCTTTTCTTTCGGCATCGCCTGGCTTCTTCGGCTCTGGAAGCACTACTTTGCCGCATTCACGGGCCCATTGAAAAAGTGCCCTAGTCTTGTCCTTTGGAAAGGAGTATGATTTCGTCGTTTTGCCTCTTAATGAGGGCCCTTGTTTTGTCGGCTCGGCAGAAGACGCCTCTTTCATTTTCTTCTTCTATTTCTCGAAGGCTTCAAAATTTAAGGCGCAAATTTCTTCTTGTGCCGGGTGTTTGCCAGTTGTTCAAAGGTCGTGATTTCAATGTCAATGACCCATCGTAGACTTTCTATTCTCAAATTTTCTTTACAGATTTGAATAGAGTCCCCGTAGCTCGATGGATGTCTGCACCCTTCACGGAGATTCCTCCACCTTCTTATGTAGTCCATGCCAGACTCATTATCTTTTTGTTTGGCTGCTTGTAATCCGGCCTCGATGACTTCCCCTTCGGCCATCTTCATAGCCGCGGTTTGTTCCGCCTTCAGCTTGTCCATCTGCATGTGCGGCCTTATTTGCACCATCTTTGGAGATGCCTTAGTTGCCCCCTGACATGCCCGAGGGATTGTATGTTTGAGTGGTTGAGGGAGGATGCCCCCTGTAAGATCATGTGCTATTCGGGGTATGACTGGCCGCACTGAAGCTTCAGGTGAGCTAGCACTACCTTCTGTCACCTCATGTAGTTGTCCTGCCAGTTGCGGCATAGGTGGACTTAGATTCATTTCATTCAGCTGCCTTTGCAGCATTTCAATTTCCTATTGCTTCTGGTGTAGCAGTGCCATCACAGCGGGGCCTTGCCAAGAGGGGCCGGGAGTGCTATCTTGCGCCTCCGGTTTGACTAGGGTGGGTGGCATCCCGTCATTGTTGCTGGACGCGCTCGATTTCTTCGACATGAACTCCCAGGATTTTATGCCTTCGAGCCTATGAGGAACACAGTATTGTGTCCCCTTGTTGGCTGGTGGGTGTCTCGGTATTCTCCTAGATCCGGCAACATGGTGGGAGGCAAAAGCTTTACCCTGATTTGCTCCTTTTGGCAAACAGCAAATTTCTTCATCTTCTTCATCAGCAGCTTGAGCCACACTAGACGGTGCTGACAGCATGTTGCAAGAGAGAGCAACATCTCTTATTTTAGCTTTTGTATTCTCGTTTTCCTTCTCCCATATGGCTGGCATCTGCCCCCGTAGTGGGTCGTTTGGTGCATTGAACACTCTTGCCTTTTCTTTAATTCTTTTTGTTAGCCCGTGAGATTCATCGCGTCTTTGAGGGGCATGCTTCTTGAGCTGCATAGGTTGACTCTTGAGCTGCTCATGCTTATCAAGCCCACTTATAATAGCTTGTGGCCGCTCCATGGCTGAGCTAGCTTCTTCATATTCCCGCGACGGGGTTTGTTTCTTCTCTTTATTGTCAGTTGACCCTTTGATAGCCATTGGAGAGGCTATTTAAAGGCGGGCAGAGATTGCAAGAGGCAGAGTAGGCCAGTCCATGGCTCCACTAACCTAGACTCTCGGAGCCGGAAGGGATACTGATCTTGTTCGTTTTATTATTGACGATCTTTGCTAATTTCTTTGCTTTTCTTCAAGCACTAGGGCACAGTCTTCATTGGTGTGCCGGCTAAAAGCCTCTAGCGCTTCTATGGGCGACCGTTGGCATACAGATATCATGTTAATTGATGCCTTTGGTGTAGGCACCTCATGAGGGCGCGGAAGGTCGACTCTGTCCTCCCCCGTTTGTAGCTCCCCTCTTTTTATTAAGCCTTGGGCGATGTCTTTAAATATTTGGCAATCTTCAATAGGATTCCCCATGATTTGATGGTAGGGGCAGAAATGAGGATCATCTCTTCTTCTGACGTCATCAGGCCTCTTTGGCTTCGGAAGCCTAATTTTGCTACATTTGACAGTCTACTCGAACAATGCTCGAGTCCAGTCCCGGGGGAAGGCATAGAGCTTCTTTTCTTTATTCTGCCAGAGAGGCCTTTCTCGACATTCAATAGGTTCATTGGAAGGAGGATTGTGCACCCATTTATGCCTTTTCGCCGTGAGGCTGACATCATGAACCGCTTTCAGTATTGGCCGTTTATTAACCTGCTTGGCTTCATGACTTGAGTCAGTAGAAATGGAGGGATATCTTGTGAACTTCAACCTCCGTGGCAATATCACTTAATCGGTCAAAAGACCAGACTTCTATTCCGATCATCTTTTCCAGAATCTCATTCTTCAGATTTTGTTTGCATATTTGTATTGCGTCTTCGGGATGTGGAGGGCACCGACACCTCATGCAGAGATCCTCCCATATCTTGATATATTCTGTAGCTGTTTCATCATTTTTTTGCTTGGCTGCCAATAGCTCAGCAACGGTCACCTCCGCCTCGATGATGTGGAATCTTTCACTTAATTTCTGCTGCATGTCTGGCCAGTCGTGGATAGACCTGGCCGGCAGGTCAGAGTACCACTCAAAGGTAGGTCCTGTCAATGAAGATCCAAAGAACTTTAGTAGGTACGACTCGTCTGCCGCCAAGTCACCCATGACGGCTATATATTGTGCAACATGCTCTTTCGGGGAGCCTTGCCTGTTGTATTTGTCAAATTTTGGGAGTTTATTGACACCGGGTGGCAGTCTTTATTGAGACAGGTGCGATAGATTCAGAGGGGGGGTGAATGAATCTCCCCTTTAAAATTATAGCCTAATTAAAAACTTATGCTCAGATATGCAGAATTATAACCTGTTGCAAAAATGTTATGTGAAAGCTTAGGAGGATCTCAGCAAAATAGCACAAATGAATTTACCTTCACTCGTGCCTAAGCAAGCATCTAATGTGCGAAGCAATAAGATGAACACATAAGAAAATCAAACCACAATGGACACCAGGATTTTTAGGTGGTTCGGTCCACAGACCTACGTCCACCCCTCACTCCAAACCGGAGTGAGGCTTCTACTAGCAACGCTAGAACAGCAGACTCAGTCTACAACAAATACTGTCACACAGCTTGACTAGGGGAACAACCTCCCCTCTTCCTCCACACCGGAGGGAATCCACTAGTGACACACAGTCACTAGCAAGCCAGAGACTGAAGTCTTCCTTCCTCCACCAAGGAGGGGACCTACAAGTAGCAACACTACCTGCAGCCGGAGACCCAAGTCTCCCTTCCTCTGAACCCTAGAGGGAAGCACAAGTGACACCAAGTCACCTGCAAACCAGAGGTCTCAGACCTCTCTTCCTCCACGAAGGAGGGAACCACTGATGACACAAAGTCACCAGCAAACCGGAGAAACAAATCTCTCTTCTCCTGAACCCACAGGAGGAACCCGATCCCCAACAGGGCAATCGGAAGAACAAGGTTCAGTTTGAAAAGAAAACAATAAAAGAAAATACAGCAACTGAAAGCTGGAGATATAAAATCAAAATGTGGCTCTCGCAGGAGCTGACTGGCCTGGATTTGATCCACGGTCCAGCAGAAACTGATCTTCAATTGAAGCTTCTTTTACTCTAGCTCTCTCTTCTTCTCACTCTTCTTTTTCTTCTCTTTCGCAAGCTCTCTCTGTCTGGCTCTCAGCTTCTCTTTTCTTTCTTCTGCTCTTTCTGCTCTTTGCCTCTCTACAGCTCTTTTCTTCTCTCTCGATCACTCTCTTTCTCTTCTGTCGTTATCCCCTTGGTCTATCTTCTTCACTGGAAGAAAGCTTCCTTTTATAGCAGCCGATTAGGGCAGCGTGTGTCTTCACATCTCCCGCCAAAGTGTCTCAGTCCACGTGTCAGCTTCTCAACATCTTGGATCACGTGCCAGGTCATCATCTTTGCACTTTAGTCCCTGTCAGTCAGTCGAACAGAAACTTATCAGTTTAGTGTCGACACCTTGTACAGACTTCATAGTATGCACAATACAGTGTATAGACTTTGCAGAGCGACAGGAATGTATGGACTTTGCAGTGTGTGATGTGCAGACGTTGTATAGACTTCTGAAGTGTAATGCAATGTGCAGACTTTGATCATATATGAAGAACATATGTTGTACAGACTTTGTGGATGCAAGGCTGAAGCAATGTATAGACTTCACGTTGTGCAGACTTCAATGCATGAAGAAGCAGTGTGTAAACTTTGACAGACACAACGTGCAACACTGTATAGACTTGAAACACTAGATGCACGATGTACAGACTTGAATGCTGTGCGATGTACATACTTCATGTTATGCATGAGTCTCTAAGAAGACAGACGATGTATAGACCTTGCCAAAGGAAATGGCTGTACAGACTTGACCAAGGCAAAGCAATCGAATGTATGGACTTTCACAACGTATAGACTTGCCAAAGAACTGGACGATGTACAGGCTTGAACAAGGCAAAGTCTGTACAGACTTGAAGTGGCTGTATAGACTAGCAAATGCATGAAGAAGCAAGCCAATGTATAGACATTAAAACAAGGGAGTGTATAGACTTGATGAATGCGTGCAAGGGAAGGCAATGTACAAACATACTGTGAAAAACAATGCCCAAACGCAGTGTACTAATTTGTGATGCACAAGCATATCCAATGTATAGACTTTGAAGTAAAGGCTGCAGTTAACACAAGCAATGTATAGACTTCAAAGTATGCACAATGCAAAGGCTGTATAGACTTCGTGAGACGCTAAGTTAGACAGAGTTGAATGTACAGACTTTGAAGCATGTGAACATGGGGACAATGTACAGAGTTGGCTTCATGCTTGCTACAGTACAGTGTCTAGACTTGGACAGCTTCAAGGCACAATGTGCAGACTTTACCAATTTATAGACTTGGGGTTCTAAACGTAGGTAAAGACTGGGAATGAATGTATAGACTTGTGCTAAGCAAGCTACAGGGCCGATGTATAGACTTGGCCAATGTGCAGACTTGAATGTTTGACCAGTGTACAGACTTTGATGAACATGCAAGTGAATGTATAGACTTTACCTTATGCACATGTGACGATGAACAGACGATGTATATACTTTAATGATCCATGCACAAGACGCAGCAAGACTCTGTACATACTTGCTGTGAAGAACAATATATAGACTTCAAATGACCTTATGCAAAGGCAATGTACAGACTTGATGCATGAACTGTGCACATGAATGAAAAGCACTGTGTAGAATTGTACATACTTGCATGAACAAAGCATATGCATGATGAGACGATGACTGTACTTAGACAGTGTATAGACTTGTAAGACGTTCATGCACTACAAAGATGCTCATATGCAATGTGTAGACTTTAGAAGACGTGCAACTAATCAATGTGTAGACTATGTAACGTGCAGACAAGACACTGTATGAACTTATCAGAACAAACGTTACACAAACAATGTATGGACTTATGAGTGCAGCACAGATAGATGCAATGTACAGACATGCGAATCTGAAGGGGTATGGCAGCATCACCCATTGTACATACTAACATCACACACTCCAGATAAAATGCAATTATGAAATGCATCAACAATTATGAAATGCACCAATGCACACAACACACTGCCTCAGCCTGTTCGTTGGTTATGTCAGATAAGATGTTCGATGAAACATTCATTCAACAAAGTTCAGGTATATATGCAGACTCAAACAGTATGCAGACAAACAGATGATGACTTTCAGTGTTTGCTATCATCAAAACCACAGGGACACAACTATCTCCCCCTTTTTTATGATGGCAACACTATGAGTCATACTGACTTGATCAATTATTTCTCCCCCTTTAACTTCAGCAAAAAGACATTAGTTGAAGAGGGAAGAATAAGACTGTATAAGATGAATAGAATAATGATCAGAAATCTTTTGAAGGTTGAAACCAATTGAGATGAAGGGAGAATATCAACAAAAGCATATGGACACTTAAGAATGCTGACTAGATCTCCCCCTTTATGAAAGACACTCAGCATGACAGGAAAACTCCCCCTGATTAGATGGAGTGAAAGAGGTGATGAGCATCTATTAGCAGAGCACATGGGTACTCAAGGATTATCACAGTCTGTAAGCACAATGAATAAATGAAGAAGACATATTTTCATTAGCACACCAAATTCATAAATCTTTATAAACGAATTTCGATTCTTCAATTATAATAGATTATGAATGAGTTTAAACTTATCATCATGATTTAAGAATGATGAATCCAAAGTCATATCTGAAAATTCATTACTCATATCTGAAACACCTTTTAATATAAATGAACCAAAAACTCTTCTGACATTCATGTTTAACCTCTTTCCATCTTACTCATTTAAAATCAATGACTCCTATGGAAGTTACACAAGATAATATTGAGATTAAACAGAGATAATTGTATCTGAACTTGTCTTTAGTTTTTCAGAATTTTCTATTGATCAACACTTATTTTTCCTGAGCAAGTTTGGTTCAGTCAACACCTTTTTACGTGAGGCACAACACGTCTTAGGTGAAGTGACCTAGTTACTCAGTGTGACAACCATATAGCCTCTCAAAGAGAACAAAGTTAGCAATTTGGAGTGTCTTTTTACATGAGGAGACACCTTGATAAGAGACCAGAATCCCCAGTTACTCAACACAACCAAGCCATTGCTCTGCCAGATTTTCAATCATTTTTATAAGAGAGGTAACTATGGCACTTCATGACATGGGCTTACTCTATTTCTTTGATAGAGAACCCAGTTTCTCTGTGACCAAAGTCATTGCTCTTGTAATTTTTAAATGTTTTCAGATTTTTCAAACAAAGCTCAGTACACTGAAATGTTTAAGAATAATACCTTCTACATGTATCTTAACCAAGGATAGCCATGTCTTTTAAAATTTCAGATTTCAGAAAGTTTTGCATGAAGTTCATGAGACAATTGGTTAAGATTTATTAAGCATGATGATTCAGATATTTTCAAGTCTTTTACATCAAAACATAGGAAATACATTAGACTTAAATCAATTTGATTTATCAAAACATTCTTAAGCCAGTATAATAGAAGTTTCTTCTTTTCAGAATATGTCTGATTTATGTCTAAGGTGCACTGACTAAAATCTTTCCTCATTCAGATGAATCAATGACATTTTAGCAAATCAGTGGAGTCAACAAAGCATTTTTATCGAGAGAGTAGCAGAGAGCAATCATGATTAGACAAGGATTTAACATTAGAACAGTTTAGTTTCGAAGACACTAGCTGAGTCTGGAGTACAGATAGAACAGCTACATAAGTGTAGACCGTAGGGAATTCAAGTGAACTACTCATTTGCCAAGAATGGATCAGATTGCTAGACAGAAGGAGTTCAAGAGGTGAAGAGATGAAATAAGAATGCTCCCCCTGTCTAGATGCAATGGAATATCCTTTTAGGTGTTTCAAACTTCATGTTATGCAACGCACTGCTCTATATGAAGTCTTGACCCTTGGTATTTGGCGGAGCACTTGGTCTAAAAGACCACCTCACACATAGTAAGAGCCTTCAGACAGATTTCCCTGCCTTTTGGTAGCTTACCATTTAATATACCATAGTGGTCATGCAAATCAGTGTAATACAACATACAAGAAGTTTGACAAATCATGCATCATGACATTTATATGCAATGCATTCAGAGATAAACTACAATCATTTCCATGAGCATTTCAGATTTTTCAATTAGATTCAGTTAGAAAATGCACAAAAGAATTATCATGATATGCAGTGCATTCAGATCACACAAATTCAGAATACAGCGTTTTCAGAATTTACCTGAATGGGGCTTTATCATCTTGGGTGCCTTGGTTTATTTACCCCTCTTTTTATTTCTCAATCCAAGGCACACCTACAAATTTTGATCATTTTGATCCTGCAGGGACCCAAGCAGCTTTGGGTCCTACCTTAGCCCTAACAAGTGTTCTAACCTGTTTCTTAGCTAGATCAACATCAAATATCATCAGAAAGTAATCATCCATAGAATGTCCAAATTTTCCACAATATCTACATGTACCAATAGAATTTTTGACTTTATTATGATGCACATTAGCAAAAACATGAGGCATATGTGCATGAGCATAAGATTGTCTGTTGCTTACATGAACATTCTGTATCTTATACTTAATCAGCCAACATTCAGAAGATTTGTGACCTTGCTTCCCACAGTTATTGCATGAAAGTCTTGCAAATGGTTTTGTAGGGAATTTGACTACATGGGGGTTAACAGACTTCATCTGAACATGCCAATAGTCCTTGACTGTATGGCCATTTTTCCCACACTCAAAGCATCTGATATGCTTACTTTTAAAACCATTGCCTGCCCACCAACATTCAGAAGCTCGGTGGCCAGTTTTTTCACATTCAAAGCATGCAAGATTCTTTTCTTCAAAAAAAGTTTTATTCCTACCAAACACATTTGCAGGAAATTTAACAAATTCAAAATTAAGTTTATTTCCCTGTTTATGCCAACAGTGGGCTGCAATGTGGCCTATTTTGCCACAATGAGAGCATTGAATCTTCTTCTTATGATTTGCATGATTTTTAGTCTGAACAGTTCTATCATGCAATTTTCTAGCATTGAAATCATCCTGTTTCTTTAGCTTACAATTGTGCATAAGATGACCAATTTTGTGACAGTAAAAGCACTGAATTCTTTTATTCTGAGCTAAAGAAGATTTCTTAACCTGAAAATTCCTAGCATGAATTCTGTTAAATTTTAGATCATCCTCCTTTATCACAAAGCACTTAGTCATCTCATGACCAAATTTCCCACAATAATAACATGACCCCTTTTTAGTATGAGTTTGTGGGAGGTCGTGTGACTTGTGTGTAGCAATTTTTGTAACAACAGGAGTGTCTTTGTCCTTTTTCTGTAGATTGTCATTCTTTTTCAATTTTTGATTTTGCTCTACAGTTTTGGGACTAACTGTGGATTTTTAGTTTTTCTGAGCACTGGATTTGAAGATAGGTGCACTAGATGTACTAGTTGGCTCAGAGCTATGCACAAATGAAGTGTGAAGCTTACTGTCAATCCCCTTTTTATTAGCTGGGTTAAAGCCCAGACCCTCACGTTGGAAATTGATTTTGCAACCAAGGAGCTTATCCAAATTATCTTTTCCACTCACAAATTTAGCCAAAGATTCAGTCAACCTTGAAATTTCAGATTGCAGTTTGGAGACATGAAGTTCATAGTTAGCAATTTTATCTTCATAGCACACAGCCTTTTCATTTAACATCTGATTGATGGTCTTTATGTTTGCCATTTCTTGTTCAGCATTCAGCAACTCACTAGAGCTCACCAGGTTTACACTCTTCCCTTTTTCTAGCATTAAGAGCCTCTCAAACATTTCAGTATTTAGAAACTTCAGCTCTTCATTCTCCTTTTTCAGTTTACTGTTTTGCTTTAAGAGTTCATCATCAATCACCCAATCATCTGAGGAAAACTAACATTCATAAAACATTTCATGTTGTTTCTCATATTGAGGTTTGTTGAGATTTTTTTGAAGCTCTAGATTCATTGCTTCTTCAGCCTCCAACTTCTCCTTCAATAAGTCTTTGTTTTCTTCTTTAAGAGAGGCAATCAGCTTCATTAGTCTTTCATTTTCACTATAGAGTTCTTCATTGCGTTCTCTTATATAGGAACATTGGTTGCAGTCTGACTCTGCAGTCTGTTTATTGAGCAATTCGTTATTCTCATTTCTTAAAGATGCAACTATATCTTTATACCATTCAAGATCAAATTGAAGTCTCTCATTAACTTCTTTCAGACATGAGCAATCCATGCAATCAGATTCACATGTAGTTTCAGCATTGACTTTTAATCTCTTTTTCTTAAGACATTCATTTTCAGATTTCAAGACATTCAATTCAGAGCTAACACACTCTAAATCTTTTATGAGTTTTTCATACTGAACTACATCATTATTGGGAGTCTTATCATCATCAGTTAAACTAAGTCTTTCCTTTAGTTCAGCAATTTCACAAACAAGCTCTTGATTCTTCTTTTTGTGTAAATCATTTTGTTTCATTAGAGTTTGTTTTTCAGATTTTAAATGATCTAAATCTGAAGTAACAGAATCAAAATCTTGTAGTTGTCTTCTGAATATTTCATTTTCAGTTTTCAGAATTTCAGGGTTTTCACCTCTAGAATAAGCATTCACATGTTCATTCAACTTTCTTTTTAGAGATTTATTTCGTTTTCTCAACTTTCCGTAAGCATCAAGCAGATCATTGTATGCTACAATCCAATCATCCATATCATAATTATCAAATTCACAAGGTACCTCATCTTCATCTCCTTCTTCATTTTCTTCTTGCTTGGATGCAGTTTCCTCATGATCATTTCTCCGATCAGCCATCATGCAAGTATCATCTTATTGGTTATGCGCAGAAATGACTCTGTCATATATCTCTTTTCCAGAAGTGCACCTGAGAGCAAAGGGATATATATCAGTATTAATCGCAGCTCTCAAGATATTAAGAATTTTGACATTGTCATGGTTCTTTATTCTGTCCTCTCTGGACCACTTGGTCTCATCATGAGGCAATTTGTGTGGGCCTTTAGATAGTAGATTCCATAGTTTGGGATTAATGGAGTCTACGTACACACATAGGCCTACTAGCCAACAATTAAAGTTAGAACCATCATAAACCGGAGGACGACCCATTTGGACAGATGGCACACAGATTCAATGCGCAAAACAATCGACAAGAAATGAACCAAAAACCAGATAAACAAGGCAAAGCACAAGTCAATGAAACAAAGCACCGAGCACGAGAAGCCCACTCTGAAATGCACCACGAACAAGCAGGATCCCCTGCAGATTGTTAGATCTGTTAGATCATAGACCCGCTCTGATAACAATTGTTGAGACAGGTGCGATAGATTCAGAGGGGGGGGGTGAATGAATCTCCCCTTTAAAAATATAGCCTAATTAAAAACTTATGCTCAGATATGCGGAATTATAACCTGTTGCAAAAATGTTCTGTGAATGCTTAGGAGGATCTCAGCAAAATAGCACAAATGAATTTACCTTCACTCGATCCTAAGCGAGCATCTAATGTGCGAAGCAATAAGATGAACACATAAGAAAATCAAACCACAATGGACACCAGGATTTTTAGGTGGTTCGGTCCACAGACCTACGTCCACCCCTCACTCCAAACCGGAGTGAGACTTCCACTAGCAACGCTAGAACAGCAGACGCAGTCTGGAACAAATGCTGTCACACAGCTTGACTAGGGGAACAACCTCCCCTCTTCCTCCACACCGGAGGGAATCCACTAGTGACACACAGTCACTAGCAAGCCAGAGACTGAAGTTCTCCTTCCTCCACCAAGGAGGGGACCTACAAGTAGCAACACTACCTGTAGCCGGAGACCCAAGTATCCCTTCCTCTGAACCCCAGAGGGAAGCACAAGTGACACCAAGTCACCTGCAAACTACAGGTCTCGGACCTCTCCTCCTCCACGAAGGAGGGAACCACTGATGACACAAAGTCACCAGCAAACTGGAGAAACAAATCTTCCTTCTCCTGAACCCACAGGAGGAACCCGATCCCCAACAGGGCAATCGGAAGAACAAGGTTCAGCTTGAAAAGAAAACAATAAAAGAAAATACAGCAACTAAAAGCTGGAGATATAAAATCAAAATGTGGCTCTCGCAGGAGCTGGCTGGCCTGGATTTGATCCACGGTCCAGCAGAAACTGATCTTCAATTGAAGCTTCTTTTACTCTAGCTCTCTCTTCTTCTCACTCTTCTTTTTCTTCTCTTTCGCAGGCTCTCTCTGTCTGGCTCTCAGCTTCTCTTTTCTTTCTTCTGCTCTCTCTGCTCTTTGCCTCTCTACAGCTCTTTTCTTCTCTCTCGATCACTCTCTTTCTCTTCTGTCGTTATCCCCTTGGTCTATCTTCTTCAGTGGAAGAAAGCTTCCTTTTATAGCAGCCGATTAGGACAGCGTGTGTCTTCCACATCTCCCGCCAAAGTGTCTCAGTCCACGTGTCAGCTTCTCAACATCTTGGATCACGTGCCAGGTCATCATCTTTGCACTTTAGTCCCTATCAGTCAGTCGAACAGAAACTTATCAGTTTAGTGTCGACACCTTGTACAAACTTCATAGTATGCACAATACAGTGTATAGACTTTGCAGAGCGACAGGAATGTATGGACTTTGCAGTGTGTGATGTGCAGACGTTGTATAGACTTCTGAAGGGTAATGCAATGTGCAGACTTTGATCATATATGAAGAACATATGTTGTACAAACTTTGTGGATGCAAGGCTGAAGCAATATATAGACTTCACGTTGTGCAGACTTCGATGCATGAAGAAGCAGTGTGTAAACTTTGACAGACACAACGTGCAACACTGTATAGACTTGAAACACTAGATGCTTGATGTACAGACTTGAATGCTGTGCGATGTACATACTTCATGTTATGCATGAGTCTCTAAGAAGACAGACGATGTATAGACCTTGCCAAAGGATATGGCTGTACAGACTTGACCAAGGCAAAGCAATCGAATGTATGGACTTTCACAACGTATAGACTTGCCAAAGAACTGGACGATGTACAGACTTGAACAAGGCAAAGTCTGTACAGACTTGAAGTGGCTGTATAGACTAGCAAATACATGAAGAAGCATGCCAATGTATAGACATGAAAATAAGGGAGTGTATAGACTTGATGAATGTGTGCAAGGGAAGGCAGTGTACAGACATATTGTGAAGAACAATGCCCAAACGCAGTGTACTGACTTTGTGATGCACAAGCATATCCAATGTATAGACTTTGAAGTAAAGGCTGCTGTTAACACAAGCAATGTATAGACTTCAAAGTATGCACAATGCAAAGGCTGTACAGACTTCGTGAGACGCTAAGTTAGACAGAGTTGAATGTACAGACTTTGAAGCATGTGAACATGGGGACAATGTACAGAGTTGGCTTCGTGCTTGCTACAGTACACTGTCCAGACTTGGACAGCTTCAAGGCACAATGTGCAGACTTTACCAATGTATAGACTTGGGGTTCTGAACATAGGTAAAGACTGGGAATGAATGTATAGACTTGGGCTAAGCAAGCTACAGGGCCGATGTATAGACTTGGCCAATGTGCAGACTTAAATGTTCGACCAGTGTACAGACTTTGATGAACATGCAAGTGAATGTATAGACTTTACCTTATGCACATGTGACAATGAACAGACGATGTATAGACTTCAATGATCCATGCACAAGACGCAGCAAGACTCTATACATACTTGCTGTGAAGAACAATGTATAGACTTCAAATGACCTTATGCAAAGGCAATGTGTAGACTTGATGCACGAACTATGCACATGAATGAAAAGCACTGTGTAGACTTGTACATACTTGCATGAACAAAGCATATGCATGATGAGACGATGACTGTACTTAGACAGTGTATAGACTTGTAAGATGCTCATGCACTACAAAGATGCTCATATACAATGTGTAGACTTTAGAAGACGTACAACTAATCAATGTGTAGACTATGTAACGTGCAGACAAGACACTATATGAACTTATCAGAACAAACGTTGCACAAACAATGTATGGACTTATGAGTGCAGCACATACAGATGCAATGTACAGACATGCGAATCTAAAGGGGTATGGCAGCATCACCCATTGTACATACTAACATCACAGACTCCAGATAAAATGCAATTATGAAATGCATCAACAATTATGAAATGCACCAATGCACAGAACACACAGCCTCAGCCTGTTCGTTGGTTATGTCAGATAAGATGTTCGATGAAACATTCATTCAACAAAGTTCAGGTATATATGCAGACTCAAACAGTATGCAGACAAACAGATGATGACTTATAGTGTTTGCTATCATCAAAACCACAGGGACATAACAGTCTTTTGGCAGCATGATGGGCTGGATATGGCACTTCATATATGTCGAAGGGGGCGTAATCATCACCACCCCTCTTTGCCAGCCTTGATTCAATCATCTGCTCCACCATCAACTTATTCACCATAGCTGGCTCTTCTAGCTGAGGGCAGAAGTGGGTGGGCTGCATCAATAATGAGGCCGAAGTCATGGCATTGGATGGCAAAGGCTCCAACAGGGGAGCCTGCCGCTGCATCTGAAGGGGCATTGGTCATGCTGGCTGGAGCCACTAGGAATAATGCTGAGGAGTAGCCCAATTCTGAGCTGCAGTTTGTAGAATGGCCTGTGAAGGAGCACCCCCGTGGTTGAAACCTCCATGTGATGGCTCGGCTCGTGCCCCCGGTTCCTTGGGCCCCATAGCGTGCCCAGTCTTTTCATTCAATTTTCTCTTCAGCAGTTCTACCTCCTTCTGGTACCTTTGCAGCATCATCAGCACGGCAGGGTCCATAGCTGTTTTGCTACTGATGCCCTCGAGTGCTTCACCAAAGGTGCATCCAGACTGGGGTACCCCTTCTTCTTCAGATGCCATTGTCTTGGTAATGAGAGTAGTGTTATCTTCGTCAGCAACCCACTTATCCTTAGCGACTTGCAGTAACTCAGCCTCAAATTTGCCCCGCCCTGTCACCGGGTCTTCTCTTTCGGCAACCTCGGCCAGCCGTTCTGGTTCATTTAGGAGGGCGCCATGCCCGCTCATCACCCCTGTCATATTACAGGTGAGGATTTGCATTCTTCTACTGTACTTTCTGACTCCCCTTTGGGCCTGACTAGGGAGAGTTGGCCCTTCATTTGTTGAAATTCTTTTCATCTTTTCATTTTGTGAAGGCCTTTCAATGCTTCCAGCCCCACCTTGCTTCTCTTTTTCATTCGCCACCATGGGTGACATTTTGTCATTTTCTTCTTCTTCGGCCCTGACGACACGAGGCAATCTTTGCTGGCCCAGGGAGGAATTCTTGAAGTTACCGAAATATTCCCGGACCCTCTTTGTCATGTCTTCCTGACGACGCTCTGGAGAAATGGCAGGAGATAGGACTTGGACTCGGATAGACAGCATATGTGAAAGTCGTATCAGCTTGGCAGCTTGATTGAAGTTTCTTGAATATTTGGAAATATCGGCCTGCCTTGCATAGGCCCTGGCGGCGGGTGGAGGAGTTGCAATCATGACTTCCTCCGCATGCATATTCTCTTTGCCCCCTCTATTAGGAACATCCGCAGAATCTTTGAAGCCTTGTGAGGCTGGTGCAGGGCCTCGGATCCTCTTGGGAACCCAAATTTGCTTAAACTTTGGTAAGTTTGGGATTGGCCTCCCTTGCTTGTTGTCATTAAAGTTCACCCTTTGGCTTGCCAACACTTGGAAGGGGTTGTGAGTGGGCACAGTCGGGATGATCCGATCCGGCAGAACTTCGGCACCGCGACCTTTGAAGTAGACTCAGATGCCCCAGATTAACGAGGACTTCCCAGATGCTGAAAGTTGACTCCGAGGAGTAGCAACAATTCTTTCTCAGGAGCTCTTCTTGTTGCCCCTAGCAGGCTTCTTCTCAAGTGCCGCAGTTTGGCAAACAGTGTGGTAGACGTGGCAGCCCATGATCACCGGACTTTTCAGTATAGTTTTCTTAATTCGGCCCTCACTTCGGTGGGCCGCAACTTTGTTGTTCTTCAGCTCCGTAGGTCAAGAACTCTCCACGTCTAGGAGATCTGCGAATGCAACTCCCAAGAAGTTGGGGAAGCCAACGACTGGGGGAAAGTTGCCCAAGGTAGTAGGTACGGCAAGGTAGCCGTATGCAGCATGGTCGGCCATGATTTGGGGACCGAAAATAACTCCAGACAGTCCGCTCGCCATCACTTGAACCTGCAAAGAGGAGAAACAAGACGAATGAATAATTAGCATTTTAGGTAGTTGGGTGGGGGCCCCATGGTCCCTCTATTTTGGCAAAAAGATGAAGGGAGGTTGGGTCCCACCGGGCGTGCCAGCTTGACGGGATGGATTTTATTTAGAACATTTTTTATTTGATGTTTATTTGTTTATTTTGCTTATTTATTTGGTTTATTAATTAGGCGTGCTAGTCACTGAGTGACAAGTTTATTTTGCGCACCGTCTGACTAATCAAACAAAGATGGGTGATCGTGTCGGGACCCAGAACCCGTCGTACCATAAAGGCTATGGCATTAATTACGCCCCTCCAAAAGAGGGACAACCCTTGATTAATCGCCAAAAAAATAGAATGACCATGGGGCCACTGGAATATGTGAAAGATGTGATTACATACAAGCACACAATATGGTAGCATTTATTTATTAGGCCGACTCCCGGTACGTGGTGGAGAACGTAGGTCCGAGGATTACCATCACACATAGTGAAGGCCTCCAGTCTGGCATAACCCGCCCTTCTGCCAATCACCGTTTGATATACCGAAGAGTCAGCTCATGCCAGCATGCACCAAGGTGATATATATATACATGAACATATATAATGCATACAATAAGAGCATGATAGAAACAAGGTTTAAATTAATCAATTTCTTTTTACCCGACCCATGGTCAATTAGGTTGACCAATCTCTGTCATAGAAGGCAAGGGTTGCCTCGGGAATGAATGCGGGGTTAAAACGGCGCAAAAAGAAACAATTGGCTTGAATCCGACGCGGTCAAACGTAGGTATAGGCTAAAACGGCACGGGGTAGCGTAGGTAAAAATGCTAAAACGGCGCGGTATGGAGTGATGGGCTAAACTAGCGCGATGGGCTTTGGGCGCGTCGAAATAGGGCACGCTAGAATAGAACCATTTGAAAATGTCTCAGTTTGAGTCTAAAGCTAATACGGCGCGGGGGGGTAGCGCACCGTATTAGGGCGCGCCGTATTAGGAGCGCGCCAGATTAAGATATTTTCTTGCCCATTTCAATCCGTTTGAATTCTAGAGTTGCTTGTTAGCCCCTTTAACATTAATTGGGTTAATTAATTATTGAACTGGAGTCCTGAATGCCCAAGAGGCAGAGTCATGAGTTTGTGCGAGGTTCATACTCGAGCATAGAGGTTCATTCTTTCAAAAGTATGCTTTGTTTAGTCCAAATCACAAGAGTAACTGATTAGTTAAAACCTGGTGAAAATTGGGCAGCATCTCCCCATCCCTGAAGGATTGCAAGGGATAAGTGGGGTCATACTCACATGCAGAGTAAGCCCCTAACAAGCCGGACGGCACAACGGCGGCCAGCGGATCCTAATCGGGTAGGAAACCCCGAGGACTAGCCTACGAGGGGCACCATGGTTCCGTGGGTTGAAATCGATCGGATGAGACGACCAATAAGGGAAGGAAAGCCTCGAGGACTAGCCTGCGAGGGGTCCATGGCCCGTGGTCTGATCGTAATCCAAAAAGGGACGACCGGTAGGGAAGGAGAGCCCCGAGGACTAGCCTACGAGGGGCATACGACCCATGGCCACCACAATGTCCCTAAGGATAGTGGATTTGCTGTCGGGCTAAACCCTGTCAATATTCACCTTATGGCCCATAGGGATATTCATCACTCACAGATGGAACCCTTTGGCCCAATGGCAGTTCTGAAATATCAATGGGGTATGTCCCCCTCCACGGAGTATTAAAGCCAGTATTCTCAAGAGCAACGAAGCTCGGCAATCATGAATTATATGTAGAATAGGGGGGAATACAATAGCTTAACATAACATCCGATGAGTTGGCAAATCATTACTCGCATGGTCAACAGGTTAGTGCTCACGGGGTCAGTGGGTTAGCATTGTGAACTACGATGATGAAGACACAGAGAGCAGCCATCAGAACCATAAGCACATAACGCATGCATAGGTTGTGGAGGTGACCCTGTTCCCTCTGGACTATGAAGAAGTGCAGCGGGGTGTTAACGGGCTCGACCTCATAACGGGAATAGGTAAAGATGCACACACGAGTGTGTCTCTAACCACAAAACCTTCAGCACATATATAGAGAGGCATGGCCATTACTCTAGAAGGGAGGAGCCCTAGGGAGGGGGTGACATCAATATAGCCCGTATGGCTCCCGGGCATGATCGGTATCACGAGATGAAAACAAAGTTCATACACGAGGTGACTGAAAATGTAAATCGAAGGAAAAGTATAAGAAGCATAAGCAACCGCGCAGATCATTCATTCCATCAACGGGAGAGTAGCTACATGGATCATCACAACCATTCGGCGCGGCCGGGCATCGTTGCCCGGCGGCCGTTTCATTAGTTGCAGAGAAGGGATTAAGAGGCCAAAGAAATGAAGAGATTGTGAAGGGGGGAGATGGGATCATGTCATCGCCCCTCCCCCCTCACTTACATTATATCAAAAGCGAGAAACCAGAGAGAATCGTCGAAAGAAAACTGTGAAACCCACCTATGCTTCTTCTCCAAAACAGAGTATTGGATGGCGGGAGTCTCTTCTCCGGCTCCGGAGATATTCAGGCGAGCAGACGGGGAAGACGGCGGTGAGAGCCCTCAGTGGAAACCTTGCTTCTCCCCTAAGGTTCCTCCCTCCCTCTGACGAACGGGCTCTGATTGGCTCTCTTCAGATCCTTCTCTCGTATTGGCTCTCTCTATTTCACTTCTCTTCGTTCTCCTCTTTTGAACTTGGTCGAACCATTTAACTTATATAGATGGGGCTATTATGGTGTGCAGAATGCACGCCGTAGAAGGCCTCCATTGGTCATTTTGGCGCACCGGGAAGAGGGCGATTTGACATTTTGGCGTGCCGGGGAAGAGGGCGCCGGAGAGGAGGGCGCGCCGGGGAAGGTAGCGCGTCGTATTAATCTCCTTCGTCATGTTTGTTCGACACGGGTCAAACGGTGGGCCTTAGACAAGCGCCAAGAGTTGATTTGGTCCTTTATCTCATCGCGGCTTCGTGAAATCGCAACGAGAAGTATTGGTAAAGCCTTTAGGCAACTAAATGGCCGATTCCAGAACCTTTTGTGCCTTTGTTTCAGACACTCGGGTTTTCCGCTGACATGGCCTTCGGCATTGTAATTTGTGCTGCCGGTCCGGCTTCACTTGTATTTGTAGCATTTTTATTGCTTCTTCGGGGATGATCCCGAATACTCTTCCGAGCTCCTGGGTCTTGCTTTAGCGGCTGTCCGTTGGAGCTGAGCATCTATTCTTTTCTTATTTTCTTTGGTCTCATCTTTTGTTCGACTTCCGCCATTCTTTCTCTTCTTTTCTTTCATTTCTTCTTCGTCGGCACAGGAACACCCGATCAGAACTTACGACCTGCAGAAGTAGAAGTCAGGAAGTATTAGGAATATTTTTAGTGTCAACAGGTGGCCAGGACCTTGGCCGCCCAGGTCTGGTGGATGGCCAGATAGTTGGCCACCTTCATTTGGTGAACGGCCAGTGGTTTGGCCGCTTTCCTGTAACCGTTGGTCAAAAGATCGTATCCCACGTCTGCTCTTCCCACCTCGCATGAGCCCTGTTCAACCTCCACTCTCGGCCTCATCACCCACGTCCTGAGGCACGAAGCAGGAAGCCGCTCTAAGGAGGCCCCAACAACAAAACTTGGGGAGTTCTCGAAGGGAGAGGGAGGACAGAGGCAGAGAGAGGAGATCGAAGAGTTGGTGCGAAGGAGTTCTTCCGATCGGAAAGGAAGAGCAGTGGCTGGGAGGAGAAAACCTTCAGTGAGCCTGTTCTGTGTAGTCTATATCCGACCCACCTGAGTTAGAAAATAGGTTTCCCTTATCAAACCACTTCTAGAAACTCCACAAAAAAATATCCCTGTCTTCCTTGTTTCCCCCTCTATAAATTTCATGAAGAAGTCAACTTCCAGATCTGAGGTTTTTAGCCACGGTCAATGTCTGTTATCAGGAAACTTCATTTTTGTCTAGAGTTTTCTGAGTCTGTCAGTCAGTCTATTCAAAAATACACAACGAAAAATCCAGAGCTATCAAAATTCCTTCCACAGTCCTTGGTCGAAGGATTTCGGATCAGATTTCCAACGGTACCTAATTCGTGTCGATCCAACATCGGGATTCATCGTAGCAGCAGTTCTCGCCGGGTCGCGCGCTGTAAAAATAGAACTTCAGATCCGTGGGTAGCAAGGTCAAGAAGTGAAGAACAGAGCCGACTCGCCTTCCGCAAGGTGAACCAGTGTGCCACCGTCCCAGGGAGCGCCTCTCGAGGAGCTAACGTCACAGCGGTACCACTCCGGGCCCACTCGGACCCACCGACCAGTACATGGGCCCCACGTTCGTAAGTACGCGTGCCACCAAAGCTACATCTAAACGCTGCCCGTCAACCCAAGATCGGTCCTCACGGGCCCACATTGTAGCCCTTTACCTCCCTGCGTGGAGTGGGCAACAAAATTAACTTCTGTAATTATTGTAATATTTTGTTACCGGGAGTTACCGTACATGGCTGGGATCGTCTTCCCCACGCCCGGCGCGTGGAGGTATCGTGTCCGCTCCTCTCTCGGCATTTTGCTTTACTCATATATTTTCCTATGCCGCTGAATGTGATAGGTTAATCTAGCTCGTATATTTTTATCACCGCTACGAGAGTGAGTGAGTGACCCGTCCCGTGACTCGATCCGAGCACGGAAGAGCCGACTACCCGATTCATTGCCGATTTCTCAATCGCGCACGGTCCCACACATCCCTCGCTAGGGACGCTCGCGAGCTAGAGTCCTAGGGCGCGTGTCCATCCCGCATCAATTTGGTATCAGAGCGCCAGTTGAGTCTAAGGTAGTTTTGGTTAAAAAGAAAATAAAACAAAAAAAAGACTCTAAGTCTAAGTAGGCCTAAGTGTCTCATTTGTATACCATTAATCGGTATATCAAAAGGTGTTGTCCGAACGTTAGGCTACGCCTTTCGGGAAGGCCGCACACTCGCGTGAGAAAATCTTCGGATCCCCGGACTCCGCCAGGTACCCAATCTTGGTTGTGTCTAGCTTGGTAGTCGAGTCTGCATTCCAACTTTGCATTAGTTAGGGTCGTGTCTAGTGTCTTGTCCAAGTGTCGGCATGGCCATCCACTAGCTTCCCCGTGTCCCATGGATTACCAAACGCCCGGATCATATGCATGGTGGCGATACTACCAAAGATGGGAAAACTAACCCTACCACCCCAGTAGACCAGTAGCCCGGGACTTCTATGGCTCCAAAGTCCCGTGTGACTATCTAGAGTGGGAAGCCATCATGGACCAATACTTCGAGGTTTACATTATGTCCGGTCCCATGGAAGTCGACTTTGCCTCAAGGTGACTTTTCTATGAAGCCGCCGAAACATGGAGGGACATAAAATACTTGAGGGAGGATAGGAGGCAAAGGCCCATCGAGTCATGGTGGGACATGAAGAGGGCGCTTAAGAGGGTCTACTTTCCCCGCCCATCTATCTCCAACCACGGGGGTCATACCACTAGCCAACCCCACCAACCCTCTCACAATCAAGTGGGTCACACCTCCAACCAACCCCGCCCCTTCACCGCCATTCAATCCCACCAAAGCACTCCCAATCAAGTGCATCACACCTCCAACCAATCCCACCCAAGCACTTCAAAACAAGTGGGTCTTAGCCGGAGGCAACAATCCCCGCTTATAGCCGAGCCTAGGTCCACACCCAGGCCGAGATATGAGGAGCGAGTCCACCCTGAGGCCCCTACTCCAACCCGCACCTCTGTCGAATTCTTTAAAATGTCTTCAGACTAGTTGGATAGGATAGAAAAGACACGTGCTCCTTCACCACCCGTGAGTGCTCTATTGCCAGCCTCTACTTTAGATTCTCATCAAGAGCCATCTTACTTAGAGCCACCTCAGCCCGAGCCACCCGTGTTTCTAACGGGTACGCTTTTCATAGCTGAGACACTTCTTAGCTGGCTCAAGGATGACTTGGTTCTCCCTCCCTACCCACCCATGGACCCCACCCTACCACTGGTGCCCGTCAACTCCTTCCACACTACATTCCGGTCTAGTCACCATGTTGATACCTTGGATGACTTTATTATGGGATTAGACTCACAATGGAAGTTGACACGCTTATTGACCCGAGGCTTCGACCAACCCACTAGTCATAGCTTCACCCATCCGGCCTTCGGATCTATTACCTCTGTGTGCACCGTGGGTTGTGTCATCACGGAGATTCTTCTATTCCTCCCTATGCCGGCCGAGCCCGACTTCCTTCCCTTTTGCCCAAGGGAGGAATCTTATTTTCTACACATGACCGTCGTCCCACCGATCACACTGTATGACAGTGACTATGAATTTCAAACTTGGGACCGTGTCATGGGGGAATCCATATCGAGGGATCATACTTTCTTTGATCCCTTCTACCCCTTCCTTAGTGAACCCCTTGCCCCACCACATTTACTCCACTTCTTCGAGGGCGTCCACTATCACACCCCTTCCCCACGGGCTAGTCCACCTACACCCAACCCGGGAACCGTTCCATGGTCATCATATAGGGGTGTCAAAGAAGGTGAATTCGGTTCTCCACCAATCAAGTCCAATGTGCATGCTTGGTACCCTTTAGGATGTCTAGAAATTTCCCATTTCGTCAACCTCTGGTTACGTCAACTGCATGCATGGCACACATTCGGGTGTCCTGGTCCGCCGTCACACATGTACGGGTCGGACTAACCGTAGGTTTGTCTAGGGTCTTGTGTGTTTGTACATGCATGTGTCCAGCATATTAGGAAAGCATAGTGAGTCCGCATGCATCTAGTCCAGTCGGTCTTTTGTACGCTCGCGTTGCCAGTCCCTTTCGAGTGCAAGACTTGTCGGCTTTTGGGATCGGCTCGACCATTCTCTATCTCAGATCTAGTCACATATAGGGACCCAGCGGTGATTCCTAGTGAGTCTACGAGCCGCCTTCCCTCCTTTGAGAGTGACCCCACCCCGGAGTGTCCACCTCTAGTCTCATTCCCCAACAGCGAGCGCATATCGAATCTATCCGGGATGAGCAGGTGTCGAGTACTTAGAGTGGAGCGTACTCCGCACTTCCAGGTACGATGACGGATCCACCGACGTCACGAGCAGCCGCACCCCTTACTCGACGGGGTCGAGTTCTTCCCACCTGGAGAGAATTGATGGGGACATCAGAGCAAGACCACTAACTTTTTATTTTGCATTTGAGTCCTTTTAGTTTGCATTTATATCCTTAAAAAAATATGTATGCAATTGCAAGGCTTTATAAGCCAAAATGTGAGTCTTTAGGTTTTAGTGGGTTTTTATGCAAAAGTCCAATAGGTCTAGTAAGGGGCCCCCACACTCTTTCTCATTGGTACACCTAAGCCATAGGGACCCATGTGGGGCTGGTCAAATGTCCAAGGTGGGCTTCTGGATGATTGACCATTCAAAAGGGACAATTGGTAGAAAATGTCCAAGATTCCAACCCCTTGGTCAAGGGGGCGCCCCCCCTCCTTTATGTATTTTTATTTTTTGTGAAAACACATGGGGAATTAAATATTCTCTATCCCTAGTATGCCCCTCCATAACCCTAGATCCGAGGGTAGTATGAATTTTTTTACATTTCTTATAAATAGCATGTATTTCACATTTTAGTAGAATTAATGAGATGAAAATTTATGAAATTGGCGTGAGCCATTGAAGGGTGCGCCCTTGTCCCTCTCTCCTTCCCCTCTTGCAGATGGATTTATGCCATTCTTAGGGTGTGATGCCCTTCTACCTTCTTCTCTGCCCCTCTGATTTATGTTTCTGCCGCCGCCGCCACCATCGCTGGAGTTCTGCCCAAATCAGGACATAGCCTCCATGTCCGAATTTTTGCTCCTAATTTACGGATCTTCTGGAGCCCAAATTTTGAGGGTACGTTCACCACGCCAATACCCTCTCCCAAAAAAAGTGTCCCAATTTCTACCATTCGTTTTCTATTTTTTCAATTTCGTGCTCCTCAGCCCCCCAAGATTTGCCAGCTTTCTGTTTTGTGTCACAACAACCCTGTGTTTCCCTTGTTCGATCCCCTTCCCCTTCTCTGATTGAGTCCAAATTTGGACTGGGTGTTCTGCCCATCCAAACACATCTCCAAAAATTTTTGGTCGAATTTAGGAGCTCTTTTTCTCCACCAAAAAATTAAAACTCAGTCAAATTTTAGTTCTGTCCTGTGCAGTCTAGATCCGACCCACCTGTGTTAGAAAATAGTTTTCCCTTATCAAACCACATCTTGAAACTCCACAAAAAATATCCCCATCTTCCTTGTTTCCCCCTCTATAACTTTTATGAAGTGGTCAACTTCCATATATGAGGTTTTAGCCACGGTCACGTCTGTTATCAGGAACCTTCATTTCTGTCTAGAGTTTTCTGAGTCTGTCAGTCAGTCTGTTCAAAAATACACCACGAAAAATCCAGAATGTCAAAATTCCTTCCATAGTCCTTGGTCTAAGTATTTCGGATCAGCTTTCCAACGGTACCTACTTCCCGTCAATCCGACGTCGGGATTCATCGCAGCAGTAGTTCTCGCCGGGTCACGCACTATTAAAACAGAACTTCAGATCCGTGCGCAGCAAGGTCAACAAGTGAAGACCGGAGCCGACTCGCCTTCCGCAAGGTGAACCAGCGTGCCGCCATCCCAGGGAGAGCCTCTCCTGGAGCCAACGTCAAAGCGGTACCACTCTGGGCCCACTCGGACCCGCCGACCAGCACGTGGCCCCCACATTCGTGAGTACGCGTGCCGCCGAAGCTACATCTAAACGTTCCCCGTCAACCCAAGATCGGTCCTCCCAGGCCCACATTGTAGCCCTTTACCTCCCTGCGTGGAGTGGGCAGCAAAATTAACTTCTGTAATTATTGTAATATTTTGTTACCGGGAGTTACCGTACTTGGCCGGGATCGTCTTCCACACGCCCGGCGGGTGCAGGTATCGTGTCCACTCCTCTCTCAGCATTTTGCTTTACTCGTATATTTTCTTATGCCGTTACATGTGATCGGTTAATCTAGCTCATATATTTTTATCACCGCTGCGAGAGTGAGTGAGTGACCCATCCCGTGACTTGATCCGAGCACGGAAGAGCAGACTACCCGACTCATTGTTGGTTTCTCAATCGCGCACGGTCCCACGCATCCCTCGCTAGGGACGCTCGCGAGCTAGAGTCCTAGGGCGCGTGTCCGTCCCGCATCATTAACTCCCCCATCAAACTCATCTCATACTCCCCCCTGCATCAACTTAACAAATTCATCATTTAATGAATCAGTTGTAGCTCCAAAAATAATATCATCAACATATACCTGCACTAGAAGCATATGTTCATTGTAGCTCTTAATGAAAATGGCTTGATCAATGTTACCTCTTTTGAAGCCATTTTCTGAAAGAAATGTACCTAGCCTTTCGTACCACGCATAGGGGGCTTGTTTCAGACCATATAATACTTTGTCAAGTTTGTACACATGGTCCGGATGCTTTTCTTCTTCAAATCCTAATGGCTACTTAACATAGATGTCTTCCTTCATAACACCATTCAGAAACGTACTTTTAACGTCCATTTGAAAAGGTTTTTTATTTTTAGAACATGCAAAGGCAAGTAATATTCTAACTACTTCTAGCCTAGCCACGGGTGCAAACGATTCATCAAAATCAATCCTAACCTCTTGGCTATAGCCTTTGGCTACAAGCCAGGCTTTATTCCTAATCACCACCCCTTGATCACTAAGTTTATTTTTAAAAACCCACTTAGTACCGATTACCGGGTAATTCTTAGGTCTAGGCACAAGAAACCACACCTCATTCCTTTGGAATTGGTGTGATTCCTCCTATATAGCCAAGATCTAGGAATTATCATTTAATGCCTCGTCTACAGATTTGGGCTCAATATGAGAAAGTAAAGCTAGATTATCAAGTTGTTCAACTTCCCTGATTGAAACCCTTGTCTTTACTCATTCATCAACGTTCCTAATGGCATTTTCTAGAGGATGATCCTTGAGTACAGTCCACTGCCTAATGAGGTCTTGAATCTGCATTTCTTGTTCAGCTTCTTCTTGGGCTGGAGCTTCATCATTCTTTTGACTCGACTCCGCTTGATCCACATCTTATTTTTCCTTGTCATTCTTTTCTCCTCTTTCTTCATGCCCTGCATCCAGAAAATGATTATCTTTATCAGACATTCTTGAATAATATTCATCAATAATTACATGAGGGCTTTCTTCTATCACAAGAGTGCGCATGTTATATACATGATATGCTCTAGATGATGATGAGTATCCAAGGAATATACCTCTGTCACTCTTTGCGGTAAACTTTTCCAAATTTTCTTTAGAGTTGTTCAAAATATAACACAATGATCCAAAAGGTTTAAGATATGCAATGTTTGGCTTCTTACCTTTATATAGCTCATATGTAGTTTTCTTGAGTATTGGTCTTATCATGGCTCGATTAATGATGTGGCAAGCCGTGTTAACTGCCTCGGCCCAAAAGTACTTTGGTAAGCCATTTTCAACAAGCACCGTTCTCGCCATCTCCACAAGCATCCTATTCTTTCGTTCCATGACTCCATTTTGTTGTGGGGTTCGAGGTGCTGAAAAGTTATGTATAAACCCTTGTTTCCTGCAAAAATCATCAAAATCGTGCTGATCAAACTCTCTTTCATGATCACTTCATATTGCCTTAATATGATACCCCTTATCATTTTGAATATTTCTGCAAAGATCTTCAAACTCCTGCAAAGCATCATTCTTATGGGTCAGAAATAGCACCCAAGTAAATCTCGAGTAGTCATCAACAATAACAAACCCATAGAGTTTCCCTCCAAGACTATGTGTCCTAGTGGGACCAAATAAATCTAGGTGAAGGAGTTCAAGGGGTATAGTAGTGGTGACAATATTTTTAAACTTGAATGATATCCTGGTATGCTTCCCCAAAGCACATGCATCACAAATTTTATTTACATCAAAATTCAGTTTTCATAAACCTCTGACCAATTGTTTTCTGTAGATTTTAGAAAGAATGCTAAAGCTAACATGCCCTAGTCGGCGGTGCCATAACCATGCATCATCTGACTTATTTGCTACTAAATAGAAAATTTCTTTTGATAAACTATCCAAATCAACTATGTAAGTATTGTTGTCTCTAAGCCCAATGAACTTTATTTCATTTGAATGTTTATCTACAATTGTGCAATGTGAAGTTTCAAAAATAACTTTGTGACCATTGTCACACAACTGACTAACACTAAGTAAGCTATGATTCAACCCATCTACAAGTAAAACATCAACAATGGACTGGTTAGAGTTCTCACCTATCCGACCAATTCCAACAATTTTACCTTTGTCATTCCCGCCAAAAGTGACCAGTCCTCCATCCTTTTCTTTCAGGTCTGAAAAGAGGTCCTTATTGACTGTCATGTGTCTGGAACATCCACTGTCCAGGTACCACTTGTTCCACTTAGCTCTTAGACAGACCTACACAAACAAAAACAACTCTCAAGCTGATTTAGGTACCCAAGCAATCTTGGGTCTCGAAATGTTAGTTCTATTTTGAACAAAAAAAATTATGTTTTTATTCTCATACCATTCATCATCGGCCCTCATGAAGTCACAAACATATATGGAATGGCTGAACATACCACAATAAAAACAAGTGACATTTGGTTTTCTAAAATGACTCCTATGCATATATGATCTATCAACAAATGAATTTATGCATGTGTCAATAGGAGAATGATATCACGAATCATAAGATCTCTAAAATTATTTGTTCACAAATGTGTTTTTCTTTGTGGGTGTCTATCCCACACCACTCTCTTCAATCCTACAATTTTCTTCGCTAGATTCAATCATTTTCTGTTTTCTTTTTAATTCCTTTTGAACAACACTTTTCAACTTCCTTAACCCATCATGCATGGTATTGAAGTTGGTTTCAATTTCTTTCTTAGATTTCTCACACTCACTCAATTTTCCTTTGATTTCATCCAACTCCTTTACCAATTTTTCATTCTCAGTTTTCAAGTTCTCCACATTTTCATAAGCACTTTTTTTTCTACCTCTAAACATCCTAGCTCATCCTCATATAAAGTTAGTTTGGATTGAAAGTCTTCTTTTTCACCTTTAAACTTTTCAATCTGTAATTCAAAAAATATACATCTATCACATGGATTTTTAGAATTAATGAGATCATGGAATTTCTTTTTCAAGCTCTTATTATCATTTTTAAACCTCTTGTACTTTTGATACATTTCAGCATAAACCAATTGCCATTGTTCAGTAGTGAGGCTCTCGGAATCGAAACATACCTCATCGTTCTCCTCATTGGCCATCAGGCACAAGTTCTGGACCAACTCGTCCAGCTCATCCTTCTCGCTTTCAGTTTTTGAGTCATCTGTATCCTCGTCGCTCCAAGTTTCTTTTAACACCTTCGGCTTCTTTGCTTTCATTTTCTTTAATTTATTTTGAAGCTCGGGACATTCACGCCTCATGTGACCAACCTTTTTGCATTCATAACAAACGATCTCTTCTTTCTTACTCATCTCTCCTTTCTTGTTTGCATTTCTCTTTAGGACCTTCCTTGGAAAGTTCCCCTCATTTCTTGCTATTCGAAAATACTTCCTAGCTCTCCTTGTGATGAGAGCCATTAATTATTCTTCTTCACTATCAATACTTGATCTTGCATAACTTTCTTCAGACGACACTGGATAAGCATTCAATGCGATCGTCTTCTTTTTCATGTTTTCCTCTTCTGTCCTCTTGATGTTCATCTCATACGTCATTAGCGACCCAATTAACTCATCCACGGTGAGAGTGGTGAGATCCTTGGAGTCCTCAATGACGGTCACCTTTGTGTGCCATTGCGGTTAGAGGGACCACAACACTTTCCTCACCAATTCCTAATTGGTGTAGTCCTTGCCTAACCCCTTTATCCCATTAGTAATTTTGCTTAGCCTAGAAAACATTTCTATAATAGTCTCTTCAGCCTTCATCGCGAACAATTCGTAGTCGTGAATCAACAAGTTTGCGTTTGTTTCTTTGACCTCCGACGTGCCTTCGTATATTAGTCGGAGCTTTTCTCACATTTCTTGGGAAGATGAGCACATTGAAACACGTGAGTATTCATTAGGATGTATTGTGCACTGAATAATATTCATGGCTTTATAATTAGCATAGGATTTTTTGATATGCTCATCATTCCATTTATCCTCATCTGGAGATAATTGATAAGGACCTTTGCTAACCACCCTCCACACATCAAATTCATGTGCCCATAGGAACACAGTCACCCTGTTCTTCCAATATGGGTAATTTGACACATCAAAGAAAGGTGGTCGATGTATCGAATGTCCCTCAGGGATCATTCCCTTGTTGGCCAAAGCAATGGATCTTTTCTCTACAATCGCAAGATTGTTCTAAAAATCATAGACCCGCTCTGATACCAGATTGTTGTCCCTAGGTACACACGAGGACAAGAAGGGGGGTTGAATTGTCCCCGCAGCACAATGGTAATTTTAAACTAATTTAGCTGAATTAGAATTGCAATCAGATTTAAACTAAGTAGAAGTGAGATTTGAAACCTATATGAAGATCTTCTCTCCAGCTCTCTATTCCCACACGATCAAGATAAGTAGAATAATCAAGCAACCTAACAAACACATAGTGCGAGACATATTTTTTTGGTGGTTCGGCAGGGCATACAAGTCCTCCTACACCCAACCCTCACCGAATCGGTGAGGATCCACTCGCTTCTAAAAGAAGCACACGGAGTTACAACTCCACACACACGGAGACGGAGTCTCCAACATGATCCAACAACATGATCAACACACACATGAACGCTGCAACAACTGCATCACCCTACACTCAAAACAGTACGCAGACGGTTCACCACAGGATATATCAGAGTTCAGAAAATAAAAAGATGTTCAATATATGCTCAATACTCAGAAATGATGAAGGAAAAACATTAAAGATAAGTATTTAGGAGGTTTCAGATTTACCTCCTGATGATTCGAGGCCAGCAGTGGATTCTTCCTTGAAGCTCTAAAGGTAGGGGGTTGATCTTCAGAAGAGATGAAGCCAAATGAACTCCTCCTTGGATATTCAACAACGTTGAAGCTTGGACACTTGAAAAATGGATGTAGACTTGAAAGGTTCCAACCTAGATCGCCCCTGCAAGAAGAACAGAAATTATAAACGCTCAAAACCCTTTCTCCCTCTGTACCTATGGCCACAACATTCTATTCTTCTCTTCCACATAGCAGAAATCGCAAGTCTTATATAGAGGCTCAAAGATATGTTCTAATGGCCATAAAGCCCATGCAAAAACCCTTGAAAACCCCTCTAAGATGTATGTGATAACCCTAGGGGCAAAAGGGGCAAAAAGATATCTAATAGGATTAGGTTAGATGGGGTTTTGAATGGGGTTCAAAACTCTGGCTTCGGGATGCCCCTGATACAGGTCGACCGGTCTTGACCCACCAATCGACCGGTTCTGTTCTAAAGATGCCCAGCCAGAGCAGAAATTCCACAGGTTGACCGATTTTGAACCACTGGTCAACTGGTTCTATTCAGAAGTTGTCCAGCTAGAATAAGATTTTCATAGGTCGACCGGTCTTGACCCACCGGTCGACCGGTCAGTGCGAATTCTGTTCAAGCAGAACCATGTTTTTCTTTTTCTCGCACTACCGCCAATCGGTCGACCGATTCCCTTCATTGGTCGACCAAAATTTCTCTGGGTTCCAATTTTCTGTAGAAATCTTCTACTGCCTGATTTTGGTCGACCGGGATTCCTTTCTAGTCGACCGAGGTACCTAAAAACACATAATCAAACTGAAATCAATGAGTGCTCATACTCCATGATGCCACCTTACATTAGAAAAAAATTCTTAGTGCCTTTGAGAGCTTTTTAACCTATTGAGCACTATCAAACCACTTTCCACAACATAAAACAATTCCAAACTTCATAGAAAAAGATTAACATGGTTCAAGCACAAGAAAGCCCATTCCTAACAGACCAAGTCGACTTCCTAAGGAGGCAAGTCGACTTGCATCAATCTCCCTAAAGTATAAAATGGAAAGAGCCAGCAGAAGTCAACTTGGCTTCTGCTCAGGTCGACTTGGTCAGTGTGCCAAGTCGACTTGAAGCAAACCCAGAGCCAATATTTTACCCAGACCTAAACAAAAATCACTCCAATGATAAATTTGAGAAATGTAAGGTCTTACCAATTTTTTGTGAAGAATATACATGACATTTACTCTGTGTTTGAATCAGAGAGAGCCAAGTACTCGTTCAAGCATTCTTTTGACTTCCAAATGATGTCCATTATGGATTTTAATCCTGCTAAGCAAGATAATCAAAATATAAACACCTTGGTCAGTAAACATTCTTCAATTACACATGCACACAAGATTTGTCATCATTAAAACTTAACAACCAAAATCAACTAGGGGATCCAACATCAAGAAAGTCCAAGGTCTGATCGGGAATTTGCAATTCATTAGGAGATTCATATCTCACCACTCCCAGCGATGGAAGCCCTTTTATGACATGCTCAAGGGAGAGGCCAAGTTGGCATGGAATGATAAATGTCAAAAGGCTGCCGAAGATTTGAAGAGCCACCTCCTCAATCCTCCCATCCTGGCACCCCCGGTCCAGGGTCGGCCTCTACTACTCTACGTATCCACCACGAAAGAATCTGTCAGAGCAGTCTTGGCTCAATATGATGACACGAAGAAAGAACGAGCAGTCTACTACCTGTCGAAATTGTTTAATGAAGCGGAGAAAAAGTACACTGCTATGGAAAGGACTTGCGCGTCCGTCGTCTGGGTCGCCCAAAAGTTCAAACACTACTTCCTAGCCCACGAGGTGAAGCTCTTGGCGCGAATGGACCCAATCAAGTACTTGCTAGAGAAGCCTATGTTGACTGATCGCTTGGTGAGATGGCAAAGTTTTCTCAATCAGTTTGATATCACCTACGTCAGTCATAAGATGGTCAAGGGGCATGCCATCGCCGAGCACCTTGCCCACCACCCACTGCCTAAGCATTGTCCCGTCGATGAAGACTTTTTAGATGAAAAGTTAGGAGCCATCATTAATGGTGAACCTTCATGGATTCTCTACTTCGACGACACACTCAACTCCAAAGGTTGTGGAATCGGAGCTGTCCTTCACTCCTCGGAAGGTGTAATCATTCTGCATGCTCGTCAGTTGTCCTTCCCTGCCATAAACAATGTGGCTGAGTATCAGGCACTCCTCACAAGCTTGAAAATGGCGTTAGCCCTAGGAGTCAAGGAGCTTTGGATAATTGGAGATTCACAGCTCATACTCCGACAATCTCTTCGCAAGTACCAAACCCGAGACCCGAAGCAAAGGCCATACCAGGACTTGGTAGGCAAAGTACTCTGTAGTTTAGGAAGCTGACTCTAGTGCACACCCCTAGGGCCCAAAATATCCTGGTAGATGCTCTAGTCTTCCTATCATCCACTCTCACGATTCCATTTGAAAGACCCTTAGCTACTGTCATCATGCAAAGGATGCACACTCCTTCGCACGTGATCCTTGGTTTCAACATTTCTTGCAGCCTGCCCCTTAGGTCCATGCCCTCTCCCATGAGCTGGAAATCGACCTCAATGATGGCAATCCATGGTTATTCAACATTAAGAACTACCTCCGTGATAGATCCTTTCCCGAATATGCTACCGCCCCTGATAGGCGAGCCATTCATCGTGCTACAGATCGCTTCGCAATCATAGGTGGTCTCTTGCACCGAAGATTCCTTAGTAGAGTATACCTTTGATGTCTTGATGAGATCGAATCTCATGCAGTCGTCGAGGCTGTGCATTCTAGTGAATGTGGTGACCATGTGAACAGTCACATGCTAGCCCAAAAGCTCCCCATGCATTATTATTGGCCTACCATGGAGGAGGATTGTTCTCGTTTTGTCTGCCATTGCCCCAAGTGTCAAATCCAAGCGGACAAGGTTCACGCTCCTTCATCTTCACTTCACCCTCTCATAGCTCCTTGGCCCTTCGCCATGTGGGCATTCGATGTAGTCGGTCCTCTGGAGGACAGGACCGGAGAAGTCCGGGGAAGTCCTTCATCCTCACCACTACGGAATACTTCACAAAGTGGACGGAGGCTGAAGCTTTCATGGAAGTCATGGCATCGACGGTGGTAAAGTTCATCAAGCGCAACATCCTCGCCAGGTTCAACGCCCCTCGTGACATCATCACCGACAACGGGCCCCAGTTCACATCGCAGGAGCTTCACGGCATGTGTGGTAAATATGGCATTAACTTGCATCACTCATCCTCGTATTATCCACAAGGAAATGGTCAAGCTGAAGCTACAAATAAAACTCTCATCAGGATAATTAAGAAAACATGCAAGTCTCATCACTACTCAGATTGGCCAGATCGCCTCGTCGAGGCTCTCTGGCCTTATCGCACTTTTGTCCGAACACCCATGGGTCAAACCCCATACGTGCTAACCTTCGAGAAAGAAGTGGTAATCCCCTAGGAAATCTTTGTTCCTTCACTAAGAGTGTAGCTAGACCCGGAGCTTGATCCTGAGCAACGCCGCAAAAATTTATTGGCCCAGCTAGAGCTGTTAGATGATAAACGAATGATTACATTCGATCATGCACAAGTTTATCGTCAAAGAATTGCACGTTTCTCTGCAAAAAAAAAGTCCTTGAGAGAAAGTTTAAAGAAGGTGAACTGGTCCTAAAGAGGAAACTTACTAAAACCATTGGTCCTAAAGGAAAGTTGCAAGAAAATTTGGAAGGTCCATACGTCGTCAAAGAAATCTTTTCCGAAAACGTATATAAGCTAGTGGATGCCAATGGGGCGGAACTCCTATACCCCTGGAATGGGATCTACCTGAAGAAATTCTATCTGTGGGACCCTGTACATAGAAAAATAATAATAAAACTATAAAAAAACAAAAAAATTAACAAAGAAAAAACTATAAAAAAGAAAAAAAAGAACAAAAAGAAGAACAAAGAAGAAAACTATAAAAAAAGAAAAAAAAAGAAAAAACTATGTCAACCACCTGGTGTCTATCATGTAGTCTCAGGTTATGCATCCAGCCTCTATGTTAGGATAGGGCACATTAAGGTCTCGGTAGGTCATGGGTCTTGGTCTACCAGAACCGGGGAGACCCCTATCTGGCCATGTCAACTTATGCTCATTAAAAGGAAGGCAACACGCACACACGTATGTGTTTCTCTTGAAATTGGTAGTGTCGCCTATGACGGGCCTTCCCTCTAAAGGCTTTCGAAGGGCCCAAGTCTTCTTTCTCTTCTAATCGACCAACCAAGACAGCAAGCGCCCTTAAAGCGTTGAGCAAGGCAACTGAAACACACCACCCTTAGGGTGAGGGTAGGATTCACCCCTTCAGTCCTGTCAGAGCACGTGAAGAGGGCAGTGTCCCCGCAGGCATATAAGAGGGATTCAAGAGCCAAAAATGATAAATTTGAACTCTCCCCCCCTCAAAAAACAAAAAAATAAAAACAGAGAGAGAAGAGCCTGGTCGTGACCGTGCCTGACATAAACAAGCAAAGCCCTACGATCAACGAACGCTGAAGGCAAAACCCGAAAAGGGGCAAAGTACAAGAAGTCAAAATGCTTAAGGTGTGGTCCAAAATCACCCAAAGGGGAGGACTCGAGTAGGCACGCCTGCTGGCTCACCGAGTTAATGGCTTTGTCGATCCTCCTAGAAGGTTTATCTCCTCATATTCTTCTTTTCCCCCCTTCAAGATAAAAGCCCGACAGAAGCTCTAAGGAGGGAACCCCGTCTCGGCACGCGACCTTATTTATAGAAAAACATACTGATGGTTGTCCACTTCGAAAGGCAGAAGCTTTTGCCGCGAATGAGTCTCGGCATTTCTGGTAGGCCAAGACCCTCATCTACCATCTTAATGTTTTCTTCCATTAACCTCGGGCTTAGGTCAATGCAAGTGCGTCACCTATAGGTGCAACAGCGTCTGATACTGGGTCAACGTCGCGCAGTTGACCGTTAGAGTTCCAAGGTGTTCCATCAAATATCGTCTAAGGTTGTTAGGAAATAGACCCGGGTCGGGTAAATATTTTACCTCGAACGCTTTTTGGGTGTATCCTTGTGGTCGGAAGCAACTGGGAGGCTAAGCGTGGCGTGATGGTATTGTCATCTAGGTAAGTTTTAACCGACGGGACTATCATTCGAGGAGTCTAGAGGCCCAGATCAACCTATATGTGTGCTCAGGATACCTGAGAGGTTACTAGGAGACCCCTACCCTCATTTAGGTCCGGTGCCATAAGGATGGTCACCGGGCATTAGCAAAAAAAAAACAACAACAAAAATCAAAAGAGGAAAAATAAAAAAATCAACAAAAGGAAAAATAAAAAAAAAAAGAAAAAAAACTCAAAACAATAAATAAAAATTGCATTGCATCTGCTTGTGCATCGCATGAACACATTTTATTTCCTATTTGCGTTTTGTTTGCATGCATGTGCATTTCACGTTTACTTTTCATCGCAATCTTATTAATAATATTTACCCCCCTGACCTTGCATCGAGGAAGGTACAATTTCTTTCAGGCAAGGGGCTAAAATCAAAACTACACTAATCTTTTTCCCATGCAGTGTGGTTGGAATAGGTAAAAAGGGGAACCATGATGATGCCAATCAAGCCATCAAACCATCAAGAGAGTACACTAAAGAACATTCGCTTCATTTCCAAACATGTCCATCACATCTCATTAATTACAAAATCTCAAGGGGTATACCCCCAGTGTACAAGTCAGTCATCTACCTAATCTCCTCCGTCTCACTGCTCCTCGTCAGGGCGAGGCCGGCTACGTCAACTGCTCACCTCATCGTCATCTCGGTCTCATCGCTCTCCCGACCTCAGAGGCCGAGAAGTCCCTGAGGCCGCCAGCTGAGCTAGCTGCGGCGCCTATGGAGGAGAGAGACCTAGCTCCAAAAGCTCTCTTAGTGAGAGGGCCCAAGACCCACCAGTCCACACTGACTCCGAAGGGGTAGCACGTCCGCCTGTAACCTCTCCCGGAGTAGCCCTGCTCTGGTACTTCTGCAGTACCCGTCGGTAGAGGGTCTCTAGTTGTTCGAGAGCTCGTCGCTCTCGAACCACTGCCTCCATCCCCCGGGGCCGAGCCTCAGCCTCTCTCTCCTTTGCCTCGGCAAGGTGACCCTACAGCATCACGTCGGTCTCCACCTCACCTAAGCGGCACGTCAGGTCCTCAACGTGTGTCTCCAGCTCCCGCCACTGCTAGGTTAATGGCACACACATGTGTCAGAGGAAGACAAAGGCATTCCTAATTTCACAAACAAGAGTGCTCGGGTCATACCATCTCAGTCAACTCCGCGCCCCTCGCTTCAGCCCTATCAAGGGCTACCTCCAAGCCGGTTTCTAGGTCCTCCATCTCCTCTGCCTAGGATGACGACCCGGCCTCCGCGGCTACACCAGCCCTAACACGGATGAAGGCCAGCTCACCTCGCTGCAAGAGAAGGGGCAAGTAGGCAGTCATAGTGCTGAACTAGATTTCTCACTTGCTCATTTTGACCGAGTAGCTCGTAGAGTTCATGCTTCAAATTATGATCAAGAGTGACGATCCGATCCTGAAGGATGTGAACGGCCTCTGTCTCCTGCATCTGCATTAAATCCCACAAAGAAGATTAAATGCCATAACACATAATGATAACACTTTGCAAGAGTTAAGGAGACTTATCGCCCGTGTGTCGAGACGAAGCCGTCTGGCATATCGGCCTCTATAGTCAGCCAAATATACCGCGCTGTCCCTCAGCTCCGAATCTCTCTCTAGAGATGGACTCTCCTGCAGCGCCTCTGCCTCAGCTCGGTAGAGGGACACCCAGTCCTGGTCGCTCGTCGAGGTCCACCGGTGTCCTCTAGCCGACCCTTGCTCTGCCAGGATTGCCACAGGAGGCCGGTGCCACCCCAGGGTCCACTGGACTAGGCTCCGGTAGGGAGGTTCCCTAAGGTTCACACATAACAGCACCGTGTCCCTGTGGAACTAGGCTCCCCCACCTCTCACCCAGGACTGGGCGGTGTCATCTTCGCCAGCGTACGGTGTCCACACCACCTGCAAAACACAAGTTAAAAATTCTTGTTAAAATGAACTCGCATAGCTAATGATTAACAACACAAGAGTTAATTCAAGTAGGACACTCACTCGGTGGTGTGGGAACTCATCCAACGTTGACCGTAGGTCAGAGAGTCAGGTGGCCACTTGGCGGCGATCCCGTAGCACCTCCCACCGAGCCATGAGTGGGACAACCCAGACACTCTCACAAGGGATGGTACTACGGCCTAATGGGAATCAGGTATACCCCCAAATCTGATAACATGCAAAGAACAAAGAAGTCATGAGCATAACATACATATAATTAGCATAAGCATATTTGGTAGGCTCATACTTGTAGGAAAGCGGTGAAGCCACCCAGGTTCCCCGAACCTGGCCTGAATGAGTCTATGTGGGCGAAGGGGTGCGCCATCATCGCTATTCCCCACCCAAGCTGGGGCCCTCGCTTGATGTCACGTATTAACAAGAGGTACTTTAGGTTGACGTTGCTGAAAGACATCACAAATAGTAATCGGCCAAAGAAATAAAGGAGGAAGAGCCGGATCTCTTGGTCCTTGACCCTCTCCCTCAATTGGATCCTCTATCGTATTCGCTGCAAATATGCTGCTAAGTCCTCCAGTGGTCCTTGGACCACACCTGCCAATCCCACTAGGGAGTTGATCCTACCCAGTAGGATGGTGGTCACTGGCCTCTTAGTGCGGGTCCGCCTCGCACCTAGCAATCGTCCCACCTCTCCATGGTAATCTCTCAACTCCTGGCCCAGTGTCGGGGCCCCAACCACAGGTAGGCCCGTTAGATAGGCCACATCCTCGAGAGTGGGGACCATGTGACCCCATGGCATCACAAATGAGCGGCAGCTGTCCACCCATCTCTCTCACAGTACCGTTACGAAGGTGGCATCCACCGGAAGAGGCGAAATGCGGAAGAAAGGGGCAAAGCCCAGTCGGTCAACCCGCCACCTCTACTCGTGAGGGAGGGAGTGGTACCACGCCCACACCAAATCCCCTGAAACACGGGCATGGATCTTCTGTCAGCCCTGCAAACATCACAAAAAAACATTAAACTGTTAACCATCATCAAATTGTTAAAACCCCCAACCGTGAAGCATGGGCGGCCAAGTCCCTCGCCATTTTGCTTCCTAGGCGGCCAGCGAGCTGGCCACCTTGTTCTACTGGGTGGCCAAGTCCCTAGCCACCTTGCCCCGTAGACGGCCAGAACATTGGCCGCCTATAGTTTTCAACCCTAAACCATCCCAGCTCCATTCCTCACCCTACGAAAATTAAATAAAATGTTAAAAACTCACAAAACCTTTTCGTGGGCGTGGTACATCATCCTCCTCCCCCTCAACCCTCACTGATGGCGCATACTCCTCGCCATCGGAGTGTAAGTTTTCGCACAGCACCTACGGGCGACGCGGCGGATAATAAAAAATTAATTTGCCCAATTCCGGTGCTATGGAAAGCTTAATCTGTGCTCTAATCGGTGTTTCTAAAACCATAATTACGGGTTGCGTGTTTCACCTTGCGCGGAACGACGCTGTCCGCTAAGCCCGATGCAGAGAAACCGAGCCGCACAGCTGTACGGCCTCTAGAGCAGATCCACACGGACCCTTGCGCAGCGACGGTACCTCCCCGGCACGAACTTTCTCCGGCTCTATCACCTTCTGGAGAGAGAGAGAGCAAGAGGGAGAAAGGGGGAGGCTAATCCTCCTCTTAAGCTTATGTGCTTGCTTAAGCTTAAGAGGTTGGAAGAAGTGAAGGCTCGAATGAGCATCACGTAGGTGGCTATATATAGAGTTTAGGTTTATTAGAAAAGGGTTCTAAAAGACCGAAACTGTATATATGTTCTATCCACTATTATACATATGTATTAAGCTCCATTTGCACTCCTTTCCAAAAGGAATTAAAAGGAATTAATACATACACTTGTATAATAATAATCCGTCACCCAAGAATCCATTGTGTGTGATCCTCTTGGCCCACAGTCACTCTAGTTTAAGGTCCATTAACTTCTAATTCTCATATAGAAGTAAATTAAACGTATTCTTCACTTCTACTAGAGCCGAACAATAGTTTAATTTATTCCAAACCTTTGATCACGTTGGGTCAAGCAAATCCGCGTGATCCTAGAGGACCCCGGGTTTAAACTAGCCTGTCTGGTACCTGTAAGTCCACAGTTACCGCATCGATATAATCCCTCGCTCATTCTATGAGTCTGGTACGATCGAGGGTACGGTTTCTGTCAAACCCCATGATCGTGCCATTTGACTATGACCTCCTGAAAGTGTATGACGTCCGTCCTAAACGAACTCATACGACCCTGGCCAGGGATTTAACGGAGCGTCAATGTCATGACCCGTTAACTATCTGATATATACCCGACAGTGAGCGATCCCTTCTTGACCATTGATGATCTTCACACGTATCCTGGAGTGGTTAATGACTCGGCAACTCATGACTTATGGTTAAAGTCACTTAGCTAAATAATTAAACCATTCCAGTCCTCGTGTAAGATCCGATCAATGTCTCAGGTCAAAGGACTAACGATGCTACTGTGACCGTTGGATCTTCAGTTGACATAAGGTATAATCAACCATCTGAAGATTCAATAGCGGATCAGTTCAGTGCACATCCTCCAAGGACATACACCTACACATATGTGTTGGTGCCCCGCACCAATGACCATGAGACTGGTCACTGACACATCATGTGTACTGGTTTAATAGGTAATCAAAGTCCCCGAGTGATTACCCTCCAACCAGGAACAGTTTAAGGTATGTGTACATGTAAAGTCAATCTCATGTTCGAGATCCCATCTCGAGCTGACTTTACAACCACATATCCTAGGGACAACGTAAAGTAACACAATCGCATATTTACGCTCAAACACCACTTTATTAATGAACAAGATCGTACAACTATTGGGCCTACCCGACCCGAAATTGGCATGTAGCACACCAACACTAACACGGAGTCCCCATGGTCTTCCACCTCAGGGCTAGACTACCCACCTTCTGACACCATGGTTTGACTTCTGTCCTCCCCATCAGTCGATCGGGATGACAGAGAGGCTGTCGAGCTAGATGAATCTTCATTCAATGGCTCACCTTCACTTGAGGATGACTCCTCATTCCCTCGGTCCAGCATAGCTTGCCGCAGCCCCATGGCACTCGAGGACGCATATGGGAGGCTGGCTGTAGGGTCGAACCAGAGGAGGCCTTGAGGGAGGAGTTCTCTGAGGCCCTGAGCACTCGTGGGTGTGGGGAGAATGGCCTTAGGGATGGCCGTTCTACTTGAAAGCCCTCTTCCTTTTATGCCCCCCGCGAAGGGAGGCGACCATGGTGTTGGCTTGCCACCTAAGTGGTATGCGGCCACTACCCTAGCCACCTTCACCGTTCTATTCTCTCCTGTGGGTATTTCACACCCTGTTCAAAAAAAATAAAAAAATAAAAAAGAGGCTCACAAAACAAAATATATATATATATATATATATATATATATATATATATATATCTCCCACAACAAACAGAAAAGCAACAAAAACACAACAATTTTTATTTATTTATTTTCATTTCATCAATCAACAAAAACAAACAAAAATTTACATGTTTGTTTCTTTCCCTCCCTAAATAATTCTGAACAGGTGCAATCCATCAAGCTTGGCATCGAATGAAAAATTCATTCACAACCGGCCGAAAACCTTGCAAATATCCCACGTAAGCCTTCAGCTCATCTTTGTCTTCCTCTACGTCAATTTGTGCCTTTAATACGGCGTCATGGCGTCTCCACGCTCGTCGGATCTGCTGAAGCTATCTTCTATCCTCGTCGGTCCCAAAGAGACGCCTCGTGATTAGAGCTCCCCTCGAGGCGGCTCCTTGGATTCGTGTGGGCAATCCTACCTGGCGATGATAGCGATGGGCTTGGTACAGCACCAAGTCCCTAGCCCCAACAAGCCAAAGCTCCCTATCTGAGGAGTCATGGACTCGGATCTCCAAGCATCGATACATCATCGGCACGAACACGAACTGATCCTCAGGCAGGAAGATCAAGTAGTCACGCCAGTCATCTCTGGCCTTCAAAAGTGTTGTCTTGCACACAACTTGATCCTCAAGACCAAAGATAGCCCAAGTAGGGTAGAAGGCGCTCTTCTCGAAGATCTGAGAAGCAATAGTCACCGTGTCATTGAAATCGAAACATAAGTGGACCTTCATCTACACCTACAGCAAGTAGAGGCTCCCCGTGGCGCACCCACCTAAGCTCATCTGTGTGAGTCCGTAGTACATGTGAGCGATCACGACCTGAATGAGAGAGCACCCGTCCCATAAGAGAGTGAGCGGTCCAACGTTCTCCCGCATCAATACGTCCCTTGGCATCGAGAAGAGCAACACTCCGCCAAGGCACAATGTTAGTCCATGCATCAGCCGGTCGGCCTCAGCTGACTTATATTTGACCTGACCCAGTATCCACCTGGCAAGGCGATCGACCAAGACTCCTCGCTGGTCTGTCATCCGCCGAACCTCCCGCTTATCATGAACGATCTCGGCCAGAACTTCCTCCCAAGGGGGGAGGTCTATCAAGTCCCCCATGTTAAAGACGCCCCACTGGAAGAGAAAGTCAATTTCTTCCACCAGCACTGAGGCTTCGAACTCTGGGAACACAAAAGTGTGGGTATGTCACGTCCCGAGTGCGGAAGATACTCGGATGCGTGACGCGTCTATATAGATCGTATCATTAGAGTGATAATTTTTTTGATATACATAATTTCGGAGTGTGCAAAAGACTAATACAATCTAATAATTTCCAATAATCCAAGTGATGTCTATTTCATTAACCAAAGGAATTAAAGATAGTCTATGACAATTGTGAATTTAAAAGACAACACTAGGCTAAGTGCCTTAACATGGTTCGGACAATTAAACTGACATACTAGAATACAAAGTAGGACTCCAATAAAATTCAAGGACGTGACTAGCTAATGATCGGTTACTGGCGTTCTACAACTCTTCACCCGGTGTCAACCCCATTGTTGTCGCTATCCGAATAACCTGAAAATTTTAGGAAGTAACTGGATGAGCGAATCGCTCAGTAAGAATTACATCTCAAATACGAGCAATCTTTACGTGATTTACAAGTTGCATGTATTATTAGTATGGCTATGCATGATATACGTATAAGAAAAATTAGTTATACATGTAAATTTAGGCATGATAAACAGTAAGAGATCAAGAACTGTATAAAGAGAGTATATCCAGATTTCAAGTATTCGACAAGCAGTATTTCAAGAATTTAGTGATGTAAATGCCACTTCGGGCAAGTAGGGATTCGTGTACAAGTATGAACGCAAGTATGAGAATGAACTCATGTACAAGTACATCAAGTAAAAATTCAATTCAAGCAAGTATTGTCAAGTACGTATCAGTAGAATTGGCTATTATCAAGCAAGTATTTGCCCTTTCTCAGGCCACAAGTCAAGTATTGCCCGTTTCGGGCCACACAAGTCAAGTAAGTAAGAAGAGAGAGAGTAGGGGTGGAGTGTCTCAAGTCAAGCAAGTACTACGGTACAATACAAAACACCGTGGTCAATAAACTCCCATGGGCACAAGTACCTCCGGGTGCTCCTCCAAGGACCAGACCGGGCCCTATATTCACAGCATTTCATGTATTACCTTTGACATCCACTCTCATTTATAGCCAATATGGAATTTTAAGAATTTAGAAACGTAGTATTTCAGACGAGATTAACTAGTCATTTGGTTATGGAGGATTCTAGAGGTGGCCCCTATAGGCTCAAGAGGTGGCTACCGTCGTGTAGCACTTTGCGCCGTACGACCTCAAGAGGTGGCTCCCACAACGTAGCACTTTATCCTGCATGACACTTAGCTCCTACACTCCCAAATGATAGTTTAAGAGATTCAAGGTTTGACCATGTAGGGTATACACAAGTATATTTTTTTTTCATAGAACGAAATTTCAAGAACTCATCATATGCAGGAGTATGTATAAGGGTTATGTTTGCACAATTTTCGAGACAGATCAAAATCAGAAGTTATAATTATTGAGTTGGCATATGAGGGTTTGTTAATCCTTTAAATTTTCAATATATATATATATATATATATATATATATATATATATACATCAAATTGGTGCCCATTTACCCAGTCTTCAATTAATTGAAGACTTGAGGGCCGTCCTCAATTCTGAAATTGAAGACTTAAGGGCCATCTTCAATTCAGTTGTCACGCCCCGAGCGCGGAAGATACCCAGAGATGCGCGACGTGTCTATATCAATCATGTCAATCAGAGTGGTCATGTATTCGACACAAAGACAGAGATGCGCAAAATAGCAAGATAACCCAATCCTTTATTTCATAATGGATAGACTATTGCAAATCCAATACTCTGTTAAATAAAAAGGAAAAGAATACATAGTTGACTCAAGAAACTATGGAAAAGACTAGACGACACTTGTAGAAGCTCTATCACTTTCACTCTTGACCATTCCCATCCGATTGACTTCCATCGTCGTCGGACTTACCTGAAAAGTAAAAAGGGACAAACGGGATGAGCGAACGCTCAGTAGGAAATTATATCTCAAGTACTAGCAAGTGGTTTAAGTAATTACATTTTCATGGATGCAATAAAGCTATGCATGCGCGCATGAAACGACAAGATAGAGAGAATGTAATATCAAAGAAATAAGATGAACTTTCATGAACAAGATACAAGTTATTCAAGATATTCAAGCAAGTACCATTATCGAGTCATGTCAAGAACTTTGGCTATCATGTATCAAGCAAGTAAATTACCCTTTTTCGGGCCACGCATTTCATGTAGAGTCAAGTACGATTCAAGTACAAGATGTGTGTGGAATGTCCAATCAAGCAAGTCAAGTACTCGGTATAATGCCAGATACCTTATCATTTTAACTCCCATGGGCACAAGTACTTTCGGGTGCTCCTCCCAGGACCAGATCGGGCCCTATATGCGCAGGCATTTATCATGTGTTTTGACATCCACTCTTGTTTATATAGCCAATATAGAATTTCAATAATCAAGCTTGTAGATACGTATGACAACTTTGATAGAATAGAGTCCAAAATATGACAAAGGACATAGAATGGCGATAATAACGGTATAATCACGATGTCGATAAAACTAGGTAGAATATGGTTCCCTTAACTTAGGTACCATGACAAATCAATATGGACATTCTTTATATAGAATTGAGGTCCACATGAACATTAGATCAAGCAAGATACCCTCATTCTTATCATAGAATTGGGGTTTACAAGAATGACACGATATGGCATGATATCATCATCCCATCAAGAATTTCTTATGATATACTCTTTGTATAATCATAAGGGCCGGTATACCATGTTTCTTTAGATTGACATGGCAAGGATCGTGTAATGGGTTTTTAGGGTACAACCAGCTCAGTCGGCCTTGAGGAAATCCAAGGCTACGAGGAGTCTTACGGAGGTCTCTATGACTAACTTGCTAGTCCAAAGGAACGGAATGTCCAATGGAGAGCTTGTATGTCAATGAGAGTTGAGTGTGATCGATAAATCAACATGAAACGTGGGACTATACTCACGGAGTGGAGAATAGTGCCGATATATATATATATGTATAATATATAAACCATCGGTTAGCAAATCAGAGGAAAAATCAGTTTACAGTAAAATAACGACTTAGGTCAAGTCGTGTCTCAAGTAATTAACGCCTAACTGAAGGGCGTTTACATATATTGCCAATTTGCAGAATTTCCATTATTTCATTAATTTATCAAAAACACGCCTTTCCTGGGGGCGTTTCTTAAAAGTTGACGACTGCAGGGGCAGGCGTCTCATCATTTACATATTCGACAGGATACAATTATTCTCAGAAATTTATCAAAAACGCGCCCTTGGAAGGGGCGTTACTTTTAATATTCACGCCTTGTACTGGGGCGTTAAAATATGGAAAACGACTTTGTCCAAGTCGTGAATTTCAAGGGATTTACGATATTTTAATAAATAATATTTCGAGAGACAGGAGATATGTCATGGCAGTAAAATTTAACAGGAATTCACAGAGTCATGCAAGATATTAAAAATCAATATTTCATATGTATTGTAATTTTTAAACAGGATCAATTATTAATCACATGCGATTCTTATGAAATTAACGCCTGCGTAGAGGGCGTCAAATATTAAATTGACGACCACTAGTATGGTCGTTTCTTTTAAATTAGCGCCCTAATCAAGGGCGTTTCTTTCAAAATATTTCAGAAAACGCGTGAAAACTATAATAATCATATGCATGACATGCTTATATATATATATATATCTTGCATTAATTTCATTTGGGCTACAGTAACTTGAGAAAACCTACCTTATGATAATTTGATGATTTGAACTGTGAGAAGCTCTAGTTCTTCGGTCCTGTAATCCCTACGAGAACAGAAGAAGAAACATTTATTAATTTCTTCACCTATCAGAACAGAGGAGGTTAGAAGAACGTTACCTTGTTCTTCACTTATGCTACTGCGTCCTCAACCTGTAAGAGGAAAAGAGGATGAAGAACTATTAGTTCTTCATGTAACCGAAGCAAAGAGAAACTTATATGAACTGCTATTTCGTTCATAAGGAAAAGAAGAAGAAGAAGATATGTTCTTCACGTACCTGTGCGGTTCGATCGTCCAAATAGGTTTAGGGTTTGTTCGATCAAGATTATATATAGGATTTTGGACGTCCTGTTAAGGTTAGTGTTCTAGTAGAAGCAATGCTTCCAATATAGAGTCCTTGCCCTATTAAATACTTACTGGATTAACATAATCCTTCCCTGGATAAGCTCCCGTGTTGAACGGAACTCGAATGGAATTAACGCCTTTGGTCAGGGCGTGTATTCTTGAATTAACGCCTTGCATAAGGGCGTTTCTTAAAAAGCGCCTTTAAAAAGGGCGTTTCTTGTTTTAAAACACGCCCAAGGTAGAGGCGTTTCTTTTACTTACTCATTTGGTCGCGTGAGAACTGACGACCGTAGGTGTGGGCGTCCTTTCTTTATTCACGCCATTGGTAGAGGCGTTTCTTTATAAATTAACGCCTTAATAAGAGGCGTTATTTTGAATTTTGTTTTATTTCATCCAATTAACCCTATTCCTTTTTATATATTACTTCAGTAATATATATGTTTTAATTCATTTCAATTATTCATTTATTAGGGTTGCTACACCCTCCCCCACTTAAAAGAATTTGGTCCCCAAATTCAATATATATATAATTATACATGCGGAGAGTGTAGGACATATACCTCTTAGAATAACTCGGGAAATCGTTTCTTCATAGATTCCTCGGTCTCCCATGTCGCTTCGCGTTCAGGATTCTTATTCCATTGCACCTTGAGCATGGGAATAACCTTATTCCTTAGAGCTCGTATTTCTCGATCTAATATCTTCAAGGGCTTCTGTTCATATGTGAGATCTTTCTGGATCACCAGATCTCCATGCTCAATAATATGTGACGGATCGTGCACATACTTCTTCAACATAGATATGTGAAATACATTGTGTACCTCGGACAACTGAGGAGGCAACGCGATGCGATAAGCAACCTCGCCAGCTCTTTCGAGTACCTCAAATGGTCCGATGAATCTTGGCGTAAGCTTGCCCTTAACACCAAATCTTCGTATGCCACGTCCAGGGGATATTTTAAGAAATACATGATCTCCAACCTGGAATTCAAGATCTCTTCTCCTGGTATCAGCATAAGCCTTTTGCCTTGTCTGAGCAACTTGTAATCTTTCTCTGATTACCTGTATCTTCTCAGTTGTATCCCTTACCATGTCTGGACCTAATAGTTGTTTCTCTCCAACTTCGTTCCAACATATGGGAGATCGGCAACTCCTTCCGTATAAGGCTTCGAAAGGTGCCATTTGGATACTAGCTTGGTAGCTATTATTATATGCAAATTCAACTAAAGGTAAGTGGTCATGCCAGCTTCCTCCAAAGTCAATAATGCATGCTCTCAGCATATCTTCAACAACTTGATTAGTTCGCTCGGTCTGACCATCCGTTTGTGGGTGAAAAGCAGTACTAAAGTTGAGCCTTGTCCCCAACGAATGTTGTAATCCCTTCCAAAAATGAGAAGTAAAACGGGGATCTCTATCAGACACGATTGAGACAGGAATTCCATGTATCCTGACTATTTCTTTAATGTATAGTGCAGCTAGCACATCAATCGACCATCGGCTTTTGATTGGCAAGAAATGTGCCGATTTAGTCAATCGATCAATGATAACCCAGATTCCATCATGTCCTCCTTTAGATTTAGACAAACCCATGATGAAGTCCATACCAATATCCTCCCATTTCCACTTAGGAATATCTAGAGGATGTAGTTTTCCCGCAGGCTTTTGGTGTTCCGCCTTGACCTGTTGGCATGTGAGACAGCGTGATACATAGTCCGCTATTTCTCTTTTCATATTGGGCCACCAAAAGTTCCTCTTTACATCTTGGTACATTTTAGTTGATCCAGGATGAATAGTGTATCTTGATCTGTGAGCTTCATCTAAGATCTTCATCTTTAATTCCGGACAATCGGGTATACAAGTTCTATCTTTGAACGATAATCTTCCATCAGAAGTTAGTTGAAAATCTGATTGTCCTTCTAATCTGCCTTTGATTTCTATTAACATAGGATCGTTATCCTGAAGTGTTTGTATCTCAGATAACAAATCTGACTGTATGCTTACATGGGATAGTGTGACAAATTTGGATTCCGTGTCCAAGCTTATATTGAGCTCGGAGAATTGTTCAAGTAACCTCCATTCTTGTATCATACAATTTGCTATCTTTGCTCTCGGCTTTCGACTAAGGGCGTCAGCAACATAATTACCCTTTCCGGGATGGTATTGGATATTGAAGTCGAAGTCCTTGAGATATTCTAGCCAGCGTCTTTGTCTCATGTTTAGCTCCTTTTGTGAAAATAGATATTTGAGACTTTTGTGATCGGAGTATACAGTAAACTGTGCTCCATATAAGTAGTGTCTCCATATCTTTAGGGCAAATACTACCGCGGCCAGTTCCAAGTCATGGACGGGGTAATTCTCCTCATGCTTCTTCAGTTGACGAGAAGAATATGCTATGACCTTCCCATGTTGCATTAGAACGCATCCGAGGCCAATGCCAGAAGCATCAGTGTAGACCTCGAATTTCTCTCCTTCAATTGGTAGGGCTAAGACTGGAGCTGTGGTGAGATGATCCTTGAGAGTTTGGAAACTGCTTTCACATTCCTCACTCCATTCATATCGGATCTCCTTACGAGTTAATCTTGTAAGTGGTACGGCGATCTTAGAGAAATCTTTGATAAATCGCCGATAATAGCCTGCAAGACCTAAGAAACTTCTGATCTCGCTTGCATTAGTGGGTCTCTCCCAGTTTCTCACAGCTTCAACTTTTGACGGATCCACAGATAAACCGTCCTTGGATATGACATGTCCGAGAAAAGCCACTTCTTCAAGCCAGAACTCGCATTTGCTGAGTTTAGCATATAATTGCTTTGTCCTCAAGACTTGCAATGCAATCCTCAAATGCTCTTCATGTTCTTCCTTAGTCTTAGAATATATCAATATATCATCGATGAAGACTACTATGAATTGATCCAAGTAAGGCCTGAATATGCTATTCATTAACTGCATAAAGGCAGCAGGGGCATTTGTTAGTCCAAAAGGCATAACAACAAATTCGTAATGGCCATACCTGCTTCTGAATGCGGTCTTGTGAATGTCATCATCCTTGATCCTTAATTGATGATATCCCGACCGGAGATCAATCTTGGAGAAATATTTGGATCCTGAAATCTGATCAAACAATTCATCGATTCTCGGCAGTGGATACTTGTTCTTGATAGTAAGATGATTCAACTGTCGATAGTCAATACACAATCTCATGGATCCATCCTTCTTCTTTACAAATAAGACTGGTGCTCCCCACGGGGAAGTACTTGGTCTAATAAACCCTTTCGGATTAGTTCCATCAACTGCTCCTTCAACTCCTTGAGTTCAGCAGGGGACATTCTATATGGTGCCTTTGAAACCGGACTAGCACCAGGGACTAAGTCGATGGTAAAGGCCACATCTCTTTGCGGGGGTAATCCCAGCAATTCTTCCGGAAATACGTCTGGGAATTCTCGTACTACTTGAACGTCTTCTATCTTGGTTTCCTTAGCTTCTTTATTAGTGACAAAAGCAAGGAAGGATACACATCCTTTCCTGACGAGCTTGCTTGCTCGAAGAGCCGAAATAAGAGGGGATTTGCTTCGACTCTTAGGACTAGTATAAGTCAGTTCCGGAAATTCCTTGAAAACAATCTTGCTATCACGGCAATCAACCGTTGCCTGGTATTTGGATAACCAATCTGCTCCTAGTATAACATCATATTCTTTTAGATCTAAGCAGATAAGATCAATAGGAAAATTCTTTCCTCGAACCAATACCTCACAATTTTGGTAATGATGCGTGATATCCGTCTCGTTTCCGAGAGGAGTAGACAACACTATTTTCATCCATTCTGGTTCTAGAGGTAATGGGTCAGCAAACTTCTTGGAAATAATGGAATGCGATGCACCCGTATCAAATAAGACATGTGCATATTTGGAACAAATTTTTAATGTACCTTCCACCAATCCGCCTTCTTCTTCTGGTTCGGTCTCTTGGATTGCATGAAGACGCGCGTTCCTTGTCACTGGGCGTTTACCCTCACCTTCTTGGTCATTCATTAATGGACAATCGGGAATCCGATGTTCACGACTCCCACAACGGAGACATGCTCCTAGTTTCCTCCAGCATTCTTCTGTTTTGTGACCAGCCTTGTCACAATGCTTGCATACTACGTTTGAAGGGGTAGTGGTGATAGAGAAAGGCTTGGATTTCTTGAACTTCTGATCTTGAGAGGAAGAACCTCCATTATTGGGCCTCTTCTTAAAGTTGGGTTTAAAAGAACCCGAACTTGTGACTTGCTCCTTTTTGTCTTTCCCACGGATCCTATCAGATAGTTCCGTGGCATCTTCAAGCAACTGAGCTCGGCGCACTATTTCAGTATAAACTTGAATATCCATAGGCGCCAGTTGAGTAATGTAGTGGGGCCTAAGCCCATTAAGAAATCTACGGGCTTTCATCTTTTCCGTGCCAATTAAATGCTTAGCATATCTAGACAGTCTAGAGAACTGTGCTTCATAATCAGCCACCGATAAAGATCTTTGCTTTAATGCGGCAAATTCGGCGGCCTTCTTTTCCTGGACCCTATCAGAGAAATATTTGGCGTTGAAATATTCAACGAATTCACCCCATGTAACTTGAGTTGGGTCAATAGTAGCTTCAATCGACTCCCACCAGCATCTAGCATCCTTTTCTAACTGGAAAGTAGCTAATAAGACTTTGTCCTGATCCGTGCATTGCATAACACGGAATATACGTTCAATCTCCCGAACCCAATGCTCGGCATCGTCTGGATCGGTCGATCCCATGAACTTCGGGGGATTCATATTCTTGAATGCTTGGTGTAAGCTTCCAGCTCGTGGAGCACCACCTTGTGCTACCTGTTGTAGCACTTGGGTCATCCCTTGAAGGGTACGCTACATGTTGCGCCATTGAGCACGTTCGGCAGCCATTATCCTACAATTACAATAGCTATGTTAGTATTATATCACTATGATCTTATAAAGGACTCATTGATCATTTAACCCTTGGTTCTACCCACTCTCACTTGGTTAAGGGTTTTGAAACCTATCCTTGGACTTGGGTTTCCTAGGAATTGAATACCTTAGGCTCTGATACCACAAAGACTGTCACGCCCCGAGCGCGGAAGATACCCGGAGATGCGCGACGTGTCTGTATCAATCATGTCAATCAGAGTGGTCATGTATTCGACACAAAGACAGAGATGCGCAAAATAGCAAGATAACCCAATCCTTTATTTCATAATGGATAGACTATTGCAAATCCAATGCTCTGTTAAATAAAAAGGAAAAGAATACATAGTTGACTCAAGAAACTATGGAAAAGACTAGACGACACTTGTAGAAGCTCTATCACTTTCACTCTTGACCATTCCCATCCGATTGACTTCCATCGTCGTAGGACTTACCTGAAAAGTAAAAAGGGACAAACGGGATGAGCGAACGCTCAGTAGGAAATTATATCTCAAGTACTAGCAAGTGGTTTAAGTAATTACATTTTCATGGATGCAATAAAGCTATGCATGCGCGCATGAAACGACAAGATAGAGAGAATGTAATATCAAAGAAATAAGATGAACTTTCATGAACAAGATACAAGTTATTCAAGATATTCAAGCAAGTACCATTATCGAGTCATGTCAAGAACTTTGGCTATCATGTATCAAGCAAGTAAATTACCCTTTTTCGGGCCACGCATTTCATGTAGAGTCAAGTACGATTCAAGTACAAGATGTGCGTGGAATGTCCAATCAAGCAAGTCAAGTACTCGGTATAATGCCAGATACCTTATCATTTTAACTCCCATGGGCACAAGTACTTTCGGGTGCTCCTCCCAGGACCAGATCGGGCCCTATATGCGCAGGCATTTATCATGTGTTTTGACATCCACTCTTGTTTATATAGCCAATATAGAATTTCAATAATCAAGCTTGTAGATACGTATGACAACTTTGATAGAATAGAGTCCAAAATATGACAAAGGACATAGAATGGCGATAATAACGGTATAATCACGATGTCGATAAAACTAGGTAGAATATGGTTCCCTTAACTTAGGTACCATGACAAATCAATATGGACATTCTTTATATAGAATTGAGGTCCACATGAACATTAGATCAAGCAAGATACCCTCATTCTTATCATAGAATTGGGGTTTACAAGAATGACACGATATGGCATGATATCATCATCCCATCAAGAATTTCTTATGATATACTCTTTGTATAATCATAAGGGCCGGTATACCATGTTTCTTTAGATTGACATGGCAAGGATCGTGTAATGGGTTTTTAGGGTACAACCAGCTCAGTCGGCCTTGAGGAAATCCAAGGCTACGAGGAGTCTTACGGAGGTCTCTATGACTAACTTGCTAGTCCAAAGGAACGGAATGTCCAATGGAGAGCTTGTATGTCAATGAGAGTTGAGTGTGATCGATAAATCAACATGAAACGTGGGACTATACTCACGGAGTGGAGAATAGTGCCGATATATATATATATGTATAATATATAAACCATCGGTTAGCAAATCAGAGGAAAAATCAGTTTACAGTAAAATAACGACTTAGGTCAAGTCGTGTCTCAAGTAATTAACGCCTAACTGAAGGGCGTTTACATATATTGCCAATTTGCAGAATTTCCATTATTTCATTAATTTATCAAAAACACGCCTTTCCTGGGGGCGTTTCTTAAAAGTTGACGACTGCAGGGGCAGGCGTCTCATCATTTACATATTCGATAGGATACAATTATTCTCAGAAATTTATCAAAAACGCGCCCTTGGAAGGGGCGTTACTTTTAATATTCACGCCTTGTATTGGGGCGTTAAAATATGGAAAACGACTTTGTCCAAGTCGTGAATTTCAAGGGATTTACGATATTTTAATAAATAATATTTCGAGAGACAGGAGATATGTCATGGCAGTAAAATTTAACAGGAATTCACAGAGTCATGCAAGATATTAAAAATCAATATTTCATATGTATTGTAATTTTTAAACAGGATCAATTATTAATCACATGCGATTCTTATGAAATTAACGCCTGCGTAGAGGGCGTCAAATATTAAATTGACGACCACTAGTATGGTCGTTTCTTTTAAATTAGCGCCCTAATCAAGGGCGTTTCTTTCAAAATATTTCAGAAAACGCGTGAAAACTATAATAATCATATGCATGACATGCTTATATATATATATATATCTTGCATTAATTTCATTTGGGCTACAGTAACTTGAGAAAACCTACCTTATGATAATTTGATGATTTGAACTGTGAGAAGCTCTAGTTCTTCGGTCCTGTAATCCCTACGAGAACAGAAGAAGAAACATTTATTAATTTCTTCACCTATCAGAACAGAGGAGGTTAGAAGAACGTTACCTTGTTCTTCACTTATGCTACTGCGTCCTCAACCTGTAAGAGGAAAAGAGGATGAAGAACTATTAGTTCTTCATGTAACCGAAGCAAAGAGAAACTTATATGAACTGCTATTTCGTTCATAAGGAAAAGAAGAAGAAGAAGATATGTTCTTCACGTACCTGTGCGGTTCGATCGTCCAAATAGGTTTAGGGTTTGTTCGATCAAGATTATATATAGGATTTTGGACGTCCTGTTAAGGTTAGTGTTCTAGTAGAAGCAATGCTTCCAATATAGAGTCCTTGCCCTATTAAATACTTACTGGATTAACATAATCCTTCCCTGGATAAGCTCCCGTGTTGAACGGAACTCGAATGGAATTAACGCCTTTGGTCAGGGCGTGTATTCTTGAATTAACGCCTTGCATAAGGGCGTTTCTTAAAAAGCGCCTTTAAAAAGGGCGTTTCTTGTTTTAAAACACGCCCAAGGTAGAGGCGTTTCTTTTACTTACTCATTTGGTCGCGTGAGAACTGACGACCGTAGGTGTGGGCGTCCTTTCTTTATTCACGCCATTGGTAGAGGCGTTTCTTTATAAATTAACGCCTTAATAAGAGGCGTTATTTTGAATTTTATTTTATTTCATCCAATTAACCCTATTCCTTTTTATATATTACTTCAGTAATATATATGTTTTAATTCATTTCAATTATTCATTTATTAGGGTTGCTACATCAGTAATTGAAGACTTGAGAGCAGTCTTCAATTCTGAAATTGAAGACTTGAGGGCCGTCTTCAATTCTGAAATTGAAGACTTACGGGCCATCTTCAATTCAGTGAGTTTCACCTGGCAGATACGTTTTGTGACTCAATTCACTGTTCATTTTGAAAAAGTTTCTCGAAATTCGAAAGTAAGGATATGAATACTTAGTATAATTCATGGGAGTCCAGAAACATGTTCAGATATAATTACTGAGTTTTGGTTTCACTGATATGAGTTTTACAATGTTATAACTTTAATTCCTCAGGAAACAGAATTGACGCCCCTATGAGCAGTCTTCAATTAATTGAAGACTTGAGGGCCGTTTTCAATTCTAAAATTGAAGACTTAAGGGCCGTCTTCAATTCAGTAATTGAAGACTTGAGGGCCGTCTTCAATTCTGAAATTGAATACTTAAGGGTCATCTTCAATTCAGTAATTGAAGACTTGAGTGCCGTCTTCAATTATGAAATTGAAGACTTAAGGGCCGTCTTCAATTCTGAAATTGAAGACTTGAGGGCCGTCTTCAATTCTGAAATTGAAGACTTAAGGGCCATCTTCAATTCAGTGATTTTCACCTAGCAGATACGTTTTGTCACTCAAATCACTGTTCATTTCGAAAAAGTTTCTCCAAATCAGAATATGAAGACATGGTCAGATGGGGAAAAATCTCAGGGTCACAGAAGTATATTCTGTCAAAATTTTCAAGGTCCGGTTTGTTAGTTATAGATTGTTGAATGCGTTGATTTATTGATTTCTGAAAATTCCAGAAAACGGTGCATGTCTTCAATTAATTGACGCCCTCTCGGGTAGTCTTCAGTTCTGAAATTGGTGCCCTGGTCAGGGGCGCCAATTACAGAGAGGTGTCACTATTCGTCAGTGTGAAAAAAACTCCGAATCAGGAAGTAATGGCACGAATGTGTTGAGAAAAATATCAGGATTCCAGAAACATGTTCATGCAAAAATTTCGTACTTTAGTTTGATAGTTATGGATTTTTGAATATGTTGAATTATCAATTACTCAAAATTCCAGAAATCGAATTGACGACATGATGCATGTCTTCATTTAAATGACGACAGTGTACGTAGTCTTCAATTTTGAAATTCGTGCCCTGGTCAGGGGCGCCAATTACAGTGAGGTTTTGGAATTATTAATTACTGAAAATTTCAGAAATCGAATTGACGACCATGGTGGTGTCTTCATTTAAATGACGACTGTGTGAACAATCTTTAATTTTGAAAATGGCGCCCTGGTCAAGGGCGCCATTTACCAGAGGGTTGGGAGCCTCCGTGTCTTTAAACCATGAATATATTATGTTAGCAGAGACAATATATTAAGGTTTAAAACATGGTTATTAATACTGTAAAATTAGTGTAATAAAATATGTTCAAAAACTCATAAAAATCATACTAACAAACTAAGTTTAAACTCTTAAAGATCATGGTGATATGTAACAGGCTATCAAAATAACATGATACATACATGATTATTGCTTGATTACGGTAAAGCTAGATGATATATATAGCATGGTTGACTAGTTGATCGAACTCTAAACATGCATCAATTAACCTATTAGCTACTAGTTAGGCAAGGATTTGAGAACACCTACCTCTGTGAAGTGACAGGAGTTGACAGGAGAAGAAGAAGCAGCCCTTCCCTTCCTCTGCAACTCTTCAGAGTTTGTTCCCGTATCTAGCCTTCGAACTAACCAAATAGGGAGAAAATAGATTGTATTTTATAACCTTAGCGTCGACAGGATGGGAGACAAGATCCAGAATTATAGGGTATTTAGCGGGTTGACAGCCTACACAGGCTGGAGGGATAGAATGATCGGGATAGTTGTCGTAAAGGAAATGACGCCCCAGAGAGAGTCGTGTATTTCATAAGTTAAGATTTCCATATTAAACTTCAAAGATTTTTATCTTTAAAAATTGATGGAATTTGTTTGTGAAATTTCATGGGTGAGACACTTACATTTTTATCTATTTTTACATAAATTTATTTTTGAAAAATTATTTCTAAATAAAAAGTGACACTATTCACGTCATTATTCACGTTTAGGAAATAACGACTTAACATATGTCGTTATTTTGAACGGAGATTTTTGTATTCACTCTACACTAACCAAAATTGCCTATATACCTTTATCACTTTCTAAATTATGTTTATCCTTTAACACTTCATCTATATACCCTTATTTCTTCAAAATAACGATATAATATAAAAGTTGAAATATGAAGTTTTCTAAATTAAGAAAATATGAATTGGCATCTTGTAAAAGTGATGTTTATCCTTTAAAACACTATCTATATAATATATTTCCTATTTCTTTGGAATAGTGTAATATTAATTTTCTAAGTGATTGAAAATATAAATTTACATTTCCTAAAATATAATTTGGCATCTTCTAAAGCATCTATTGGTAATTAAATGTTTTAAATGGTTAAATCAATAGAATTAGAATATGAGTTCAATAATTTAATATATATATATATATATATATATATTTGTATATTTTTATTTTAAAATTCTCGGGTGTTACACCCTCCCCTACTTAAAAGAATTTGGTCCCCAAATTCAACTGTATAAGGATAATGTGGAAAGTATAAAATACTTACAGTTTAGAATAATTCTGGATATCTTCTTTTCATAGATTCTTCGGTCTCCCAAGTTGCTTCTTGTTCCGCGCATCGATTCCATTGGATTTTCACCATAGGGATCGTCTTGCTCTTTAGAACTCAGACTTCGCGGTCGAGGATCCGCATCGGCCTTTGCTCATAAGTAAGATCTCTTTGAATCACCAAATCAGCATGGTCGATGACATGAGAAGGGTCGTGCACATATTTCTTCAGCATAGATATATGAAATACACTGCACTTCCGAGAGTTGAGGAGGTAAAGCAATACGGTTGGCCACCTCGCCCACTCTTTCCAATACTTCGAATGGACCGATAAACCTCGGTGTAAGCTTACCCTTAACACCGAATCTTCTAATACCTCGGTCAGGACATACCTTGAAGAATACATGGTCACTGTAAGGTTTCACACAGCACCTACGGGCGACACAGCGAATAACAAAAATTTAATTTGCCCGATTCTGGTGTTATAGAAAGCTTAATCTGTGCTCTAATCGGTGTTTCTAATACCCTAATTACGGGTTGCGTGTTTCACCTTGCGCAGAACGATGCTGTCTGCTAAGCCCGATGCAGAGAAACCAAGCCGCACAGCTGTACGACCTCTAGAGTGGATCCACACGGACCCTTGCGCAGCGACGGTACCTCCCCGGCACGACCTTCCCTGGCTCTATCACCTTCTGGAGAGAGAGAGCAAGAGGGAGAAAGGGGGAGGCAAATCCTCCTCTTAGGCTTAATGCTTGATTAGCCTAAGAGTTGGAAGAGGTGAAAAGCTCGAATGAGCTTCACGTAGGTGCCATATATATAGAAGTTGGACCCTTTTCTAAAGACCTCAAAAGGACCAAAATTGTATATATGACCTTTCCTTTATTATACATATGTATTAAGACCCATTTACACTCCTTTCCAAAAGGAATTAAAGGGAATTAATACATACGCTTGTATAATAATAAACCATCACCCAAGAATATATTGTGTGTGATCCTCTAGGCCCACAGTCACTCTAGTTTAAGGTCCATTAACTTCTAATTTCTAATTAGAAGTAAATTAAACGTATTCTTCGCTTCTACTAGAGCCGAACAATAGTTTAATTTATTCCGAACCTTTGATCACGTTGGGTCAAGTAAATCCGTATGATCCTAGATGACCCCGGGTTTAAACCAGCCTGTCTGGTACCTGTAAGTCCACAGTTACCGCATCGATATAATCCCTCGCTCCTTCTATGAGTCTGGTACGATCGAGGGTACGGTTTCTATCAAACCCCATGATCGTACCATTTAACTATGACCTCCTTAAAGTGTATGACGTCCGTTCTAAACGAACTCACACGACCCTGGCCAGGGATTTAACGGAGCGTCAATGTCATGACCCATTAACTGTCTGATATATACCTGACAGAGAGCGATCCCTTCTTGACCATTGACGATCTTCACACGTATCCTAGAGTGGTTAACGACTCGGCAACTCATGACTTATGGTTAAAGTCACTTAGCCAAGTAATTAAACCATTTCAATCCTCGTGTAAGATCTGATCAATGTCTCAGGTCAAAGGACCAACGATGCTACTGAGACCGTTGGATCTTCAGTTGACATTAGGTATAATCAATCATCTGAAGATCCAATAGCGGATCAGTTCAGTGCACATCCTCCAAGGACATACACCTACACATATGTGTTGGTGCCCCGCACCAATGACCATGAGACTGGTCACTGACACATCATGTGTACTGGTTTAATAGGTAATCAAAGTCCCCGAGTGATTATCCTCCAACCAGGAACAGTTTAAGGTATGTGTACATGTAAAGTCAATCTCATGTTCGAGATCCCATCTCGAGCTGACTTTACAACCACATATCCTAGGGACAACGTAAAGTAACACAATAGCATATTTACGCTCAAACACCACTTTATTAATAATGAACAATATCGTACAACTATTGGGCCTACCCGACCCGAAATTGACCTGTAGCACAGCAACACTAACAATCTCCCACTTGAACTACAGCCAATTGCCCACAACTTTGAGACCCATCTTATCCCGATGACGCTCAAATACAGTCTGTGTCAAAGGCTTAGTCAGTAGATCTGCTATGTTGTCTTCTGACGGTACACTCTCTACCGTCACATCTCCACGATCAACAATCTCCCGAATAAGGTGAAAGCGCCTTAGAATATGCTTTGACCTTTGGTGAGATCTCGGTTCCTTCGCCTGGGTGATGGCCCCATTATTATCACAAAATAATGGGATGGGAGGTGTTATCTCGGGAACTACGCCAAGTTCCAAGATGAATTTCTTCATCCAGACAGCTTCTCCAACTGATTGCCCCTCCATTCAACATGAATACAAATTCAGACATGGATTTACAGTTATCTATACCTGACTGGAAACTAGAATCTGTGTAAGCTCTAAGCTATAGGTCCTCTCCTCCATCAAGTAGAAAAAGATCCTTAGCCCTTCGCAGGTACTTAAGGATGCCCTTTACTATCTTCTAGTGCTCTTCGCCCGGATTTGCCTGATATCTACTGACAATGCTTAAAGTATTGGCAACATCAGGCCGTGTACATAGCATTGCATACATGATTGACGCTATCGCCGAAGCATAGGGTACCTTATTCATGTGTATCACCTCCTCAGAAGTTTTAGGACTCATCCCCTTGGATAAGTAAATTCCATGTCTTATAGGAATGAGACCTCTCTTGGAATTTTCCATCCTAAACCTTTTGAGGATAGTGTCTATGTACATGGATTGAGATAATCCTAGCATCCTTTTAGATATATCTCGATAGATCCTTATGCCCAGCACATAGGATGCTTCTCCCAAATCCTTCATGGAGAAGGTCTTAGACAACCAAGACTTAGTTGATGTCAACATCCCTACATCATTCCCAATGAGTAAGATGTCATCAACATAAAGGACCAAGAAGGTCACTGAGCTCCCACTGACTTTCTTGTAAACACAGGGTTCATCTTCATTCCGAATGAAGTTGAAAGATTTGACAGCCTCGTCAAATCTTAAGTTCCAGCTTCTAGATGCCTGCTTTAATCCATAAATGGACCTTTGAAGTTTGCATACCTTATTAGGATGTGGCTTGGAGGTGAATCCCTCAGGCTGTACCATGTACACCTCTTCTGAGAGGTTTCCATTAAGAAAAGCTATCTTCACATCTATTTGCCAGATCTCATAATCTAGGTATGTAGCAATGGCAAGGAGGATTCTGATTGACTTAACCATGGCTACCGATGAAAACGTCTCGTCATAGTCAATGCCTTGCCTTTGACGATATCCTTTCGCCACTAGTCTAGCCTTGTATGTGTCAACCTGTCCATCTGCACCGATTTTCCTTTTGAAAATCTATTTGCAGCCGATAGGGACCTTCCCGTCGGGTACATCAACTAAGTTCCAAACTTTATTGGTGTACATGGACTGGATTTCTGAATCCATTGCCTCTTGCCATTTCTCGGAGTCTACACTATGGATCGCCTCCTGGTACGACGGAGGATCATCATCCTCATCAATACATACCTTAGAGGATTCCTCTGAGACATGTCCAACATATCTCTCAGGTTCTCTCAGTAGTCTACCAGATCTCCGTAGTGTCAGTGTTTCACCTTGAATAGGATCAACTGATACAGTCTCATCTAATGAGTGTGTGTCTATGGGTTGTGGTTCTTGGACCTCGTCTAATTCTATCTGGCTCCCACTATTTTTCTGGAGTAGATATTCTCTTTCCAGAAATACAGCTCTCTTGGCCACTAAGACCCTTTGCTCAGAATGGTGATAGAAATAATATCCAAACATCTCCTTTGGATATCCCACAAACCTACACTTATCGGTTCTCGACTCAAACTTATCACTCTCGTTCTTCTTTACATGAGCAGGACACCCCCAAATTTTAATGTGATTAAAATTTGGTTTCCTACCCTTCCATATCACATATGGTATAGAAGGAACTGATTTACTTGAGATCCTATTCAATAAATAAGCCGCAGTCTCTAACGCATAGCCCCAGAGAGACAAGGGTAGTCCTGACATAGACATCATGGATCGGACCATGTCTAACAAGATCCTGTTTCTCCTCTCGGATACACCATTATGCTGTGGTGTATACGGTGGAGTCCACTGAGAAACTATTCCATGGTCTTTAAGATAAGAAGTGAATTCATGGCTTAAGTATTCACCTCCTCGATCCGATTGAAGAGCCTTAATACTTTTGCCTGTCTGTTTCTCTATTTCATTCTTGTATTCCCTAAACTTCTCAAAGGCTTGTGATTTCTGTCTCATTAAGTACACATAGCCATATCTAGAGAAGTCATCAACAAAAGAAATGAAATAGATATAACCTCCTTTTGCTTCTATGGACATGGGTCCACACACATCCGAGTGTATGAGTTCGAGAAGGTCAACAGCCCTCTCACCATGTCCACCAAAAGGAGCCTTGGTCATTTTCTCGATGAGACACGACTCACAGGTATCAAATGGCTTGTATTCGAACGAATTCAAATACCCATTTGAGTGTAAGTGAGAGACTCTTTTCTCACCTACATGACCAAGTCTGCAATGCCATAGATATGCAGAATTCACTTCATCAGCATTGGAAATTTGCATAACATTAGAACGTGTATCTAATATATAAAGACCATTGACTAATGAACCATCGGCTATAATCAAACCATTATCAATTATAGAGCACCCAGTGCTACTAAAAGTCAATGTATATCCAATGTTATACAAGCCAGAGATTGAAATAATGTTCTTAATAATATTAGGAACATAATAACAGTCATTCAGCTCCAGAATGACTCCTGAAGGTAAACTGAGGAGTGCAGTCCCGACAGCTTTGGCAGAAACCAAAGCTCCATTTTCCATCCTCAGTTCAATCTCCTTTTTGCCCAATCGCCTTCTATTTGCCAGCACCTGCACAGAATTACAGATATGAGATGCACATCCAGTATCCAATACCCATGATGTGGATTCCATATATGATAAATTAAGGTCTATGACAAAAATACCTTCATTTAGAATTACCTTGCAATTCCTTTTCCAATGCCCAGTTTTTCTGCATCGAAAACATTTGTCTTCCTTTTCATTCTTCTTGCCCTTCCCTTTGTCAACTTTGGCGAGTTGCTTACCCGTAGTCTTTTTCTTTCCTTTCCCTTTGTTACTTGTAGTTGATATCTGGGTGGCCTTCCTTTTCTTATTGGCCCGGCCAATAATCATTACAGAAGAAGATGGTTTATCTTTCTGCATAGTTCCTTCAGCACTCTTTAACATGTTGAGCAGCTCCGGGAGAGTTGCATCAATTCTATTCATGTTAAAGTTTATGATGAAGGAAGAAAAGGAATCGGGCAATGACTGGAGTATAAGATCAATGCACAGTTCAAGATCCAACTTGAACCCCAGTGCATTGAGTCTATCTATCCACTCCATCATTTTCAGTACATGAGCCTGTACTGAAGAACCCTCAGACATCCGTGTCCTGTAAAGCCTTTTGGAGATGTCATACCTCTCAATCCTACCCTGCTCCCTGAAGAGCTGGCGTAGATTGAGAAGTATACTTCTACAATCAGTCTTTTCAAATTACCTCTGTAGCTCGGGAGCCATAGAGGCCAACATGTAACATTGGGCAAGGGAGGAGTCCTCAGACCACTTGGCATAAGCCAGTAACTCGCCCTCGTCGGCATCAGGAGTTGGCTCAGAATGAACCGCGTCCAACACGTATGCAATCTTTTCGGCGGTAAGGACTATGCGTAGGTTACGCAGCCAATCCGAGCAGTTCGGTCCAGTTAAGCAGTTTGCATCCAAGATGCCGCGGAGGGGGTTGGACGACGACATTGTAATCTGGATAAGAAATAAAAGACAACTTAGCATGTGTTCAAATTCTAACTTAGATGTGGTTTTCTATCTTAGTTAGTCCCACTATTTTTCGATCGGACTATATAACCCTCAGTATATAGAACGGGAGATCAACGAGATCAACCTAGTGGGTCGGAATCCCAACGAGACTGATGTACGACCTTGTGGAAAGCACAACAAGCCATACACCATCTCAAGGGCAGTCCCGAGCATGGAAGATACTCGGATGCGTGACGCGTCTATATAGATCGTGTCATAAGAGCGATAAAATTCTTGATATACATAATTTCGGAGTGCGCAAATGACTAATACAATCTAATAATTTCCAATAATCCAAGTGATGTCTATTTCATTAACCAAAGGAATTAAAGATAGTCTATGACAATTCTGAATTTAAAGGACAACACTAGGCTAAGTGCCTTAACATGGTTCGAACAATTAAACTAACATACTGGAATACAAAGTAGGACTCAAATAAAATTTAAGGACGCGACTAGCTAATCATAGGTGACTGGCATTCTAGCACTCTTCACTCGGTGTCAACCCCATTCTTGTCGCTATCCGAATCACCTGAAAATTTTAGGAAGCCACTAGATGAGCGAATCGGTCAGTAGGAATTACATCTCAAATACGAGCAATCTTTACGTGATTTACAAGTTGCATGTATTATAAGTATGGCTATGCATGATATATGTATAAGAAAAAACAAAAATCAGGTATACAGGTAAATTTAGGCATGATAAATAGTAAGAGATCAAGAATTGTATAAAGAGAGTATATCCAGATTTTAAGTATTCGACAAGCAGTATTTCAAGAATTTACAGATGTAAATGCCATTTCGGGCAAGCAGGGATTCGTGTACAAGTATGAACGCAAGTATGAGAATCAACTCATGTACAAGTATATCAAGTAAAAATTCAATTCAAGCAAGTATTTTCAAGTACGTATCAGTAGAATTGGCTATTATCAAGCAAGTATTTGCCCTTTCTCGGGCCACAAGTCAAGTATTGCCCGTTTCGGGCCACGCAAGTCAAGTAAGAAGAGAGAGAGTAGGGGTGGAGTGTCTCAAGTCAAGCAAGTACTCCAGTGCAATGCTAAACACCGTGGTCAATAAATTCCCATGGGCACAAGTACCTTCGGGTGCTCCTCCCAGGACCAGATCGGGCCATATATGCACAGCATTTCATGTATTACCTTTGACATCCACTCTCATTTATAGCCAATATGGAATTTCAAGAATTTAGAAACGTAGTATTTCAGACGAGATTAACTAGTCATTTGATTATGGAGGATTCTAGAGGTGGCCCCTACAGGCTCAAGAGGTGGCTCCCGTTGTGTAGCACTTTGCGCCGTACGGTCTCAAGAGGTGGCTCCCACAACGTAGCACTTTGTCCTGTATGGCACTTAGCTCCTACACTCCCAAATGATAGTTTAAGAGATTCAAGGTTTTACCATGTAGGGTATACACAGGTAGATTTTTTTTTCATGGAACGGATTTTCAAGAACTCATCATACGCAGGAGTATGGATAAGGGTTGTGTTTGTATAATTTTTGAGACAGATCAAGATCAGAAGTTATAATTACTGAGTTGGGATTTGAGGGTTTGCTAATCCTTCAAATATTAAATTTTTTTAAAATTATATATATATAAATATCAAATTGGCGCCCCTTTACCCAATCTTCAATTAATCGAAGACTTGAGGGCCGTCTTCAATTCTGAAATTGAAGACTTAAGGGCCGTCTTCAATTTAGTAATTGAAGACTTGAGAGCCCTCTTCAATTCTGAAATTGAAGACTTAAGGGTCGCCTTCAATTCTGAAATTCATGACTTGAGGGCCGTCTTCAATTCAGTGATTTTCACCTGGCAGATACGTTTTGTGACTTAATTCACTGTTCATTTTGAGAAAGTTTCTCAAAATTCGAATGTAAGGATATGAATACTTAGTATAATTCCTTGGGAGTCCAGAAACATGTTCAGATATAATTACTGAGTTTTGGTTTCACAGATATGAATTTTATAATGTTATAACTTTAATTTCTCAAGAAACGGAATTGACGCCCCTGTGAGCAGTCTTCAATTAATTATAAATTTGAGGGCCCTCTTCAATTCTGAAATTGAAGACTTAAGGGCTGTCTTCAATTCAGTAATTGAAGACTTGAGAGCCGTCTTCAATTCTGAAATTGAAGACTTGAGGGCCGTCTTCAATTCTGAAATTGAAGACTTAAGGGCCGTCTTCAATTCAGTGATTTTCACCTGGCAGATACGTTTTGTGACTCAAATCACTATTCATCTCGAAAAAGTTTCTCCAAATCAGAATCCGAAGACATGGTCAGATGGAGAAAAATCTCAGGGTCACAGAAGTATATTCTGTCCAAATTTTCAAGGTCTGGTTTATTAGTTATAGATTTTTGAATGCGTAGATTTATTGATTTCTGAAAATTCCAGAAAACGGTGCATGTCTTCAATTATTTGACGACATGGTACATGTCTTCAATTAATTGACGCCCTCTCGGGCAGTCTTCAATTCTGAAATTGGCGCCCTGGTCAGGGGCGCCAATTACAGAGAGGTGTCACTATTCGTCAGTGTGAAAAAAACTCCGAATCAGGAAGTAATGGCACGAATGTGTTGAGAAAAATATTAGGATTCCAGAAACATGTTCATGCAAAAATTTCGTGCTTTAGTTTGATAGTTATGGATTTTTGAATGTGTTGAATTATCAATTACTCAAAATTCCAGAAATCGAATTGGCGACATGATGCATGTCTACATTTAAATGATGATTGCGTACGCAGTCTTCAATTTTGAAATTGGCGCCCTGGTCAGGGGTGCCAATTACAGTGAGGTTTTTGAATTATTAATTACTGAAAATTTCAGAAATCGAATTGACGACCTTGGTGGTGTCTTCATTTAAATGACGACTATGTGAACATTCTTCAATTTTGAAAATGGTGCCCTGGTCAGGGGCGCCATTTACGAGAGGGCTGGGAGCCTCTGTGTCTTTAAACCATGAACATATTATGTTAACAGAGACTATATATTAAGGTTTAAAACATGGTTATTAATACTGTAAAACTAGTGTGATAAAATATGTTCAAAAACTCATAAAAATCATACTAACAAACTAAGTTTAAACTCTTAAAGATCATGGTGATATGTAACAGGCTATCAAAATAACATGATACATACATGATTATTGCTTGATTACGGTAAAGCCAGATGATATATATAGCATGGTTGACTAGTTGATCGAACTCTAAACATGCATCAATTAACCTATTAGCTACTAGTTAGGTAATGATTTGAGAACACCTACCTCTGTGAAGTGACAGGAGTTGACAGGAGAGGAAGAAGCAGCCCTTCCCTTCCTCTGTAACTCTTCAGAGTTTGTTCCCGTATCTAGCCTTTGAACTAACCAAATAGAGAGAAAATATATTGTATTTTATAACCTTAGTGTCGACAGGATGGGAGACAAGATCCAAAATTATAGGGTATTTAGTGAGTTGACAGCCTACATAGGCTGGAGGGATAGAATGATCGGGATAGTTGTCGGAAAGGAAATGACGCCCCAGAGAGGGTCGTGTATTTCATAAGTTAAGATTTACATATTAAACATCAAAGATATTTATCTTTAAAAATTGATGAAATTTGTTTATGAAATTTCAGGGGTGAGACCCTTACATTTTTATCTACTTTTACATATATTTTTTTTTGAAAAATTCTTTTTAAATAAAAGTGGCACTATTCATGTCACTATTCATGTTTAGGAAATAACGACTTAACATATGTCGTTATTTTGAATGGAGATTTTTGTATTCACTCTACACTAACCAAAATTGCCTATATACCCTTTCTCACTTTCTAAATCACGTTTATCCTTTAACACTTCATCTATATACCCTTCTTTCTTCAAAATAATGATATAATGTAAAAGTTGAAATATGAAATTTTCTAAATTATGAAAATATGAATTGGCATCTTGTAAAAGTGATGTTTATCCTTTAAAACACTATCTATATAACCTATTTCCAATTTCTTTGGAATAGTGTAATATTAATTTCCTAAGTGATTGAAAATAAAAATTAGCATTTCCTAAAATATAATTTGGCATCTTCTAAAGCATCTATTTGTAATTAAATGTTTTAAATGTTTAAATCAATAGAATTAGAATATGAGTTCAATAATTATATATATACATATATACATATATATATAGATATTTTTTTATATTTCTATTTTAAAATTCTCGGGTGTTACAGGGTCTCTGGATGCCACAGCTCGAGCAGCGCGTCCAAAGCCTCCCAGTTCCACCTCATGCTGACGAACCTTTTAGCCATGACGACTAGGGGCGTTAGGTGCCACTGATGCATGTAGACTCTCATGTCGGGTGTGATCCTCGCTTGGAGGTCGTATAGCCAACCATAATGTCGGGCATGCCTTGCTCCCGGGAAGACTGGAATAGGCTGGAAAAGAGCAAAAGAGCAGATTAGTTCCTGACTGCCTTACCTTGCATCTCAATACACGTAGGTCTTAAAACTCACCTCGCCATCCTTCACAAGTTGGCTGAGATGTCCCCTCATCTCAGAAAGTACACAGGGCTCTACGCCTCCCGAAGGATGAGATGAACAAGACACCATCTCGAAACTCTTTCCCTGATGGTGCCTGCTCTCTACCTCGAAACGTTGAAGCGCACAGCCAAGGGGCATCAGTTCCCTGAGCCTTATAAGCCAAGAGTCCTACTCTGTTCAGGACTGGTGTTGACACCCGTTTTATGACCAATGAGTTGGGTCATCTCCTTATCTATTTTATGATGTCCCGAGTTGTTCACCACTTACTGGGTCATTTTTAAGCATTTTATGGGCTTATTTTATGGGTCATTCTCCATGGTTGGGCCTAGCTCCTTGATTTCTCATCGTTGCATCTTATTGGGCCTGGATATGGGCTGATGAGGATTTTATTATGGATTAACTTGAAGATTTATCGCTCTTTATCTCTTTTGCCACGTCTACTAGCCTAGCGGTCTATTGTGCGACCGTTAGGTGGGTGTTGGCGGTCTTTTGCTACACCGCTAAGAGGAAGAGAATCTTGTTGGGTTTCTTTGATCTTATCTTCTTATGCACGAATGAGCCTAGCGGTCTATCGCTTGACCGTTTTCCTATCCCTTACGGTCTATCGCAAGACCGTTAGGTCCAACAGAGAGTCCTGCTCCACTGTTCTTCCTCTGCTTCGCCGTGGATGAACTAGAGTCCATGATTTGTTGTTTTCTATCTAGATAGAGGCTCTCAGAAGCTTCTGTTTGTTTCTATGGACTCTTGGGAGTATTATCTTCAAAGTTTATCTAGGTTCAAGCCTATTTTCGAGTCATTATCCCTCCAACTCGAACCTTGGGTTTGAGGGCCTATAAATAGACCTTATGACTTCATGACTTGAAGAGGAGATTTTTGGAGCTTGCCACAAAGTGCTACTGCGTTCTGGAGCCATTTCCAATCAGGGAGAAGCTGTTTCCACGTCCATAAGGCTTTTGGTTAAGGGAGTATCAAGTTCCTTTGGTTTAGTTTCTGAGACTTTTTCTCTTGGTTTTGGTCTTTCCCTTTTGCATCCATAGCATCTTCCCACTACTTCTATCACGCTCTCTGCACTCACAACACATTTTAAAATATCCTCCAATCTTTTCCACGCCCCACAGGGGTTAAATGACCATCACCCCCAGGTATTCACCCTTCCTTTTATGTGCTTTAGTTTAATTGCATTATAGGTACTACACTTGTCCCAAGGGGTAATTGGGTCATTTTTCTCTGTGTCTATATTCTTCTGCAAGTTTACAGGAGTCATTGCACGAGACCCAACTCTTCTGGCCGGCCAGGAGGGGTGGAGATTCAAGTTCCACTTCATTGTTCTGGGTGCTCTAGCGGTCATTCATCAGACCGTTTGCAGATCACAGGCGGTCTATCATAGGACCTTTTGTTGTCTTTTGGCGGTCGTCTGGTAGACCGTTTGTCGCTGCAGTATCTGGGTTTTCTCTCTCACGTGGCGGGTGGCTTCACTCGGCTCTTTCCAAGGTATATATTATAGTTTTACTATTTTGTTTACTTTCGTGGTGATCACATCATTCCTTATTTGGGCATTGTTCATTCTCTTGCTTGCTTGCCTTCTTTTACTTTAGTTGCTCCACACCCCCGGGTGTGTGTTTATTTTCATCTCTTTGCTCCACGCCCACGGTGTGTTCTTTTTACTTCTCCTTTTACATCTTTGCAATATTTGAGATGACATGCCCCATGCTTTGATTTCATGCTGATTGCCTGAGTTAGTGCATCACTTGCTCACCCACATCACATCATTCTCACATATTCATCACCCTCTCACTCACACACAAGAAAGAAGGAACAAAACATCAACAACCCTTATTTTTTGGCGATCACGGCGGGACTTCTAGTGCCAATCGTGCTGAGTTTCTGTTTGACCTGCGGTTCTTAATTGTCCTCAATTGCCCTTGTGTTTTTTTTGATTTTCCCGTTTATTCCCTGTTGTTTTCTGCTCTCTGGCGGTCTCCTTCCCGACCGTTCCTAGCATTTTGGCGGTCTAGCGATAGACCGTCTGGTATTGTTAGCGGTCTCCCATAAGATCGTTTGCTCCAGTTATAGGTACGCATCCCAAGGTTACTATTATTTTTGTAGTTTTTTGACTGTGTTATTATTTTTGGGTGCTTGTTGGCACTCAAAATACATCCAACAGCGATCAAGCCTCAAAGACAAATGATGCGGCCTACTGAAGCACAGAAGCCGAAAGAGGTCAATACACCGAAGCCTTCTCAAGCTGCCAGAGCCCCAGGTCACCCAATATGAACGTCGAGGACTTCAACTCAGGTGGATCGAGAAGAATACACCACAAGCCGATAGTGTCGTCAGGACTGCCCAAAGAACAGGTATCGACTCGGTCTTACCGCCCAGACAATATCTGTCGTCTGACCAAGGATAAGCATGCATCCGTCGTCCGAGCAAGGACAAGGATGTACCCGTCATCCGACCAAGGACGAGAATGTATATGTCATCCGACCAAGGATGAGAACATATCCATCATCCGACCAAGTATGATAATGTACCTGGTGACCCGCCACCTGAATGAAAGATCCTTCCAAGGTGATAGAATGCCCTTGGCCCTTCAGAATAGGGGATCAAAGGATCTGTCAGTAGAAGATCCCGATAACCCGACATGGGTACAGCTTCTCAGCATATTGGGTCCGCTGGTGACCAAATGATCGCCCAGTCAAGGCAAAAGCACCCTGGATGGTATTCCGCCTCCTCAGAAAGCTTCGAGCACAAGTCAAACTAAGTCGGCGGCACGAACCACAGTGCCGAAAGCCGTGTCAGCAGAAAACCTACGTGTTCAAACTGAATATGCATGAGGTTTCGAAGAAGGTTGCATGTCGACCCGGGGGCTTCGTCTGGACTTCTCACCAAGGTTTTACGAGACCACAGTGAGATGAACAGTCACGGTGACTCCGGAACCAGTCCGGGACCCACTATCTAATCCATGTTAAGCGAACGAAGCTTATCTGGCGCGCCCTCTATCTCGGCGCCCTCTTACCCGGCACGCCAGATGCAAGTGAGGCTCCCCGACACACCCTTTCACCGACGCGCATCCTCTTATTCATCTATATAACCCACTTGGTTCGACCAAGTGAAGCGGGATCAAGAAAAGAGACATCAAGGCATTAAGGGCGATGGAGAGAGAAGATATTCGAGAGAACAATCCAGAAGCAGAGCCTGAGAGCCAATCAGGGAGCCTGTCTGTCCGAGGGAGAGAAGCTCCTTGAGGGAGAAGTAGGGTTTCCACCGAGTGAGGTCCTCGCCGCCGTCTCCCTCCGTCTCGCCTGAGTAGCTTCGGAGTCGGAGGAAAGAATCTGATACTCTGTTTTATTGGCGAAGTCTAGGTGGGTTCTGTGGGTTGCTTCCCGACGATCCCCTTCTATTTTTTTTCTTTCTGCCATTGTGTAAGCGAGGGGGGAGGGGCGATGATATGAGCCCATCTCCCCCCATCTCTTTACTCCTTTCTCCTCTTAATCTCTTCTCTGCAATCAATGAAACGGCTACAGAGCGACAACGTCGGACGCCGAATGCTTATAATATGCTATGTCTTTTGCCTCCCGTTGATGGAATGAATGATGTTATACAATATATGCTTTTCCTGTTCCATTCTCAATTTGCATGCCCAATCACTTTGTGTGTGCGAATGCCAAGTTTTACTTCGTGAGACCGAACATGCCCGGGAGCCATACGGGCTACATTGATGTCACCCCCTCCCCGGGGCTCCTCCCTTCTAATGCAATGGCCATGCCTTGCCGTATTTATGTTGAGGGTTTCGTGGTTAGAGACACACTCGTGTATGCATCTCTGCCTGTCCTGTTCCAAGGTCGACCCCATCAACATCCCTCTGCACTTCTTCATAGTCCAGAGTGAACAGGGTCATCTCTATAACCCCCCGCATCCATCATATGCTAATGATTATGACGGCTATTTCCTATATCTTAATTGTTGTAGTTCGCAATGCTAACCTAATAACCCTGTGAACACTAACTTGCTAACCCTGTGAGTGACGATTTGCCAACTCATCGGATGTCGTGTTATGCCATTCTACTTCCCTCCCTTTATTTTATATATGACTCATGACTGCCGAGCTTCGCCGTTCCTGAGAGCAGTAGCTTCAATACTCCAGGGAGGGGGACATACCCCATTGATACCTCAGAACCACCATTTGGTCAAAGGGCTCCATCTGTGAGTGATGAGTGTCCCTATGAGCCACAAGGTGAATATTGATAGGGCTTAGCCTGATATCAAATCCACTGTCCTCAGGGACATTATGGTGGCCACGAGTTGTATGCCCCTCGTAGCCTAGTCCTCGGGGATTTCCTTCCTTATTGGCTGACCCCCTCTCGGATTGTGATTTGACCATGGGTCGAATGTCCCTTGTAGGCTAGTCCTCAGGGCTCTCCTTCCCTCAATGGTCGTCTTATCCGATCGCTTTAAACCCACAGAACTATGGTGCCCCTCGTAGGCTAGTCCTCGGGGTTTCCTATCCACTTGCTGTCTGCTGGCCGCCGTTGTGCCGTCCGGCTTGTTACGGGCTTACTCTACATGTGAGTATGACCCCACTTCTTCCCTGCAATCCTTCAGGGATGGGGAGATGCTGCCCAATTTTCGTCAGGTTTGGACTTAATAAAACATGTGTTCCTAAACAATGAACCTCCGTGCTTGAGTATGAACCTCGCACGAGCTTATGACTATGCTCCTGGAGAGCCTGGGGCTCCAATTCAATAAACAATCAACCCAATTAACCTCAAAGTTCTCTAGAACATCTTAATAAACCTAATAGATTCAAAAATACCCCAAAAATCAACTTAACCGGTGCGGTCTTAACCTGACGCGCCCTAATACAAAGCGGCACCCCCCCGCGCCGGATTAGCATTAGACTCAAAATCACATAGTTTTAAATGGCTTACACCCGGCGCGCCCTAATCCGACGGGCCCCAAGGCCATCGCGGTGGGTAAGTAGCTTGCCATGGCCGTGCCGGATTAGGGTGCTTTAGCTACGCTGGCCACGCGGGGAACCCTTCTCCTACGCTCGATCGCACCTGTTTTGAATAAATATTCTCCCCTTTGCACCGTTTTAACTCCCCACTCATCTTCGGGATGATTTTCATCTCCCTCGGCCGAGATTAATAAACATGAATAATCACTGTCTGCCTTCATGATCTTGTTATCATGCTTTTGTATGATCATAAACGTCATGTTAGTGCATGAATGTTTGCATGGACCCTTGGTATATCAAATGGCACTGATGAAAGGCCGGGTTACGCCCGACCAAAAGTCTTTGCTATGCGCGATGGTGGTCTTCAGACCTATGTCCTCCGCCACGTATCGAGGGTTTCCAACTTAATAAACCATGCCTCCCTTGCGTGATAGATAAAGGCATTTCACATGGCCTCGTCATATGCATCCCTTTGCATCTTACTTCGGCCTCAGACAGCTCACTATCTCGACAATTAATCAAAGGTTTTCTCCCTTATGGGAGATGTAATTAACGTCATAGCCTTTATGGTATGACGGACTGTTGGTCCCGACCTAAATCCCACTCTCGCCCTACACGGGTCAGAATGAGTGCATAATAAATTCATCACTTCTGTGACTGGCACACCTGCGCGGTTAACTAATCAATCAATTATCGATTAATTCATTGATTGGTCGACCCAGAACAAAATGACCAAACAAAATCCCATCCCAACAAGTCTGGCACGCCCGATGGGACTAGTGTCACCTTTCATATCTTTGCCGAGATATGTGGGCCCCGAGGCCCTCCCAAAGACTGCTGATCGTTTGTTTGTTCTGTGTGGCAGGCGAACAATGGCATCATCAGGACTTGCTACTCTCACCTTTGGCCCTACGATCGTCGCCGGCCATGCTGAACATGGGTACCTAGCGGTGCCCACTGTCCTTGGGACATTCCCTGATGCTGTTGGCTTCCCCAACTTTTTGGGGCTGGCCTTCACTGATCTACTTCAAGTGGAAACCTCGGAGCCTGCCGAGGAGACTGTGAAGAAAGTCGAGGCCTTGAAGGCTCGATGCTCTATGGGCTCACTCAAGAGTCCGGTTCAAGTCGCCAGCTGCCTGGTGCACCACATCACCAAGGCGGCCCACCCCATTCCTGCCAAGAACTTCGGAGGATGCCAGCGCAGAGGCTTCCGGTGGAATACTGCTACTATTACCGGATGCCTCTCCGTGTCTGAGAAATCCATGCTAATTGGTGGAGTTCGCATCTTCCTGGACGTACGCGACGCTCAGGTGGTCCCGGATTGGGTCATCCCCACCGTACATATTTACAACTCCTACCAGGCCCTCTCTGGGAGCAGAGCTGAGAAAGAAGAAGCCGACCGCCATGGCCATGAGAAGCTGGCCGCCAGGCCAAAGAAGTTCAAGCAGGTTTGGGTCCCTAAGAAGATCCAACCCGCTCGCCAAGATACACCAGTCCGTCACCGCCCTGCACGTGATGGAGTGGAAATGCAGAAGGAAAGGGGCCTGGCCCCAAGAAAGGAAGAGACGGTTGCGGACCCTCCCGTTGAGAACAGTTTCAGGGCCTGCGCCGGACAAGTCAACATCCTCACAGTGGGAAGAAGATTCCACCGGACGAGCCCGGCTTGCTTACATCCCTCCCGTGGGAGGTCGACAATTATCGCCAGTCCTACATCAGGAACGGGGGCAAGAAGAAATGACCAACATGGTCAGAAACTAGTTCAGGGGTCTAGGCAACCCCTCGCTGGGCCAACAACGGCTACTACAAGCAGTTGTGGCTGAAGAAGACTACTGCCCACTAATGGCAGTTGAAGAAGAAGAGGAAGAAAGAAGGATGACATCGTCGGTCGACGACAACAGTTATGAAGCCGATGAAACCGCCCCTCGGAGGGAAGAAAGAAAAGGAATCTCTGTGTTTGAGAGGTTAACCTTCCCGAAGCATGCAAAGAGGAAGGTTCATAGATAGAAAAGAAAATGCAGATCTTTACCTGCAACATGGCTGGCATATCCGGCCAATATGGAAGGCTTCCAGAAGATCCTCATGAGCTGGCTCAATTGGCCGAGAGGCCGGGGCCGAACACTCGAAGGGCAGAAGCTGCAAGAGAACTGTTGGCAGCGGCTAAAGGAAAGCAAGCTCTAGCCCACCACCAACGATGTGATGAAGCCACTGTTCTGACCGCCAATGTAGTGATGGCGGAAGAAGAAGAAGATGTCTTGCTCGACATCCTACCTGAGGGTGCATCCGGGGGGACAACAGAAGCTATCCTCAGCACTGCAGCTATGGATCCGGCAGTACTAATGATACTACAAAGGTACCGCCAGGAGATAGAGCTGTTGAAGAAGCAACTAATGGAGAAGACGGAGCAGTCTTCAGCCTCCAAGCAACTCAAGATGCAGGGTGAATCGTCACGGGGAGCCGTCAATCGGAATGACCCCTCGCCACATTATGTCATGCCCCAACCGGCAGAACCAAGCTTGGCGACAACTCAGCAACGCCCACCACGACCGCCGATGCCGCCGGTGCTACCACAGGTGCACTAGACACATCCACTACTGCGTCCTCCTCTGCAGGCGACCACCTTGGTCACCCCTTTCCTACAGCCGGCACATTTCTACCAGGAACTGGTTGATCCAGCCGTCATGAATAAAATGATGGTGGAGAAAATGATCGAGCTGAAGCTCGCTGAAAGAAGTGAAGGAGACTACGTCGCATTTGATGCATATAGGGTTCCATACCTGTCGCATCATGCTGCCAAGCGGCTCCCTCCTGGGATTAGCAAGCTGCCAAAAATTGACAAGTTCAACGGGAAGGGATCCCCAAGAGAACATGTCGCTTACTACATGACCGTCATGGGTGATCTGGCCGCCGACGAGTCATATTTGCTAAAATTCTTCGGGTCCTCACTGACGACGCTCGCTTTTGAATGGTACTCCTGCCTCCTGGCTGAGTCGATCAGCGAGTGGTAGGACATGCAGAAGAAGTTTAGAGAAAGATTTCATGTTACAGAGAGGGAGGTCACAGTGGCCGAACTCTACTCAACAAAATAGAGGGCAGATGCGACAGCCCTTGATTATATCACGAGGTGGAGGAACCTCAGAATGAGAAGCAAGCAGCCCCCGCATCAGGAGGACGCTGTACAGATATGTAAACAGAACCTCAGGAGAGAGGTCTTGGAAAGGATGATAGGAATGGAAATCTGGTCATTCGATCGACTAAACAACATTGTGGCCGACGTGGACGCCTTCCTGGACAGACCCGCCCCTGCATCAACTACTTCTACCACACAAAAAGGCAAAGCAATAGAACAGCGCCACACGCCTAAAGAAGCAAATGCCCTTGATATTAAGGCATTTGAACAGTAGAAGGATAAAGGCAAGAAGGCAGTTGCCCCATAGCCTACTAAAGCCAGAGATGATAAAGAATGTCCCACACTACGTGATAAAATGAAGAAGGCCTACTCTTTTCCAAAGGAGAAGACCAGAATTATGTTCGATTGGGTAACCCGATATGACAAGGTCACCCTGCCTGAGCCAAAGAGGCCGGAGGACTTGAAAAGAAAAGATAGTCCAAGGTTCTACCCCTATCACCAAATGCTGGGGCACCCAATTGAAGACTGCTATGTCTTCAAAGATATTATTGAAGGCATGGCGAAAAAAGATGAAATTGACTTGGGAGAGTACAGGGTCGACCCTCCATAGCCTCATGAAGCTCCTGTGAAGAGGGCTAGAGTCAATATTGTCTCTGCATACCATGCCCTGCCTGAGGAGATCTCTAAGCCAGCACTCGGCGCACTTATGAACTCTGTTTCCTTGCGCCCATAGAAGAACAACAGGGATGGCAGCAAGTCCCTGTAAAGAACAAGAAAAAGACGGCACCTCGCCCGAAAGTGGGGGCACATGTTTGTGGCATTACATCACAACCTATCCCTCCGGTGGCAGCACCTGCGTGGACCAATCCACCCGCAGTCATCAGAATACCTACGCACAATCGAAGAAGACAGACTCCACTACCGATGGTCAAGGAGATTAGTCTAGAAGCCCGGCGGCTGCAAGACTATATAAATGGGCTAGATGAATATGTACAGCCCGAATTAGAACCCTTACTGGTATGGGATCATGTCCCGTGGCAGGAGTTAGAGCAGCTTTCACTCAAGTAGGAGGGAGGAGCTGACGCAGCACCCGACAAGGATGGCAGTGTGTTCTGGGGGCAGGCGCCAGCTGAAGAAAGAAGAAAAAGAAACAAAGGAAGAAAAGAAATGCCGCCAAGGTCAACAAAGAACAAGTGGTGTCCTGCAATACTCTCTCAGCTCTCTTCAACTTGCCCGGTGAAGAGGACGAGGAAGAAATATGCTTTGCACTTACTGCGGGGCAAGCCAGGCTGAAGCAGCTACTGCAGCACATGCAACCCGGTCAGGCAGAAATGGGGGCGCCAGCCGCCTGCTAACCATAATATATATTCAGGGGAGAGCAACCCTACAAGATACCTTCCCCAGAGGTCAAAGGGGTCCAAATCCCTCCTCCGTCAGGCCTTTATAACCAGAATGGGGGCAGCACTACTACCCCTTCCTTCTTGGAATTTTTGAAGATGTCCAAGGGAAAGCAACCGTGTCAGGATGCCGACCATGCAATCGGGAGTACTTACCCGTAGCTCCAGCAGTCTTCCGAAGCTCCGAATGTAGATAATGCTTGCCTGGCGGCAGCCAATGAAGGGCAACAAGAACATGGCACCAAGCAAAAGGATGCAGAATCTGAGCCCGACGAGGCAGAACTGTCAGCGACCGCAGTCCAAGACTCCTCCAAGACCAGATGGGCAGATGAAATGAAGCTGTCAAATGTCCGAGCAGGAAGCAAGGTAGTTAAATTGTTGAAAAAGCTCCCGGCGAGATTCAATGTTTGGGAAATCCTCTCTCTGAGTGAAGAGACCCGACAGGCAATTGTCACTCCTTTGCAGACGCCTGCTCAATATGAAGCCTGCTTGGCTGAAGCACTTCCAGAGGCCAGCATGACCTTCACCCAAGAGGACATGTTGCTCCCTACTACCAGCCACAACATGCCGCTATACATGAGGGGACACCTAAATGGACGGGAGCTGAGCAGGATCCTGGTCGACCCTGGCACGGCTGTCAACATTCTACCATACAGATATATTAGAGGCACCACTTTAATGTGCGCCTCGATAAAGTTGGAGATATGCGTATCACCGGCTTCAACCAAAAGTGTGAAGTATCACTGTAGGTAGCAGAATTCACACTCACTCTGGCGGACTTTACTACGAGGGTGCAGTTTCATGTCATCGCATCCCGCACTTCGTACAAGGCACTGCTTGGTCGTCCCTGGCTGCATGAAAATATGGTGGTGCCATCCACGCTCCACCAATGCATCAACTACAGTCTCGAAGCGAAGGAAGAGAATATATTTGCTGACCTCCACCCATTCGAAGTGTCTGAGTGTCACCTTGCAGATGCTCATCTATATGTAGATCAGTCTCAAAAGACCTCTGAAGCCAAGACCCCTGTAGGGGCCCCAAAAAGCACCTCCGGCGATGACTGGTTTCCACCACCACCGCGCGGATATATCAAGGCCAAGGCGGTCCATCATATCGACGTCACCGGGGACGTGGGCAGGATAGCACCTCCCGCTATATACCCTGAAGCCAATGAAGAGAAGGTCGATCCGTGGCATGACCACATAAGGCTCCCGGAAGGCCTTACCAAGCAAATCCATGGCCTCGAACATGCCACTGTCGAGCCTTTCAAAGCTTGGGAGGTAGCGCATATAGATGGCCCTAGCAACTTATTTTATACTGCTGAGGAGCACCCTACCCGGGAAGACACTGATTGTCATCTACCCGAAGACATAGAGAGCCCATCAGTTCCCGTCCAGGGTCTGGCGTTCATGGCAAGTCGGATGGCCTGGATGTTCCAGAAGCAGCACATCCCCTCTGACCAGTCGCGTAAGGACAAAGAAGCATTCCAGAAGATGTGGTATCCCACAAGTCTAGACAAAGAACTGAGACATGTTTCTCAGCATCCAGGGTTGGGCTTCACCCTTGAAGAATATTAATACAGTGGGCGCTATGAGGTGGACACCATCTCCGCTTTATATCTTGCTGAAGACAACCCGCTGGGGGCAACTTTCGATGAATACCCAGTAGAAGCTGAATATGTTGAATCGGCTCGACCAAGAGACTCGGAAACAGAGACCATGACTCCTTGCCAATGCTGGGAGCATGTTTATCTTGAAGAAGCGGCCCTTCAAGCCAGATTTGACATGGCCAGCAGTAGCGAACCTGAAGATGTTGAAGAAACGGGGACGTTTTCATATGGCGGGCCTTCGCTAATGATGATCTCAGCACCTCTCGTGCCAATCGGGGAAGCTTATGTTGAAACGATCAAGAGATGTATGCTGCTGAAAAGGAAAAGGCCGCCCCCACCAGGGACATGGGGATCCAAGAGGGCGAGACCTTCTCACCTTCTGTTACAAAGTTGTGATGCTACCCCAGCTCAGCAGTAAACAACCACCAGTCTTCTATGACCGTAAACCTATCTGTAGGGGATGAAGTTGTCAACTCTCCCCTCAAAGCTGCAACGGCGATGGATTCACTGATGGAACAATTCGCACAGCCGCTACTGGCCGGCGCGGGGATCCCTGCTGAAGTTCAAATAGAACCAAACAAAGAGATTGAGGTCTTTGACCTTGAAGATGATATTTCAGACTTTGTCGACCTTCAGCCAGTGCCCCCGGAAATAGAAGACGGAGGCTAAGCCACAGTCGATGAACTGATAGAAATTAATCGGGGAGACGAGGACGACCACAGGACGACCTTCCTCAGCGCCCAGCTATCTACTGAAGAACAGAAGCTGTACATCCAGCTACTAAAAGAATACCGGGATTGCTTTGCCCGGACCTACAAGGAAATGCCAGGACTGAGCCCCGGAGTCTCACAACATGAGCTAGCAATAAGCCCAGAAGCCGAACCGGTGAAGCAACCGCTGCGACACATGAGGCCAGAGCTCATCACTCAAATATGCAAAGAAGTTGACAAGCTCATTGATGTGGGTTTTGCTGAAGAAAATCAATATACCACGTGGCTGGCTAATATTGTGCTTGTGAAGAAGAAGAATGGGCAGATCCGGATATGTGTTGACTTCCGAGATCTTAATAAAGCCTGCCTCAAAGATGACTTTCTGGTGCCAATAACGGAGGTCATGATAGATGCAACAACCGGCCATGAGGCCCTATCATTCATGGATGGGTCGTCCAGCTATAACCAAATATGGATTGCAGAACATGACCGAGTCCACACTGCCTTCCGAACTCCCAAAGGCATTTACCACTACAAGAGGATGCCGTTCGGATTAAAGAACGCCGTCGTAACTTATCAGCGGGGATGACTAGAATATTCGATGAGCTGCTCTACCATAAGGTCAAGTGCTACAAAGATGACCTGGTAGTCAAGACCAGAAAGAAAGAAGACCATCTGCAGGACCTCCGAGTTATCTTTCAGAGGCTAAGGTAGTATGAATTGAAGATGAACCCTATGAAGTGTGCGTTCGGAGTATCGAGCGGAAAGTTCTTGGGTTTCATTGTGAGATACCAGAGAATTGAAATAGACCCCACAAAGATCAAAGTAATTCAGGAGTTACCCTCACCGAGGAACTTCTCCGAACTGAGATCTCTGCAAGGCCGCCTGGCATACATCCGGCGGTTTATATCCAGCTTGTTAGGGCGATGCCAACCCTTTCACAAGCTAATGATGAAAGATGTTCCCTTTTACTGGGACGAAGATTGTCAGACAGCCTTTGACAAGCTCAAAGACTATCTGAAGACTCCTCCGGTGCTGGGCGCACCGGTGAAAGGACGGCTGCTGGTTTTGTACATAGCAGCCACATATAACTCCCTAGGGGTAATGCTAGTCCAGAACAATGAAGAAGGGAAAGAACAAGCCCTCTACTACCTTAGTCGAAGATTAGTCAGAACTGAGGAGAAATACACCTACATTGAGAAGATCTGCTTAGCACTGGTCTTCGCAGTCAAAAAGCTCCGACACTATATGCTGTCGCACGAGATTCAGCTGATCTCCAAGGCAGATCCGCTAAAATATGTCATGTCCCAACGAGCACTCAAAGACCATTTGGGTAAATGGGCAGTGATCCTTATGTTGTTTTATATCTCCTACATACCACAAAGGGCCGTCAAGGGCCAAGCCATCGCAGACATCTTTGCTCAGCATCCGGTGCCTGAAGACTGCCCGCTGGAACAAGAGCTTCCTGAAGATGAAACCCTAGAGGTCGGCCAGGTGTGGCCCTCTCTATGGCAGCTGTATTTTGACAGCACTTCCAGAATTGATACCTCAGCTACTAGGTCAGCCAGAGTAAGTGTGGGGGCAGGCATAGTCTTGAAATCTTCAGAAAGAGAAGTCATATATACATCTTGTTCAATAAACAAGCCATGCATAAATAATGAAGCGGAATATGAAGCCCTTATAATCGGGCTGCAGATTGCTCTGTCCATGGACATCCAGATGTTGGAAGTATTCGGGGATTTCATGCTAGTCATAAAACAGCTGGAAGGAGAGTTCGATGTGCGGAAGCAAAAGCTCCTCCCTTACTATCAGCTGGCACTCCGCTTGATGGCACGATTTTTTTTCATCAAAATCAAGCATATTAACCGAGGATAGAATGCTCAAGCAGATGCCCCCGCAAAGCTGGCTAGTTCTTTGGCAATCCCGCCAAACACAAGCCTGAATATAGCAATAATCAACCGTCGACAGGTCTTTGGTGTAACAAAGGTTCTGGCCGATGAACAAGAAAATGAAGTAGCGACTATCGAAGAAATCCAGCAGTCCGATTGGCGGGAGCACCTCGTACGTTGGTTTCAACACCAGCAGCTCCCGAAGGAAAAAGAACAAAGAATGAAGCTCCTGAGGGTCAAAGACTCTTACGAGATAAGAAGCGGAACCTTGTCCCGAATAATGGCCGATGCCCAAAGGAAAGTTTTGCTCCATTGCTTGTCTTCAGTAGAAGCTGGGCAGGTAATGTAAGAATTCCATGCTGGGTCTGCTAGAGCACACCAGCCTGGGCCGAAAATGAAAATTGAAATAAAGAAATTAGGCTATTATTGGCCCTCCATGTTTGATGATTGCTGCAAGTTTGCTAAGGCTTGCCAAAAATGTCAAGAGCACGCCAATGTGTCTAGGAGACTGTCGGTGCCGCTACATCCCACCATAGAAAGTTGGTCATTCACCCAATGGGGCACGGATGTGGTGGGTCCACTGCCATCATCTTCGTCAGGGTGCAAATATATGTTAGCAGCCACATATTACTTCTCCAGATGGGCAGAAGCAGTTGCGCTAAGATATGTGACGAGAGAATTGGTCGCAAGATTCTTCCGGCAAAATATAATATTCCGGTTTAGGGTTCCTAGTCAAATTATCTCTGATAATGGCAGCCATTTCAGAAACCAGAAGGTTTATCGGCTGGCCAACAAATACAAGATTGACTGGAGGACCTCGTCCCCTTACAACCCTATGGCCGATGGACTTGCAGAGGCCTTTAATAAAACACTATGCATGTTGCTAGCAAAGACTGTCAAGTCCAACAAAAAGGACTGGGAAGAAAAGATGTACGAAGCACTTTGGGCCTATCGTATGGTCTATAAAACCCCAACCGGCTATTCACCATTCTCCCTCGTATATGGGTCGTAGGCTGTAGTGCCAATTGAATTGGAGGTCCCCTCGCTACGAGTCGCCATCTAGCATGATTTGGCTAGCGGCGAACAAACCAACATAGAAAGAAGACTGGAAGAGCTTGCCGAACTAGAAGGAAAGCGTCTCCGCGCGCAACAAAATATTCAACTCTACCAAGCTCGCATGGCCCGTGCTTTTGACAAGTTGGTCAAAGGTCGAGAATTCAAGAAGGGTGATTTATTAATGGTCAAAGAAGAGAAGTGATGACCTCCAACCCCAAAGAGAAGTTGGTTGAAAACTAGGTCGGATCATATGTCGTCCACTGAGTATATTAAGGGGGTGCGTATGTCCTTGTAGACCACAAAGGAGTTGTCCAGTTCTCCCCTTAATGGAAAGCATATGAAGCTGTATAACACAGCCTAACCGGCATTCCCAGAATGACCAAAACTTACCTTGGTCTAGTGGCATTCTGCCCTGGCCGAGCTCTACCTACCTTGGTCTAGTGGCATTCCGTCTTGGCTGAGCTCTACCTACCTTGGTCTAGTGGCACTCCGCCCTAGCCGAGCTCCAAATATATATATATATATATATATACAACATTGCCATTACGGGCCTTACGCCCAAATCGGCACAAAATCTATCCTTTGCGTTAGCACTACCTCCTTGGTAACGAATAAACCCCTTTTCTGTGCAAGACTTCGTGTCCCATCCGACTCTCTCACAATATCGCCACTACAGGCCTTACGCCCGAATCAGCATAGAATCTATCCTTTGCGCTAGCACTACCTCCTTGCTAACAAATAAAACCCTTTTCGGTGCAAGACTTCGTGTCCCAGCCGATTCTCTCACAATATCACCATTACGAGCCTTACGCCCGAATCGGTAGAAAATCTTTCCTTTGCGTTAGCACTACTTTCTTGCTAACGAATAAACCCTTTTTTCTGACAAAAGACTTCATGTCCTAGCCAACCCTCACAAAATATCACCATTGTGGGCCTTACGTCCGAATTGGCTAAAGCTCCTCCTTTGCGCTGGCATTGTTCCTCTGCCAATGAATAAATCGCCTTTGCTGACATAAGACCATGTTCCTCAGTCAGTAGCTATCTGCCGTCGCCAAAGGTCAAATATCACATGTTGACCTGGCCACGTTCTCCTTTCATATGAACTGAACAAACAAAAAAAAAGAAAAAATTGGGGCTTAAAATAGAGGTACCCCGCCGGCCTTGCTCCTACACTAGGACAAGGGTAAAAATGGCTATAAACCAGCTGTGGCGAAAACCCGAAAGGGCGCCGCAGGCAAAATCGGGTACCCCGCCACGTGAAAACCTGAAAGGGCGCGTGGGCAAAAGCAAGTGGTGGCTGGCTTTGGCGAAAACGTGAAAGGGCACTTGAGCCAGTAATGTGGTAATTTAAAGTTCCTCTTCACCCTCATCCCAATGAAACTCCGAAAAGGACGATCACCACAAGTCCCGTCGGAGATCTTTTCTCTCTACAAACTTGTGTTCGACCCTTGCCATCATCGGCAAGACCGGTCGACACTTTCCCGTAACTTGGACCTTCCATCCTCGTTAATGAATAAGCCTATCTTTTGCTTCGACATCTAACCAATGTCAACGAACAAACTCGTGTTCGACCCTTGCCATCATCGGCAAGATTGGTCGACATCCCCCCTTAACTTGGACCTTCCGTCCTTGTTAATAAAGCTACTTTTGCTTCGGCATTCAACCAATGTCGACGAACAAACTTGTGCTCGACCCTTGCCATCATCGGCAAGATGGGTCGACATTGTCCCTTAACTTGGACCTTCCGTCCTCGTTAATAAATAAACATATCCTTTACTTCGGCACTCATCCAATGCCGATGAACAAACTACTGTCGACCCTTGCCACCATCGGCAAGACCAATCAGTACTCCCTTAACTTGGACCTTCCGTCCTTGTTAATAAATCTACTTTTGCTTCGACATTTAACCAATGTCGATGAACAAGCCTGTGTTTGACCTTTACCATCATCAGCAAGGCTAGTCGATGTCTCATTAGCCTGGATCCCTCATCCGTTGCTAACAAACGAGTCTACATTCATCCCGGATCCGTTCTGTGAATCAAAAAAAAGAAGGAAAAAAAAGAATGAGGCTTAAAATAGAGGTGCCTCACCGGACTTGTTCCTACATCAGGAAAAGGGCAAAAATGGCTATAACCCGACTGTGGTGAAAACCCGAAAGGGCACCACAGGCAAAATCGGGTACCCCGCCACGTTAAAACCTGAAAGGGCGCGTGGGCAAAAGCAAGAGGGGGCTGGCTTCGAAGAAAACCCGAAGGGGTGCTTAAGCCAATAAAGTGATGATTTAAAGTTCTCAACCCTCCTTTTGACCCTTGTCACCATCTACAGGATCGACCAACTTCCTTACGACCCTTGTCATCATCGGCAAGATCGATCAACATCCTTTTGACCCTTGTCACCATCAGTAGGATCCGTCGACCTACTTTTGACCCTTGTCATCATCGACAAGATCGGTCAACATCCTTTTGACCCTTGTCACCATCGGTAAGATCGGTCAACTTCCTTGCGACCCTTGTCACCATCGGCAGGATCAGTCGACATCCTTTTGACGCTTGTCACCATAGGCACGATCAGTCAACCTCCCTGCGACCCTTGTCATCATCGGCAAGATCGGTCGACCTACTTTTGACCCTTGTCACCATTGGCAAGATCGGTCAACCTCCGTGCGACCCTTGTCATCATCGGCAAGATCGGTCGACCTACTTTTGACCCTTGTCACCATCAGCAAGATCGGTCAACCTCCTTGCGACCCTTGTCATCATCGGCAGGACCGGTCAACCGCCTTGCGACCCTTGTCATTGGCAAGATCGGTCGACCTACTTTTGACCCTTGTCACCATTGGCAAGATCGGTCAACCTCCTTGCGACCCTTGTCATCATCGGCAAGATCGGTCGACCTACTTTTGACCCTTGTCATCATCGGCAAGGTCGGTCAACATCCTTTTGACCCTTGTCAATATCAGTAGGATCGATCAACCTCCTTACGACCCTTGTCATCGTCGGTAAGATCGGTCGACCTGCTTTTGACCCTTGTAACCATCGACAAGATCGGTCGACCTCCTTGCGACCCTTGTCATCATCGGCAAGATCGGTCGAACTACTTTTGACCCTTGTCATCATCGGCAAGATCGGTCGACCTCCTTGCGACCCTTGTCATCATCGGCAAGATCGGTCAACCTCCTTGCGACCCTTGCCATCATCGACAAGATCGATCGACCTACTTTTGACCCTTGTCATCATCGGCAAGATTGGTCAACATCCTTTTGACCCGTGTCGCCATCGGCAGGATCGTTCAACCTCCTTGCGACCCTTGTCATCGTCGGCAAGATATGTCTACCTACTTTTGACCCTTGTCACCATCGGCAAGATACGTCAACCTCCTTGCGACCCTTGTCATCATCGGCAAGATTGGTCGACCTACTTTTGACCCTTGTCACCATCGGCAAGATCGGTCAACTTCCCTGCGACCCTTGTCATCATCGACAAGATCGGTCGACCTACTTTTGACCCTTGTCATCATCGGCAAGATCGGTCAACATCCCTTTGACCCTTGTCATCATCGGCAAGATCGGTCCGCATCTATTGACCCTTGTCACCAGCGGCAGGACCCGTCAACCTTTCCCCTAACTTGGACCTTTCATCCTTGTTAAGTAAACAAACTTCTTTGCCTCGGCATTCAGCCAATGTCGATGACCAAACCCACCACTTGACCCTTGTCACCATCGGCAGGACCGGTCAACCTTTCCCCTAACATGGACCTTTCGTCCTTGTTAACCAACACGCCTCCTTTGCCTCAGCATTTAACCCATGTCGATGAATAAACCCTACCCTCAGTTTTTGTCACAATCGACGAATCATGTTGACAGGTCTTATGACCTTATTCTTTGGTCCTAGGAGGCCTCTACACCCCCGTCCTTCAAACTTTCGGCCTACATTAGCCATGTTTTGTCCCCGAGAATAGTTACGCCGCAGTGGAGAGAACACCTCACCCCTTTGCTAAAGGCGTGAGCGCTCTCCTGCCTTAATAACTTACATATTCAGACTAAGCTAACTGGCTAGAGAAAAAATATAATGAGAAAATGAAGTCACGATTTAGCGGCAAATAAAGATATTTCATTGCTATAAGGTAGCAAAATACATGATTACTCGAGGCATTCCCCGAGATACATAAAGATCTACCAAAAAGGGGAATCGACAAAAGGGGCTATTGTAGTGGACGTCGGAAGATATCCTCTAGCTCCAAGATACCCACGGAAGGGTGGCGGGTCAGCTCCTGCAGTGGAGACTCAGCAGCCTCCAGCTGTGATAGCTTCTCTTCGAGAGAAGCGGCTTGTCCTTCGGCCAATTCGGCTTCTTCCTCGTTCTGGACTTCCAGACGCTTAGTCTCTTGAAGCTCGGCCTCGTCCCTGGAAAGTTCAGCACATAGTTCTGCTATCCAAGCTGTAAGGAAAGTTCGGCGCTACGAAGAAGTTCTGGCTACATCTCTCATCTGCTCTGCAGTCCCTCTCAAAGAGGCAAGAGCAGTTCGGCATTCAACCTGCTCCAGTGTTATGGCCGTCAGTTGATCAGCTACTTCTCGGCCAAGAATTTCCCTTCTATTCACATACTTTAACAAGAATACTAACCGTGGCGTCCAGTCGTCCAAGGGGCAGTCAAAATCCAGCAGTGAACGGGAAAGGTGCTCCACCAGGCCCCTCAGCTGTACATAAGTTAAATCTCGGCTGGCTGCTATAGTCTGCTGAAGGGTTCCCAAGAACTGCCACACTAGGTCGCTTGATGATTGCAGACCAAGTGGTGACGTCTCGGGAAGCTGGAAATCCACCCTTCTATCAACGGTAGCCCAGATGTCATCGCTCGTCTTAGAAGACGATGATGGCATGATTTGTAGGGCACCTACACTGGAACTAACTCCAACAGCTGACACAACGGGCAAAGTCTCGACAACAGCAACCTCCCTGCCAGCCTCTTGGGGTGGAGCCGCATCGGGAGCATCAATAGCCGAGGACACTTGCTCCTCGCACTCAGTTTGGCTGACCTCCACAGGGGCAACTTCAGTAACAAGAGCCAAGGCCTTGGATGCCACGGCCTCTCCTTCAACAATTTCTCCCGCTTCTATCTCAGGAGGGCTACTTTTCTCCGGGGATGACGCTTTGTCAGCATCAAGTGGTCGAGGATCTGCGACTGCTGTCAATGCATCAACCCCCGCAACTGCCCCAGGTCCCTCTAGACCTGCTGCTGCCGCATAATCTTTGGGATATCGCGGAGTGATAGGCCACATGACTGGCGGGAATGTTGGTTGACCCGCGCTTAAAGCCGGGAGGGGTATTTGCACTGTTATGGTTGGAAGTGTCATCTTAGCTGCACCATAAATATATATATCAGGCAGCTGATATAAAAAGAAGGGAAGAGTGATAAAGTGAAAATGGTAGAGGACTTCTCACCTCAACCGGCGCTAAGCTCAAATCTCCAAGGGCGGGCTCCATGGCTCCAGCCCCTTCACCTAAAAGTAAGCCCGACGGCCTAGGGCCGCTCCATGCCAACTGGGGTGGGCTAAGGGTTGTGTAATCACTTTCATAGGCCGAAGATGCACCGGCATCCTCGGTCTCTGTATAAATAGAGGGAAACTCCTCGTCACTGGAGTCGCCACCATAATCAACCTGTTCGGAAGAGGAGGAGCCCTCTGCCCGTTCCAGGCGTTCCACCATCGGAGCGGATGCCTTGTCAATAGGGACGTCACCCTCGGCACAGACTTCCTCGGTCGGCTCTACACTGGGAGTGTCGGTTGAATGAATCTTGGGGGTAGGCTCACCCCCTAAAATGGGTTGCTCCCCATCAGCAGCTTCCCCCACAGCCCCGGCTTCAGGGAGTAATGTCGGTTGTATTTCAACTGAATTTTGAAGCAAGAAGCAGTCAAGCCGACTAAAGACATGATGGCTCATGGAAGCCCCATGAACAAATTGCAAATTACCTTCCATTTCCTGGCAGGGCGTCGGGGAAGGTAGATCTCCCTCCACAGGAGCTATGGAGACTTCCTCTGCCCTTTCTCTAGTCACGACCCCTGCTACTGCCTCTAGTCCGATGACTGTAGCAATGGTGCCGGTAACTGCCAAGAAGAATTAGCCAAAGCAGCCAGAATAAGCAAATAAACCGTGGAAGAATGAAGAGCTTACCTTCAGCCTCATGCCCCTGCGCACGAGAAGCCTCAAATTCTTCAAAAAATACAACTAGAGGAGGAATGATTGTTGGTCCCTGTTGATGGAGGCATCACCCACGATTCCCTTTGGCTCGGGTCCACTTCTTCACACTCGGGAGCTGGTTGAGTTTTGGCCTCACTCTATTAAGGCCCCTTATCCATTTTGTAGCTTTCCTTTGAGTCATTTTGATGTATTTTCATTTTATTTGAGTCATTTCCCTAGGTCTTGCATTTATTTTCCTAAGATTGTGTGTCATTAGATGATGTAATGTGCTAATTGGGCCCAATTCATTGGACTAGGCCCATGTGCACCCCTTCCACCTTCGGTTATTTGCTATTGAGTCTTTTGTCATGGACTTTTGTAGAAATGTGGGTTTCCTATATATAGGACCCCATTTTCCCCATTTGAAGGAATGAATGAATGAGTTAAACTTGCCATTTGAGTTCAAATTGGAGTGATTCCTCTAGTTTTTGGGTGAGAGACCCTAGGGGAGAGATTCCCCACCCATTCTCCTCTTAATCTCTCTATTTCACCCCTCTTTCTCTCTCCTCCAACCCCAATTTCGAATTTTCTTCTCTCTCCTCCCCTCCCAACCACCTCCACTAGCTACCCACCTCATTTAATACCCCTCCACTTCCCCAAGTTGCCATTACTCCACTCCCATAGTCCCTAGGTGGCATCTTCCCCATTCCAACACCTTTCTCCACCTTCCCACCAAATCTACCCCATTCCAACACCTTTCTCCACCTTCCCACCAAATCTACCCCATTCCAATACAAACTCTCCACTTCCCCACATAATCACCCACCTTCCAAGGCCATTTCAAATTTGAAATTCACACTCCCTCCACCCACTTGTTCCCCCTCACCTTCCCCCCTCTCCCTCCAAGCCCCAAATTCGTAGCTCCTCTCTCACCCACAGAAAACACCCCCTTCCAGCTCCCATTCTATCCCTCCCTCACCTTGAAACACCCCATCCTAGACCCCCTCACAGCCCGGGCTTTCCCCACACTCATCCACCCCCATTTCCTCTCCCATATACCCCATTTCCCCCCCATCATCTTCAACCTACCGTTTCAGCTGACAACCTGCAGAAGTGTACCATCTTACAGCGGCGACCACGGCTTCCTCCCGACGAGTTTGAAGACCCAAGAGGCATCCACGGAAGTGTCTACCTGTCCTCTTCGCAACGATCGAGGTCTCATCCCCATCGGAGATCGGTGCTGCTGTGGAGGTCCGTTCTTCCCCGACCGCGCAGTTCTCCTCCGGCTGAGGATCTGAACCGGACAAAAAGCTCGGCCACGACAAACCTTGGACGAACCAGCCCCGAAGCTCTTTTACAAATATCTTCCTCCTCCAGTCTTCGTTCAGGATCAAGAAACGGAACCTCATTCAGCTGCCGGAGGAAGGAGTTACAAATTTTCTCCCCCGAGCTCTCCAGTCTTGTCTCCTGCAGTCTGTTCCGACCAGTGCCCACTCTTTAGGGTACACCGACTACCCTCGACCTCTGATTGCAGCCCCATCACCTCTGGCTGAAAGATACTTCGACCACGAAGAAGTCGCCACCAGTTTCGTGCTGATCGGAGTTCGGGAGGGTGCGTGGCGTCCTCTGCAACTACGAGTCAGAAAACCTAATGTCCTGTTCCAACCTCTGCCCCAGTCAACAACGGTCTTAGAAGAAATTTAAGAAAATCTGAAGCGTTCCTGTCCCTGTTACGAATCTTTTGCCTCCGGTCTCGCCATCGGAAAAATTCGTGAGAAGGATCTACAGCAACCACACCAACACACTGTCCCTGTTCATAGACAACCGGCAGATTCGGCAACCTCGCTTAATCGTCGTTCTTTACCTTACTTTCCCCACCCCGCTTGGCCGGCTGAAGGCCCCTCCCTGCGGGAGGTAGTATTGTTGTATTCACATTAACCCCCACCCCAAGATCCCCCTCCTGCGAGAGGCATAGTTTTGTACATGGTTTGAGCAGGTCAAGCTTCACCGCCGCGGCGTGTGGGGAACCACCGCCTCCCCGCTCGCCCTCGTCTCCGACCGGGACCGATTTCTTCAAACCGGTCAAGTAAGTGCCTCATCCTAGCTCATTAGTGTTGCTCTTTCAATATTTACTTCATGCGCCGCTGAATTTGTGAGGGAGCGCCCGATCCTCAAGTCCATGACTTAAGAGTGATCGCCGTGGGATAGTGTGAACCGGTGCCCTTGTGCACTTTGTCGGCCCCAATTGAATTGGGCATCCAAACCTTGGGAGTCAAACCTTGGCCTTGCTGGCCCTCTACCAGCAAGGGCCCTTTCCCATACCTCACACTTGGCATCGCCAAGTCACTCCGGGTATAGAGTGCGATGGGAGAGCAGTGGCCCTTAAGGCCCATTTGAATGCTTAATTGTGCTTGTTTGCCTAAGTCCGAGGTCGTGTCACATCAAGTGGTATCAGAGCAAGTTCTAGGCTTGTCTCTACTAAATCTTGTCCTAGGGCCATTGCATTTATCACTCGATCATCATGGCCACTTCCTACTTAGCCTACTCGTCTCGCTTGGACCCAATAGATGCCTTTGTGTTTGATGGATCCCAACCTAGTTTATATCTAGAATGAGAAAGCTCCATAGATCACCACTTTGGGAGGTTCACCTTGTCAGGGTCTATGCAAGTCAACTATGTCAAAAGTTTGCTATGGCGCCAAGCTAGGAATGATTGGCAAAACATTGTAGGCTTAAGGGAAGTTGGAAGGCAAGAGCCAATCGACTCTTGGGTTGAGATGAGAAATGAACTTAGGAAGATTTATGCCCATATGGACCCTCCTATCACCATAGAGGAAGCCCAAGCTCCCACCAATAAAGAAGAAGAGCCTCAATCTTCCCCCACCCCTCATGGTCCGGATCCTCAAAGGCCATGCACCGTCACACATGGCACCCTCACCATAGATGAGTCCATACTCCAATGGCTCAAGCAATGTCCCACCCTCCCTAGCTCACCACCATTGGGATATAAATCCCAAATTGTTCCCACCCGACCTCCCCATGTCACTTATCAAAACTTCTACTCTGTGGAAGACTTGGGAGACCTTGTGGATTGCCTACATTGGCAAGCCCACTTAACCGGCCTACTAGCCATGGGACCATTGCAGCCTAGCACCGTCAACTTTGTCTACCCATCCATCAGTTCCATCACCTCCCTTTGCACAAGTGGGCATTGTACTAGTGAGATCCTCCTATTTCTCCCCTTGGAGGAAGAACCCATCCCGGTCTACTCCCCACCCCTAGAGATCCCAAGCACCTTGAACAGTCAACCCACTAGAGACCTTGGACCAACTACTTGGGAGGAGGATGACTCACCACCTTGTAAGGACCTTGGGGACATAGAGTTCCTCTCTCTAGGTAGCCCTTACCATGATCCCTTTGACCCATTCCAATGGGAGTACGGATACCCATGTGGCCCAACCACCTTATCCACCACCCACCTTCCCCTACTCCAACCCACCGTGATGGATCAAACCCACCCCTTTCTAGACTCGGGTTACACCTTGGGAGCCAAGACCTTGGGCCACATATCCCTAGGTAATAAGGTTGTGCCCCACCCCATGATGACCACCTTCTTAGATCCATTCGATCCGTTCCAATGGGAATTCAAAGGTTGTCCCACCCCTATACACATGGAAGTCACTTTTGGAAAAAGTATGCATGTGTCTAGGCTTTCCACACCCCTTGGCATGAACACTATGTTGGGTCCATTCATTCATATCACCCACATGTCAAGTAGAAAGCATGAGTGGTCCAAATTTGGATGTAGTGGTCCACCTTCATTCATCATGGGTCTTAAGCATATCAAAGGCATCTACGGATGTCCGGGTCCCCCGACATGCATCACCACTTTGCATGATAGATTCACATATGGTTGCCCCGGTCCACCTAAGCCCACCAAAGTCTACATGACAACATTGCATGATAAGTCCACATATGGTTGCCCCGGCCCACCAAGGCTCATCAAGGTCCATATGGCATCATGGCATAAATGGTCTATATATGGTTGTCCAGGTCCACCCATAACCACTAGAAGGTCAGCACTCACAAAATTGCATGAGGAAATCCGCAAGCACATTAGCATAAAAAATGAAGCTTATAAAAGGTTGGCTGACTCTCACCGGCGTCACTTAGAGTTCCAAGAGGGTGACTTTGTGATGGTAAGGACGGAGAGGCTCTCCCCAGGAGCCAACTCCAAGTTGAGGCCACGTGGGACTGGTCCCTTCCAGGTTTTGAGGCGCATTGATGCAAATGCTTATTGGTTAGATCTCCCTGAGGACTATGGGGTAAGTCCAACATTCAATGTCGCCGACTTAGTGCCATACAAGGGCCCCACGGTGGTACCTAGTGAGGAGATTGAGCCTACTTCTTCCTTTGAGAGAGCACCCACCCGTGAGGAGAGTCCACTAGCCAAGAGAGCTCAGCGCGAACGCATTGAACGAATATTGGATGAGCAGGTCACTACCACCCGGAGCAAGGTATATGAGCGCTATCTCGCCAGGTGGAAGGATCGGCCTCCTTCGGAAGACTCATGGGTGAGTCGGGAGGACCTCCAGCGGTTGGATCCGGACCTCCTCGAGCGGTACCTTAGCCGGATGGACCCTTACTCGATGGAGTCGAGCTCTTCGCGGCCCAGGGGATTTGATGGAGGCATCACCCACGATTCCCTTTGGCTCGGGTCCACTTCTTCACACTCGGGAGCTGGTTGAGTTTTGGCCTCACTCTATTAAGGCCCCTTATCCATTTTGTAGCTTTCCTTTGAGTCATTTTGATGTATTTTCATTTTATTTGAGTCATTTCCCTAGGTCTTGCATTTATTTTCCTAAGATTGTGTGTCATTAGATGATGTAATGTGCTAATTGGGCCCAATTCATTGGACTAGGCCCATGTGCACCCCTTCCACCTTCGGTTATTTGCTATTGAGTCTTTTGTCATGGACTTTTGTAGAAATGTGGGTTTCCTATATATAGGACCCCATTTTCCCCATTTGAAGGAATGAATGAATGAGTTAAACTTGCCATTTGAGTTCAAATTGGAGTGATTCCTCTAGTTTTTGGGTGAGAGACCCTAGGGGAGAGATTCCCCACCCATTCTCCTCTTAATCTCTCTATTTCACCACTCTTTCTCTCTCCTCCAACCCCAATTTCGAATTTTCTTCTCTCTCCTCCCCTCCCAACCACCTCCACGAGCTACCCACCTCATTTAATATCCCTCCACTTCCCCAAGTTGCCATTACTGCACTCCCATAGTCCCTAGGTGGCATCTTCCCCATTCCAACACCTTTCTCCACCTTCCCACCAAATCTACCCCATTCCAATACAAACTCTCCACTTCCCCACATAATCACCCACCTTCCAAGGCCATTTCAAATTTGAAATTCACACTCCCTCCACCCACTTGTTCCCCCTCACCTTCCCCCCTCTCCCTCCAAGCCCCAAATTCGTAGCTCCTCTCTCACCCACAGAAAACACCCCCTTCCAGCTCCCATTCTATCTCTCCCTCACCTTGAAACACCCCATCCTAGACCCCCTCACAGCCCGGGCTTTCCCCACACTCATCCACCCCCATTTCCTCTCCCATATACCCCATTTCCCCCCCATCATCTTCAACCTACCGTTTCAGCTGACAACCTGCAGAAGTGTACCATCTTCCAGCGGCGACCACGGCTTCCTCCCGACGAGTTTGAAGACCCAAGAGGCATCCACGAAAGCGGCTACCTGTCGTCTTCACAACGATCGAGGTCTCATCCCCATCGGAGATCGGTGCTGCTGTGGAGGTCTGTTCTTCCCCGACCGCGCAGTTCTGCTCCGACTGAGGATCTGAACCGGACTAAAAGCTCGGCCACGACAAACCTTGGACGAACCAGCCCCGAAGCTCTTCTAAAAATATCTTCCTCCTCCAGTTTTCATTCAGGATCAAGAAACGGAACCTCATTCGGCTGCCGAGGAAGGAGTTACAAATTTTCTCACCCGAGCTCTCCAGACTTGTCTCCTACAGTCTGTTCCGACCAGTGCCCCGTCTTTAGGGTACACCGTCTGCCCTCGACCTCTGATTGCAGCCCCGTCACCTCTGGCTGAAAGATACTTTGACCACGAAGACGTCGCCGCCAGTTTCGTGCTGATCGGAGTTCGGGAGGGTGCGTGGCGTCCTCTGCAACCTGCTGCCAGAAGTCTGCAACTGCGAGTCAGAAAACCTGATGTCCTGTTCCAACCTCTGCCCCAGTCAACAACGGTTTCAGAAGAAATTTAAGAAAATCTGAAGCGTTCCTGTCCCTGTTACGAAGCTTTTACCGCTGGTCTCGCCATCGGAAAAATTCGTGAGAAGGATCTACAGCAACCACACCAACACACTGTCCCTGTTCATAGACAACCGGCAGATTCGGCAACCTCGCTTAATCGTCGTTCTTTACCTTACTTTCCCCACCTCGCTTGGCCGGCTGAAGGCCCCTCCCTGCGGGAGGTAGTATTGTTGTATTCACATTAACCCCCACCCCAAGATCCCCCTCCTGCGAGAGGCGTAGTTTTGTACATGGTTTGAGCAGGTCAAGCTTCACCGCCGCGGCGTGTGGGGAACCACCGCCTCCCCGCTCGCCCTCGTCTCCGACCGGGACCGGTTTCTTCAAACCGGTCGGGTAAGTGCCTCATCCTAGCTCATTAGTGTTGCTCTTTCAATATTTACTTCATGCACCGCTGAATTTGCGAGGGAGCGCCCGATCCTCAAGTCCATGACTTAAGAGTGATCGCCGTGGGATAGTGTGAACCGGTGCCCTTGTGCACTTTGTCGGCCCCAATTGAATTGGGCATCCAAACCTTGGGAGTCAAACCTTGGCCTTGCTGGCCCTCTACCAGCAAGGGCCCTTTCCCATACCTCACACTTGGCATCGCCAAGTCACTCCGGGTATAGAGTGCGACGGGAGAGCGGTGGCCCTTAAGGCCCATTTGAATGCTTAATTGTGCTTGTTTGCCTAAGTCCGAGGTCGTGTCACATCACCTGTTTTGCAGCCTTCCTCCGGCATGCCCGTGTCACCCGAGTCACGGCCTCTTTGGCTTTGCCAACAGCCTCTCTCAATTGGGACCTGGTTCACTTTCGCGAGTCACCAGGAGGCGATGGTGTCGTTGTCAGGGCCGGCTCGGGAATCCCAAAATATGTCAACTTCTGAGCCTTTATTATTAGCTCCCTGAATTGCCGAGTCTCTTCCAAAGTGAGTTGGACTGCATACGCACAAAGGTGAGAATGATATGTACTGCAACAAAGAAAAGAAGCCGGTCGAAGGGTCGAAACGAAGAAATGGAAAATACCTGCTGGCCCCGTATAAAAGGGGAAAAGAGGCCAATAGAACAGCGATGACACTTTGTCTCTCGAAGCTGCATCACGAATGAGCCAACACATGCCTTCTATCTTCTCGCTCCGCTCGGCCAGCGATGCCAAGTCTTTGTGGCCGCGAGAAGACAAATGATAATATAAGCTCAAGTGATCCAGTCCCCATCCATCAACATACTTGAAGGAGATAAGGTGGGGCTGATCTAGAATAGCTTCACATGGGCCACCCACTGAAAGCCCATGGGAGCGGAGCAGGGAGAACAACCAAGGGGTATTGCTATATAAGGCATCCCGCCTATCTTCCCTTCGGATGAAGGTCTGTTAAGGATGCAGACTGTCAGTCTCGGGACGCCAATCAGCCGCAGACAGGATAGGCTCCTCCACCGATAGAGGGAGTTGCTAAAGAACCACCCGTTCGCTGCTCACATGGCACAATCCCCGAAGCATCTTCACATAGTCATCCTTGCCAATTGCAGGCAGCTTCTAATTGGCTTTAGATGAACGGCCCTTCGCAGTCTTCTGGGCTTCTAAATAAGCCTTCACCTCTGCATTGGTCCAAGACTTTAGCTTCTTCAAAGAAGAGGATTCAATGTCAAGGACCGGCTCCGGTTGGTAGTCCAAAAATCTGTGCTCTGCAACGGACCAGTAGTCGCGACGAGAGCTTCTATAAAACCCCGTCTGCGCATTCCACCACTTGATATATTTAGAGGTGACGCGGGGGAAATGATCAGGGGCTGGCACCCTGAATGAAACATTCTCTCGGTGGTGGAAGTAATCCCACCATATCCGGGCATCGTCATTGGAAACCTGGTCGGCTCTATGTCTGTTTGGCAATGCAAATTGCGAAGAGGAGTGAGGGATGTGCTGATCATAGCCAAAATTCTGACTAAATCAGAATGGATAGTATGACTCCAGCCACAAAATGCCACTCTTCCGGTAAACAAGGACGCTTGGTGTGATAGCCAGTGCCCAATCAACCAGCTCCTACTCCAGAATGGGCCTCGTGCACTTGGCACCAGAGATTGGATGAATATATTCTTCCGTCTCGAAAAGACGGCACTGCCTCATCCTGTTCACCAACGGGCTTGAATGGGCGACCAAGCTCCAGAAATGAAGAACCCCGGGCAAATCCATGAGAACCCGGGTAAGCTTGCCCCGAATGGCGAAGAGCTGTTCCGCTACTGATGTCGGTTCAGCACTCACAAATTCTATCATCCTCAGAATAAGACGAGCCGATTGCAGCGCCCGAGGAGTAGCCTCCGGGAACAGGGTGCAGACCTAAGCATTAAAAAAATGTAACGGATCAACCGTCTGCAAATTCCTGGGGAGATGTGACTTGTGCAAGTCTCCCAGCATTTTGAAGATAAGGCATAAAGCCACCGGGCAAAGGGACAGCTTCGTGCCCCAAGCCATCAGACAGGTGGGATAGATGGCCTCCGCTCTGATTACACTCTCGTCACCCTGTGGGAGAGCGAAAGAACAAATCCAGTATGTCAAATATGCAGCATAGTCCGTGACTACATCAACGCCAGTAGGGTTCGAGTCTTCTCGTTGCCCTCCCTTCGAGGTGGATGAGACGACAGCATGTCGACAGACCCTTTTCTTTCACTTCAAAGCAGTCGACGCTACAATGGGGAAGTCATCGTACTTCTGCATCCCATTGAAGAAATGCTGGAGCCAAGTGCCCATCTGCAAGCGTCTCTTCACTCCAGGCTTTCGGGCCTCCCTCGTGTCGTACGACGAGCGGCAAAGTGTACAATACGCTTTCATCAGGTAGCAATAAGCATAGCCTGCCAAGTACCGACCCTCGTCGTCAGTCTGCTCTTTTAGCCAGTCTGGCCAGCAAACTTCCTCGTACGGTTCTCCGTCGATTGGTAAGCCGCTGAGCTGTGAAAGGCTCCAGAGATCCAAATAAGTCTCTCCCTCTGAAGTATAGAAAGTATTGTACTCAGGGCAGAATACTTCGATCATGCCACAGCACAGGCCTCTGGATATGGGGTAGCGGTACCTCGAGGCATCCACGCTGTGATATATGCCAGCCTTGGCCAAGATGGGAGCATAGTGTTGTAGCACATAGTCTCTAAACTCCACTGTTCCAGGTCTGAAAGCATGGGCGTCGGTGGCCCTCAGCTCGGAAAACCACCCCACAAAAATCTGATGTTTAAAATGGACCGCCAGGCAGTCCAGCACGAAGGATTCTTCTTGTACCCCTATTTCAACGGGGCAAGAAACAAACCAAAGATCGACTTTTCCCGGCCAATGCGGCCTGCGGTATCATTCCACCGAGCAGGCACGAATTCAGGGGCCCTGGTCAACATCCCATCTTATGGAGCCAGATCTTGTAGTATAAGCACATCGCTCCATTTTCGGCCTTCCCCGGGGAGGTAGATAGGCCTTCCCCGCCCCACACAGTCCGTCAAGCTGTCTCTCTCGACTAGCAATGCTTGCTCGACTTTGCAGATGATAAATAAATCTCTCTTCCCCTGAAGATTGAAGCGCCTGGGGAAGGACATCAAATGCTTGTCTTTGGGGTGATCCCTCCTGATGGCATCTTCTCGATCATACTGAAAAGAATCACCCCCGATGATGATGAGGCGGCTAGTGTCTACTGTGTCGATATCTGAGTCTGAGGATTCTGCGACCATGGCGAGCTGATCGTTCCCCCGATCTAGGGAGTGAACATTCTCCCATGTCACCACGGCACGGGAAGCAGAAGAAGAAGAGCTAGATGCCATTATATCTGTAAAAGGCACATCAAAGAATAAACAAGGTCAGAAAGTAGTTGATCAAGACAAAATTTCTGACAAAATTTTGACAGAACCTCCCCAGCTCGGCAAATTGCCAGAAAAAAGTGGGAACACATCAACCAAGGGAACGGTCCCTGAAAGCATCCATCAGTATTACACCAAGGCCAAAATAGAACACACGGGGGAGTAGCTCTAAGGGCAAGCCATACTAGGAGCTTTCCGAGGTCCAGAAGTTGGGATTCAAATCCATAAATAGCAAAAACTCGTTCACCCGCTCAAGGGACGCCCCTCTCAGCTCTCTCGGCGCCGTGGGGAGGAGGGGAATGAAGAGAGAGAAAGTTTGTTTGCAAATGAGGAAGATTGAAGAAAAAATGAAGAAGAGAAAGCATATATAGAGGGAGCCTCCCCTTGCTAATCTGGCGCGCTCTTTAGCGTGCCGAATTAACCTCTTCGGCCAAAATGGCGCGCCGGCGATGGCTGCGCCGAATTAACCCCCCAAGCAAAGGGAGCGCCGGTTAAGGGCGCGCCGTATTAACCTCTAAGCCCTGGGTGCACCGGATTAAGAACTGCGCCAGATTAAATGCCGTTCCGAGGCTTTGCCATCCAGATGAGAAATCTGCCCAGACAGAGCTCATCCACTAGTCCTGCTTCGCTCGTGCCTCGCTCGCAACACCCACGGCTGGGGGACATTTGTTGGCACTCAAAATATATCCAATGGCGATCAAGCTTCAAAGATAAATGATGCGGCCTACTGTAGCACAGAAGTCGAAGGAGATCAATACACTGAAGCCTTCTCAAGCTGCCAGAGCCCCAGGTCACCCAGTATGAACGCTGGGGACTTCACCTCAGCAGGATCGAGAAGAGTACACCACAAGCCGGTAGTGTCGTCAAGACTTCCCAATGAACCGATATCGACTCGATCTTACCACGCAGACAATATCTGTCGTCTGACCAAGGACAAGCATGCATCCGTCGTCCGACCAAGGACAAGGATGTACCCATCGTCCGACCAAGGATGAGAATGTATCTGTCGTCCAAGCAAGGATGAGAACATATCCTTTGTCCGACCAAGGATGATAATGTACCCGGTGGCTCACCACCTGAATGAAAGATCTTCCCGAGGTGATAGAACGCCCTTTGATTGGGGCATCAAAGGCTAATGGCTTTTATTAGTCTGTATTATGGTTTGTATTGGCTTGTATTAGTGTGTTTGTTGATTTTATTTCATTTGGGCTCCTTTGTAAGGCTTTTAATAAGCCATTGGGCCACATTCCATGAAGAGTGCATTAGTGGCTTTCCTTTATTAGGTCCATTAAGGGGGTTATATCATATTGGATCTTAAGGCCTTCATTATGGACCCTAAAGCCACTTAAGGCCCAATTGGGATTTTCCCTCTCATGGGCTATCTAGGTGGGGAAGTCCATATGCTAAGTATGGGTTCATGGGCCAAGTAGATGGTCATGGCCCATAGTCTCCCTTGATGGCCCAAGAAGGGGGGCGCCCCTTATTTTGGCTTATTAGGCTAGTGTATTTAATTTGATTATCATATGTAATGTGCTTTGACCACATGGGATAAATGGGGATTTGACATCCCCAAGATGCCCTTCACCCATCCTAGATCTGAGGGTATGGGAGGTCAATTGCCAATGGAGTCAATTCATACAAATGCCATGTATTTTTCATTTACTAGATTTTAATGAAGAAAAATTGTAGAATTGGCCAAAGAGCTTCTTGCGCACCCCTCTCTCCCCCTACTGTTCTTCTTCTTCCTCCAGCTCTCCAGGGTGTGAGACCCTCTTCTATCTCCTCTCCTCCCCCTCTCGATTCAATCTCTACCGCCGCCGCCGCCGCCGTTCGTGCCGCCATCGAGCCGCTGCGAAGCAACTTCCGAAGTGCTATCCAGATTGTTGTTCTGCTGGACAGAGGTCTACTCCGAGAATTTTAACTCTCAACTCCCATATCTTTTGGATCTGAGATTTTCAGGGTAGGTTCCCCATGTGAACCCCCACCTCCAGTAAATTTCCCTCGAAATCAAAACTTCATCCAGTTTTCTTTTCCTTTTTAGTTTCTAGATCCACCAGATCTGTCCCTGTTCAGATCTGTGTAACAGTAGCTCTGATCTTCCATATTTCGACCCCCTTCCCCTTGTCTTCTTACGTTTCCAATTTTATTGGAGGTTCTGTCCACAACCCCCATCATCCACGAATTTGCTTGGAAATTCTGGAGTCCTTTACCTATTTTTAAAAATCACTATAAGATCCCAAAATCAGTTCTGTCTCTACTGTTTAGATCCGACCCACCAGCATCATAAATTCCGTTTCCCCTATAAAACCTCTACTACAAATTCAAAACAAAATATTACCATCTTCCTTACTTCTTTCTCTACAACTTTCGTGAAGGAGTCAACTTCTAGATCCGAATTTCTTCCTTCGGTCAACTCATGTTCTCTGGAAAACTTAGATCTGTCCTGTCAGATCTGGTTCTATCAACCAGCAACTTCCAAATTTGACCAAGGCCGAATCCGGGATAGTCAAATTTCTGTCTCTAGCCATAGATCGAAGTACTTCAAGTCAGCTTTCCAATGGTACCACGTTCGTGTCGATCCGACGTCGGGAGTGATCGCAGAAGCTGATCTCGCCGGGTCACGCGCTGGAAAATAGAAGTTCTGATCCGTGGACAGCAACTTCAACACCGAAGGAACGGAGTCGCCTCGCCTTCCGCAAGGCGAACCAGCGTGCCGCTGTCCCAGGGGGCGCCTCTCCAGGACTCGACGTCACAGCGGTACCACTCCGGGCCCACTCTGCCCCACCAACCAGCACGTGAGTCCCACGTTCGTGAGTACGTGTGCCGCCGAAGCTACGCAAGAAGCTGCCCGTCAACCCGAACCCGCTACTCCCGGGTCCCACTGTGCAGCCCTTTACCTCCCTGCGTGGAGTGGGCAGTGATATTCATTGCTGTAATTTAATTGTTTACTATTCCGGGAGTACGAGATCGGCCGGGATCGTCTTCTCCACGCCCGGCGCGTGGAGGTATCGTGTTCGCTCCTTTACTCGGCATTTGCTTTATTTTGTATATATTTCATATGCTGCTGCTAGAAGCATGATAGGGTAATTAGCTCGCTATATATTGTTATTCACCGCTGCGAGCGAGAGAGTGAACCCGTCCCATGACCCGATCCGGGCACGAAATTGTGAGTTGACCACCCAAGCTCACTGCCGGTTTCTCAACCGTGCACATCCGTACGCTTCCCTCGTCAGGGGCGATCGCGAGCTTGCTTAGAGTCCAAGAATCGCATATCCAAAATGAGTCGAGTCGCGTGTCTATCCCGCATCACCCTTGGGCCTTCAGAATAGGGGATCGAAGGCTCTATCAGTAGAAGATCCCAATGACCCGGCATGGGTATGGCTTCTCAACATATTAGGTCCGCTGGTGACCAAATGATCGCCCAATGAAGGCAAAAGCACCCTAGATGGTATTCTGCATCCCCAGAAAGCTTCGAGCACGAGTCAAACTAAGCCGACGGCATGAACCACAGTGCCGAAAGCCGTATTAGTGGAAAACCCGCGTGTTCAAACTAAAGATGCACGAGGTTCCGAAGAACGTTGGATGTTGACCTGGGGGCTTCATCCGGACTTCTCCCCAAGGTTTTACGAGACCACGGTGAGATGAACGGTCACGGTGACTCCCGGAACAAGTCCGGGACCCACTGTCAAATCCTTGTTAAGCAAACAAAGCTTATCTGGCGCGCCCTTTCACCGGCGCACCCTCTATCTCGGTGCCCTCTTACCCAGCACGCCAGATGCAAGTAAGGCTCCCCGGCACGCACTTTCACCGGCGCTCATCCTCTTACCAATCTATATAACCCACTTGGTTTGACCAAGGGAAAAAAGAGAAAAAAAGATGAAAAATAGACATCAAGGCAATTAAGAGCGAGGGAGAGGGAAGATATTCGAGAGAACAATCCGGAAGTAGAGCCTGAGAGCCAATCAGGGAGCCTGTCCGTCCGAGGGAGAGAAGCTCCTTGGGGGAGACGTAGGGTTTCCACCGAGAGAGGTCCTCGCCGCCATCTACCCCCGTCTCACCTGAGTAGCTTTGGAGCCAGAGGAAAGAATCCGATACTCTATTTTATTGGCGAAGTCTAGGTGGGTCCTGTGGGTTGCTTCCGGATGATCCCCTTCTGTTTTTTCTTCTTTCTGCCACTATGTAAGCGAGGGGGGGAGGGGCGATGATATGAGCCAATCTCCCCCCATCTCTTTACTCCTTTCTCCCCTGTAATCTTTTCTCTGCAATCAATGAAACGGCTGTCGAGCGACAACGTCGGCGCACCGAATGCTTATAATATGCTATGTCTTTCGCCTCCTATTGATGGAATGAATGACGTTATACAATATATGCTTTCCCTATTCTGTTCTCAATTTGCATGCCCAATCACTTTGTGTGTGCGAATGCCGAGTTTTACTTCGTGAGACCGAACATGCCCGGGAGCCATACGGGCTACATTGATGTCACCCCCTCCCCGGGGCTCCCCCCTTCTAATGCAATGGCCATGCCTTTCCATGTTTATGTTGAGGGTTTCGTGGTTAGAGACACACTCGTGTGTGCATCTCTGCCTGTCCCTGTTCCGAGGTCCACCCCATCAACATCCCTCTGCACTTCTTCATAGTCCAGAGTGAACAGGGTCATCTCTATAACCCCCCGCATCCATCATATGCTAATGATTCCGACGGCTATTTCTTATATCTTAATTGCTATAGTTCGCAATGCTAACCTAATAACTCTGTGAACACTAACTTTCTAACCCTGTGAGTGACGATTTGCCAACTCATCGGATGCCGCGTTATGCCATTCTACTTCCCCCCCTTTATTTTATATATGATTCATGACTGCCGAGCTTCACCGTTCCTGAGAGCAGTAGCTTGAATACTCCGGGGAGGGGGACATACCCCGTTGATACCTCAGAACCACCATTTGGTCAAAGGGCTCCATCTGTAAGTGATGAGTGTCCCTATGAGCCACAAGGTGAATATTGACAGGGCTTAGCCCGATATCAAATCCACTGTCCTCAGGGACATTGTGGTGTCCACGGGTTGTATGCCCCTCGTAGACTAGTCCTCGGGGCTTTCCTTCCTTATTGGCCAACCCCCTCTCGGACTGTGATTTGACCATGGGTCGAATGCCCTTGTAGGCTAGTCCTCATGGCTCTCCTTCCCTCATTGGTTGTCTTATTTGATCGCTTTCAACCCACGGAACCATGGTGCCCCTCGTAGGCTAGTCCTCGGGGTTTCCTATCTGCTTGGGGTCTGCTGGCCACCGTTGTGCCGTCCGGCTTGTTAGGGGCTTGCTCTACACGAGAGTATGACCCAGCTTCTCCCCTGCAATCCTTCAGGGATGGGGAGATGCTGCCCAATTTTCGTTAGGTTTGGACTTAATAAAACGTGTGTTCCTAAACAATGAACCTCCGTGCTTGAGTATGAACCTCGCACGAGCTTATGACTATGCTCCTGGAGAGCCTGGGGCTCCAATTCAATAAACAATCAACCCAATTAACCTCAAAGTTCTCTAGAACATCTTAATAAACCTAATAGATTCAAAAATACCCACAAAATCAACTTAACCGGCGTGGTCTTAACCCGACACGCCCTAATACGGCGCGGTACCCCCGGCGTTGGATTATCATTAGACTCAAAATCACATAGTTTTAAATGGCTTACACTCGGCGTGCCCTAATCCGATGCGCCCCAAGGCCATCGCGCCGGGTAAGTAGCTTGCCATGGCCGCGCCAGATTAGAGTGCTTTACCTACGCTTGGCCGCACTGGGAACCCTTCTCCTACGCTTGATCTCACCGGTTTTGAATAAATATTCTCCTCTTCGCACCGTCTTAACTCCCCACTCATCTTCGGGATGATTTTCATCTCCCTCGGCGGAGATTAATAAACATGATTAATCACTGTCTGCCTTCATGATCTTGTTATCATGCTTTTGTATGATCATAAACGTCATGTTAGTGCATGAATGTTTACATGGACCCTCTGTATATCAAATGGCATTGATGAAAGGCCGGGTTACGCCTGATCAGAAGTCTTTGCTATGCGCGGTGGTGGTCTTCAGACCTATGTCTTCCACCACATATCGAGGGTTTCCAACTTAATAAACCATGCCTCTCTTGCGTGATAGATAAAGGCATTTCACATGACCTCGTCATATGCATCCGTTTGCATCTTAGTTCGGCCTTGGACAGCTCACTATCTCGGCAATTAATCAAAGGTTTTCTCCCTTATAGGAGATATAATTAACATCATAGCCTTTATGGTATGACGAACTGTTGGTCTCGACTCGAATCTCACTCTCGCCCCACACGGGTCAGAATGAGCGAATAATAAATTCGTCACTTCTGTGATTGGCACACCTGCGCGGTTAACTAATCAATCGATTATCGATTAATTAATTGATTGGTCGACCCAGAACAAAATGCCCAAACAAAATCCCATCCCAACAGTGCTATCGGGTCTCCTCCTGTTGTTGTGGCATATATCTATATCATTGTTTGCATAGTGTTTGGTAATTATTATGTTAGAAATTGCATGCACTCCAGTGCACATAGGGTCATTCATCTTTCATATCATAGTTGCATTCCTACCTTGGTGTGTGATCCTCTCGCCTCCATATTCCTTAGGGTCGACTAGGTGACCACATCAGGGACCTCCATAAGTTCCCGCGAGCCGTGGATTCTCACACAGACGTCGGGCCGGTTGTACCATCACCACCCCGTGTCTAGGTTGCATATGTAAGGGAGAGTTTACATCTAGAGTTAACCAAGTCCCCAATATCCTTCCTATTAGGAACCTATTGTTGGAGAGAACATATTAAATTCAAATCACGAAGGTTCTAAAGGAAGAGATAAGTAAAATTGGTGCATCATCATAACTTGGTTGGCTTTGGTTGTTTCTCTTTTTCTTCTTGTTTGCATATATTTGGAGTCATCTTGTCTAGTTGTTTATTTGTGTTTGTTGGTGTTGTTTGCTTTATTTTAGGGTACTTCGTTCCATGTGGAGTTGCTTTCGGTCATTAGATTCATCTTCTAAGGGCAATTCCTCTATCACCTCTTACTCCAATCCCTTGTTCGAGTCAAACATGTCTCCTTATGATCTCCCCCGCTCCCAGGAGGAATCTCTCCCCCAGGGACTCTTGGAGGACCCACCTAGGGTTATCCAACTTCAATCAAGAGAAGGGTCCGCCCCTCCTCCATCTTCTGTCCCCATGGAGTGTGCGCAAACCTCCCTCTCCCCCAATAATCCTGCCAGTCAGATCTTGCACATGATGGCCCAGTTGGATCTGGCCCAACTTTAGGCCCTTTATCAGACCTTCCAGCGGTCCGGTGCCCCATCTCCCACTATTGCACATGGTCTGTCCACTACCTCCATCTTACAATCTAGGGTTGATGGGCCCAGGATTTCACCCATTCCCATTGATCTCACTTCGGTCTAGCCCAGGACCCTTCAGTTCTCCAATTTAGAAGCGGGCCAGTCTTCTGGCTCGGCCCATCAGATTCTCGATAAGGGGTAGTCTGTTCTCCCCTCATTTACCCAGGCCGAGTCTTATAGGCCCATTCCACCAATGTCACAAGTCCTCGTCAGCCCAGTCGATCTCGCTCATCCTCAGCAAGGGCCGGCCCATGCCCACTCCAATTTGGCTCATCCTCCGACCCAATATCATTCATATGGGCCTCCTCCCCCTCCTTCAATTTATCCTTTAGCTCCTCGCCTAGAACACGCTCCTTTCACTCCACCTACTCCATCTCGGGAGCAGGAACTCCTTGACAAATGGGCCACCATGCAACAACAACTCGACTTCCTTCAAAAGCGGGTTGGCCCACAATCCTTGGCGGACGTTCCAGTTCCTAGCTTTCACAACATCTGATTCCCTCCCCAATCTAAGCTCCCCACGTACCGCAAGTATGAAGGGAGCAGTAATCCTTTTGTTCATGTGAGGGACTTTATGTATGAATCGGCGCAGTTCCAATATGATGATCGCCTTATGGCGTATTTATTCTGCCGATCTCTCGATGGAGTTGCATTGGAATGGTTTTATGCTTTGCCATTAGAAGACGCTGAGAGCTTTAAAATTGTCAAGGAGAAATTCATTCAAAGATTCCAAGACCGGGTCAGCCCAAAGTATTCATTTACAGATCTTGTGGCCGAAAAGATGAAGGCAGATGAAGACTTTGCAACATATGCAAACAGATGGAGGCAGATGGCTGCCCGGGTGCCAGGTCATATTCCGGAGGAAGAAAAGGTGAAGTTGCTCATATCCAATGCTACACCAACTTTTCGCAACATATTTGGTGCGGACACCCGAGCAGTTGAGCGGCGCGACATGCCAAGCCACCGGTACCGCACACGGAGCACGACTCGAGCCATCTCAGCGTCCATCTGGCTCGGAGACAGCCTGGAGACTCCGCCTTGAGCCTCCCCATTTATCATATTTAGTTAGCCTTTATGTGTGTGTAATTTGTGTTTATTTCATTGTATTCGGTATGTAATTATGAGTGTACGAGGGGCTTATTTACAAAATGGGACCCCTGGGCCCCACGGGACCCCCAGGCCCCTCCCATTGATCCACCTCAGCCCATGGGCCCCATGTGGGGTCAGTCAACATGTCAAATGGAGGCATCTAGAAGTTTGAATGGTAAAAGGCACATGGGAGACAAGTGGACTTCAAAGTCCAAGGTGGCTACCAAACTTGTCCCCCCTTGCCACCACAGTCAATAGGCCGCCCCCTTCCATGTATTTTTTTATTTTAATTTTTGTGTGATGTTCACATCTCATCCCAGCCCTCCATCCCCTTCCCCTAGATCCAATGGTGGATAATGGATGTGAGATGTAACACATAAATACTTGTATTTTCCCATTTTGATGAATTAATGCCATTTGAATCAAACTAATTCCAAGAGCAAGGGCTGGTGCGCCCCCCTCCTCTCTCCTCCCTCTCCCCCTAGGATGCTGTGAAGGCTTCCATTCTGAGGTGTGACGCCTCGTTTATCGGTTCCGACGATCGGCGCCGCCGCCACGAGCCGCTACCGCACTGCCATCGCCATCAACGGAGTTCTACCTACGCAGTACCACAGCAGCTTGTTCGAAATTCACAGGTCTTCCCCGAGCTCATTTGGCTACCAAATTTGGAGGCGTTGTTCCTGTGATGTTCCTCTCCACCCACAAAAATCAAGCCAGCATTCAGATCACGTTTCCTATATTTTGATTTTCGTCCACTCTTCCATTTCAGTTCTGCCAGAGTTCTATCCAGGTTCACCTCCGTCCTGAGTTTCATGTCTTAGATCCACTTTTTGATTTCTGTTAGTTTGCCTAATTTTACTGGGGGTTCCATCCAACTACCGCTTCATCCACAATTTTTCTCAATTTTTGATTCGCCCATCTCATATTTTCTAAACATCATTCTCAAACCCATCTATAGTTTTATCCACATGTTCCTAGATCCGACCACCAGCCACCTCTAAATCAAATTCTAAACATAGTCCCAATTTCGTGGTTTGATTCCCTACAACTTCTAAGAAGAGCTCAAGAGCTGAATTGGAGGTTTACTAGGCGGTAAATGGTGGTTATCAGACAAGTGTTCTGCAGATCTGAGATTTCGGTTACTGTACAACAGGGAGTTGTAAATTCAACAAAGTTCTGATCCGACCAGATCCAACAAATCTCTCTGAGTCTAGATTGAAGCATTTGAAGAGAGCTTTCCAACGATAGCTCATGCGTCCCGATCCAACGTCGGGATTGACCGCAGCGGCCATTTTTGCCGGAGCGCGCGTCGGAAGACAGCAACCAAAATCCGTGGGTTATTAGTTCAAGAGTTGGGAATCGGGGCCGATCGACCCCCGATCGGTGTTCCCGGCCGACCGCCGTCCGTGGAGGCGCGCCACCAGGGGTCCCCATCATAGTGGGTCCCACCCCCGCAGATCCGGAGGACAGCGTCGTCCGTGGGCCCCGCGGGCCCGTACAAGCTACCGTTCGGAAAGCACGAAAACGCGGAGTTTGGCACCGCCAGGCGACATCAAGATTCTGCCCGTCAACCCGAGTTGCGTGATTCCCGGACCCCACATGTGACCTTTTACCTCCCTGTGTGGAGTGGGTCGACTTAGTGTATTGCTGTAATCATTGTTAACCGGGAGTCCGTAAGTCGGCTGGGGTTATCTTCGCCACGCCGGGTGCGTGGAGGTAATGGTCCGAACCTCTTGGCGTTCATTTGCTTAGCTAGTATATGGTCTTTTGCCACTGCCGAGAGTGTAGGTACTAGCCCGTGTGTCCATGTCACCGCTGTGAGAGTGAGAGTGAGAGTGACCCGTCCTGCGACTCGATCCGAGTCCGGAAGTTGAGTCGGACTACCCTTGACCTCCGCCGGTTCCTTAACTGCGCACGGTCCGCGCTTTCCCTCGCTTGGGATGACGAGTGAGCTTCTACTTCTGTTAGCGACGTTTCGCCACTAGGAGCTCGTAGTGTCGGGCTTAGTGTCTCCCTGGTGTATGTTGCTGGTCGTGTCTTCATCTAGAGTCCGAGGGTGGCACCATATAGTGTTGTCTCCCCTGTCCGTCCCGCATCAGTTTGGTATCAGAGCGAGTAGAGTCTAGGGTATTCGTTGCATATGTCTTGCATAGTATAAGTCGAGTCTAGGATCATCATTTCAAAACAACAAAAAAAAAGTGTTTTCAAATTGCATTTCACCCAATAGCTCGGTATATTAAAAGGCGTTGCCCGAACATTAGGTTATGCCTATCGGGAGGGTAGCGTACTTGCGCAAGTGATCTTTGGATCGCTTATCTCCACCTCATACCAGATATTGGTTAGGTCTAAGTGCATCATCTAGTGAGTGCTTGCATTAGTCAGTGTCTTCTAGGTCGTGTGTCTTTGCATGCCCACCCGTCGAGGTATCCAATACTCGCCACCACCACCTATGGCGGATTCCCGCGCCCGTAGCTCCGATGAGTCCTCGACGGCCGAGATGTTCCGAGCCATTATGGAACGTCTTGACACGCGTATGGATGGCCTTAGTACGCGTATGGATAGCATAGGAACGCGTCTAGAAGGGCGAATGAAAGCCCTCGAGGATCGGGCCGAGAGTTCAGATCAGTCCATCCAGGGCTTAGTTGGGAGGATTGCCATCCTCGAGAGGGGCCCAGTAGCGGCGCAACCTGCACCGACAAATGGCCAACAAGAGCCGGTTCAGCAACCTGCTGTACCAAGAGCTCAGGCGGAGAATGTTGGGGTTCAACTGGTGCATGTGGTGGATGGTTATGCATCTGATAATGATCAAGGGGGTAACGGTCGTCATCATCAACGACGGAATCGTGATGACGAGGATGACGACCGCATTCTTAGGGGTGTGCGTGCGGACCCTCCCACTTTTAACGGGTCCTTGGACCCTAGGGTGTATTTAGATTGGGAGGCCGGCATGGACCGGTACTTCGAGTGGTTTAAGATGACGGACCACCGAAGAGTCCGATACACAAAGATGAAGCTGCAAGGGCAGGCCCAAACTTATTGGATCAATGTGGAGAGCCTGCTCAACCAGCGACGTCAACCCCAAATCGGTACTTGGGATGATATGAAAATCAAATTGAGGGAGAAGCACCTTCCCGCCTCATATCGCCAACAGCTTATAGACAAGTGGTAAAGCATCTCCCAAGGGAACCGATCCGTGACCGAGTACACCACCGAGTTCGATGAGTATTACTTACGGTGTGGGGTCACGGAAGAGAGCACCATGACTATATCCCGCTTTCGAAGAGATTTGCGGCCCAATTATCAATATGAACTCTTTCGCCGCAATGCAACCACTTTGGAGCAGGCATTTCAGATCGCTCTCGAATTGGAGCAGTTCGAGGCCGAGTTTGAGTCACCCCATCGGTTGGGCTCCTTTCCCCTTCGTAGTGTCGAGCCCCGTGGCTCATCTGGCACGTATCCGAGGGCCCCCATGACTCGACCTCAGGAGCCCGCTTGCCCTGAGCCCTTTGCTCCTAGGCCTCGTCCTCCACCCCCGAGGGACCTTCCTCGTCCCCAGCATCTTGCGGCCCCATCCACAGTCCGTCCACCGGCACCCGCACCTCCTGCACGTCCTTTGTTGCCTACGCCTCCTATCCGTCGGGAGGATAAAGGTAAAGGACCTATGATTGGGGAGCCTAGTGGATCACGGCAGCAGTGTTATCACTGCAATGGGTTTGGCCATTTAGCCAACCAGTGTCCCACCCGCCCATCTCTTCACATTGGGGACACACAGGCCGAGGATACCACCCCTACGGGCCTCGAGTTAGTCAGCTATGAGGCAGATGAAGAGCTAGCTGAAGAGTACTATGAGATGGGAGGTGAGACCCAGGATGCCCAGCATTCGGACGATACCCACGTGGGGGTCGTCAGGTGTATCCTCACCTAGCCACAGGTCAGTGATGACTGGCGACGGACTACTATCCTTCATGTATTCTGTAGGCTGGGAAAGCAAATTTACAAGGTGGTCATCGATAGCGGGAGTTGTATCAATGCAATCTCCACGAACACTGTCGCTCGTCTTGGTCTCACACCCGTAGACCACCCTTGTCCCTATCAGGTATCATGGGTGGATACCACTTCCATTTCGGTCAGGCTGCGGTGCTTGGTCCTGCTGCAGCTCCACTCCTACCGTGACGAGATCTGGTGTGACGTTCTCCCCATGGAAGTGGGAAGTATCATTCTTGGTAGGCCGTGATTATTCGACCGAGATGCCACACTCCATGGTCAGTCGAACACCTGTACCTTCAACCACGATGGCTAGCGGGTCACCCACCACCCCGTTCGGCCCAGGAGCCCATCAATCAGGGGTCCTACTGGCCCTAGTACTCCAAAGCCTTCCGTCCCCGGGCCTAGTACCCCATCCCCAGCTCAGGCTATGACCGTTACCTCTGGCCCAGGAGAGCCCTCGATGAGGAGATTGATGATGATTAGCTCCCGGGAGATGGAGCAAGAGCTTAGTCAGGGATGTCTGGTGTTTGCCATTACGGTCCGAGAGGTGGAGCGGGACTCCGAGGGTGAACTCCCACCTGAGGTTGTTCCCATTCTGCAGGAGTATGCTGATGTCTTTCCCGATGAGCTTCCCGAGGGACTCCCACCTATGCGGGATATTCAGCATGCCATAGACCTTGTTCCGGGCTCTTCTTTGCCCAACCTTCCTCATTATCGCATGAGTCCCACGGAGCATGCCGAGCTTAAACGACAGGTCGATGAGTTAGTGTAGAGAGGGTCTGTTTGGGATAGCATGAGTCCATGTGCTGTACCCGCATTACTCGCCCCGAAGAAGGATGGCACGTGGAGAATGTGCATTGATAGTCGTGCCATCAACAAGATCACCGTGAAGTACAGGTTCCCTATTCCCCGCCTTGATGACATGCTGGACATGATGGCAGGTGCCACTATCTTTTCGAAGATCGATCTTAAGAGTGGCTACCATCTGGTGAGGATTTGGCCAGGTGATGAGTGGAAGACCGCATTTAAGACCAAGGACAGTCTATATGAGTGGTTGGTCATGCCTTTTGGGTTGACCAATGCCCCTAGCACTTTCATGCGGCTCATGACTCAGGTCCTTCGACCTTTCATTGGAGTCTTTGTAGTGGTGTATTTTGATGATATCCTTATCTATAGCCGCACCACAGGGGACCACTTAGATCACCTTTGGCAGGTCTGTCTACTTCTTCGGCGAGAGTAGTTGTTTGCGAACCCACAGAAGTGTGCCTTCATGACACCTCAGCTTACCTTCTTGGGTTTTATCGTGTCTAGTACTGGGGTCTCCGTCGATCCGGAGAAGGTCCGGGCCATTGTTGAGTGGCCGGAACCCCGTACGGTTGATGATGTCCGCAGCTTTCATGGCCTTACGACGTTCTACCGTCGCTTCATCCGCGGATTTAGCTCCGTCACCGCCTCGATCACGGATTGCATCCGAAAGGGCACATTTGTATGGACGAAGGCCGCATATGCCACCTTCAATGACATCAAGGAGCGCATGACCCAGACACCTATCCTTTGACTGCCTGATTTCTCGAAGGTGTTTGAGGTCTCTTGTGATGCGTCGGGTGTTGGGATTGGAGGAGTTTTGAGTCAGGAGTCCCACCCGATCGCATATTTCAGCGAGAAGCTGAATGACGTGAAACTGCGATATTCCACGTAGGATAAAGAATTCTACGCAGTTGTTCAGGCTCTTAGGCATTGGAGGCACTATCTTTTACATCATGAGTTTGTCCTATACTCCGATCACGAGGCATTGAGGTACCTCTATTCCCAAAAGAAGCTTAACTCGCGTCACAGTCGTTGGGTCGAGTATCTCCAGTAGTTCACCTTTGTGCTTAAACATAAGGCTGGAGTGGAGAACAAGGTGGCTGATGCCTTGAGTCGGCGAGCATGTTTGCTTACCACCATGAGTGCTGAGGTCATAGGGTTAGAGAAGTTGAAGGAGGCCTATGTTGATTGTCCTGACTTCGGTCAGATTTTTACCACTCTCCAGGTCGGACCCTCGAGAGACCTTGATGAGTATGTGCTTCAGGAGGGTTACCTCTTTCGAGGTAGCAGGCTATGTGTTCCCCGAACTTCGGTTCGAGATTTCTTAGTGTGGGAACTACATGCGGGAGGTCTAGCCGGCCACTTTGGTCGGAATAAGACTATTGAGGCAGTGGAGCATCGATTTTATTGGCCGAGCTTGAAGCGCGATGTTGCTAACATCGTGGCTCAGTGCCATACCTGTGCTACGGCCAAGATGAAGAAGCAAAGCTCCGGCCTTTATATGCCTCTTCCCGTGCCTGATGCCCCGTGGCAGGATGTTAGCATGGACTTTTTTTTGAGACTGCCACGTACCTCCAGGAAGCATGATTCGGTCTATGTGGTGGTTGACCATTTCTCGAAGATGGCCCTCTTTATCCCTTGCTCGAAGACTTCAGATGCTTCTAGGGTAGCCCGCCTATTCCTTACTCATGTGGTGTGCAAGTTCGGGTTACCTCGCACTATAGTGTCTGACCGTGATGTTAGATTCACTTCCTACTTTTGGAAGACACTATGGTATATGATGGGTACTCACCTCAAGTTTTCCACTGCATATCATCCCCAGACAGACGGTCAGACCGAGGTGGTCAATAGGAGTCTGGGAGATCTTTTGAGGTGTCTAGTTAAGGACCGCATTAGGGATTAGGATCTCATTTTACCCATGCCTGAGTTTGCATACAATGATTCGGTGAATAGGTCTACCGGCATGAGTCCATTTGAGATTGTCATAGGTCGTAGGCCTAGGAAACCTGTTGACCTTGTCCCCATGCCTATCCATGCTAGAGTGTCAGAGTCGGCCAAGTCGTTTGCTAGGCATGTTAGGAGTTTGCATGACGACACCCGTCGTCACATTGAGGCCAGCAATGCACGGTATAAGGAGTTAGCCGATGCCCACCGACACCACCGAGAGTTCCACGAGGGTGAATACGTCATGATCAGGGTAAGACCTGAACGGTTTCCCTCCGAAACCGTTAAGAAGTTGCAAGCTCGCGGAGCCGGTCCCTTTAGAGTGTTGAAACGCGTTGGATCCAATGCGTATGTTGTGGACCTGCCCGAGGAATATGGTATAAGCTCTACCTTCAATGTATCGGATCTTGTTGCATATAGGGACCCAGCGGTGATCCCTAGTGAGCCTTTTGAGCCGTCTCCTCCCCTTGAGAGTGATCCCACACCTGAGTGTCCACTTCCACCTCCAGCCCCTTTTTTTATGGCAGCGTGAGCATATAGATCGTATACTGGACGAGCAAGTGACAGTTACCAGGAGTGGATCATACCCGCGCTACCTAGTGCGATGGAGAGGACGGCCCGCTACTGAGGACACATGGATCACACATGGAGAGTTGCAGCGGATTGATCCGGATCTTCTGGAGCGATACAGGAGCGATGCAGACCCTTACTCGACAGGGTCGAGTTTCTCCCACCCGGGGAGAATTGGTGCGGACACCCGAGCAGTTGAGCGGCGGGACACGCTGAGCCATCGGTACCGCACACGGAGCACGACTCGAGCCACCTCAGCGTCCATCTGGCTTGGAGACAGCCTGGAGACTCCGCCTTGAGCCTCCCCATTTATCATATTTAGTTAGCCTTTATGTGTGTGTAATTTGTGTTTATTTCATTGTATTCGGTATGTAATTATGAGTGTACGAGGGGCTTATTTGCAAAATGGGACCCCTGGGCCCCACGGGACCCCCAAGCCCGTCCCATTGATCCACCTCAGCCTATGGGCCCCATGTGGGGTCAGTCAACATGTCAAATGGAGGCATCTAGAAGTTTGAATGGTAAAAGGCACATGGGAGACAAGTGGACTTCAAAGTCCAAGGTGGCTACCAAACTTGTCCCCCCTTGCCACCATAGTCAATCTGTAAGACCCCGAGTTTCTGTGCAATTATTTAATTTCGTGAATAGTAAAAAAAAAATTTTTGAATAGTAACTATGGTAAATAGTAAATCGTAATTTTTTTTTGACTATCATATGAAAATACTTAAAAATGGTAGTTAATTAGTAAACACTATGGTAAACACTTTAGTCTTCTATACTTGACCCTAATAAAATCAGTTACATGGCTTAATCGATGATTTAAGCTTGACTTAAAAACGCGGAAAACACTATTCACCCGAAAATACAACTACCGTAGAAAAATCTACAAAAATCACATCTGATAGAGAGTATTTTTCTTAGCAACTTTGTCTTCTGGAGTTTCATCGGTAAAAATCAGAAACTCTCTCTATCGATTGAACCGTTGAACATTTGAGTTAAATTATTATGTTAATCTTAAGATTAGGAGATTAACCTTAAACCTCGTGATAAAATTCTATAAAAATCATAATCTGAAAGGGCATGTATTGATTAGCAATTTTGTCTTCTGGGTCAATTTCATTAAAAATCGTTTGGTAACATTTAAAGGAGGTTTTAGTTAACTATTCCTTAATCCATAGGATTAGGCTTAGCTTAAGACTAACCTACCTTGTGGAACACGTGAAAACGTGTTTTAGGTCGGCAAGAACACGGCTTGGACGCAGGGATGGGTTTTGCGGCTCTGACCAGTCTTGTGTGAAGTGTGTGAAGATTTCACACGTTTCTTCAAATGAAAACTATAAATAGAAGCCCCCTTAAGCCTTCCTTAGCAATCCTTAAGCCTAAACAAAGGAGACTCTGCTGCTACGTGCTGTGAAGGCTTCTGCAAATATCACTATTCATCTTCTTCCTCAAGACATCTCTTATTTTCCTTCCTTGGTTAAGGTAGGTAACCATGGCACAAACCTCAAATTTGATAAATGGAATGAAAGGGCATGCTGTTAACTTCTAGAAATCATGTTTTATTATCCATTTGCATGCTTAAACTCATGAATTGAAGCCCCATTACCGGATTATACTTCTGTTTTCAATATCCCCGTGTTACAGAGAAAGACGGCTCCACACGGACCGTTTATTTACTTTAACGGCCCCGTAACGACCGCCATAGAGTACGTCTTAACGGCTTTTCATGAACCGTTTTGTCCCCTGGCATTCCACGGTTCACCCCAAACCGTTGTACATGCATAACGGTCAACCCGAGACCGCTTTAGAATAAATTTAGTAATATTATCATTTAAGTGTATTTTTTTTATTACGGCTAGAAAACGACCGTTTTACATGATAAATGGCCCTACCATGACCGTTGTACCCTTTTACCCTAGAAACGGCCCCTGACCGACGTGTGTTAGCAGACAGTCGAAGGTAAATTCCTCAGACTAGAACGGCTGTTAGGGAACCGTTGTTTATCCATTTAACGGTCATTCCCAGACCGCTGTTCTCCTGAAAACGGCCGTACTTAGACCGCTTAACAGAAACCTATTTCTGGTCCAATTTTCACCCAATAGGTTTAACGGCCCATTTTCAACTGTTTAACTTCCAGAAAACCTGATTTTTGCTATTCTGACCCATTTAACAATGTTAAATAGTAAAAACTGATAATCCACATAAATAACAAATAATGAGATGAGTAAATTTCTATTAATTGCAGTATCTATTTTGTTAAAGTGAAAATTATTGTAATTCACTTGTAACTTTGGATAAATTGGCTAATTACCATAAGCTAAAAATTTACCGTAGGTAATTTCTGTAAATTACTGTAAATCAGAAAATTACTGGCCAACTTATGGCAAGTCTTTGGCCAATTAACCGGACACTCTATCCGGTAAACTTCACATTTTTACCGTGAGACAATTTACCGTGGTAAAATTACGGTTACATCATGACTATCGTTTTAACTTGATAAATTGACCGATTACCCTTGGATAATCTTCGGTCATACTTGAGCCCGGAATTGACCAATGGACATTAAACTGAAATTGGTTGGTTTAATTGTTATTGGCAACCCGGTAAATATTTCACATAAATTATCTTATATTTAGATCATTATACTTAATACGGATTCTCTAGAACCGTATTTCTTGAAAAATACGACCCAAATGGTTCGTATATTCTCGTTCTTCGGAACTTACTTCTCTTTCTCGAACGGCTTACTGTCACCCGTTCATTCTTGGCCCCGTGACTCGTTACTCATAAGAGTACGGCCCAGTGATTGCCGTACGAATACCTTGTTTTGGGTTTTTCGTTGTGTTTAAACTCTTGAATCAAAGGAGACAAGTGTCGTCCTTTACATCTTGTACCCGACAGAAATTCATCTGATTATATTGGCCATAATTGACTATGTCTAGACGGGGGATCGGTGATCCAATTGAAATGAAATGCCATCGCATCATAAGGGCCCAGTCTGGTCCTGGGGAGAGCGCCCGAAAAGATATTGAGCCCATTGGGATGTTTATGACAAGGGTGAGGCATTACACCCGAATACTTGACTTGACTTGTTACGTCTACGACAAATTCTGGATACTCGACTCGTGTGTATTTACCTGGTTACATGTGTAACATACTTGCTGGCCAAATTTTCTTACTGTTACTTTACTTGTTCATTACTTGATAAATTGCTATATTTCTTGACTTTGCAAGTTATTTCTATCGTCATTCTTTATTTACTGCATTTCATATAAATTGGAAATCAATGGTTAATTACTTAAACCTGTTTGTGGTTATCTACTGAGCGCGTTTAGCTCACTCCTACTGTTTCCCCTCTTTCCAGGTGACGAACTTGTCAGGGATGGACTGGAGTGATATCGAGAGATAGTTTTAGTTTATTGAGTCAGTTTGTACCCGTAGAATTAATGAGAAATTGTTCTAGTTTGATTATTATATGGATGTAGTTGTTCTACCCATTGTACTCAATTTTTATCAATAAAACTCTGATTATTACTTTTCCAACCTTTAGTGCAATGGTTCGGAATTCTTTATTGCTCGCTTGCCTCTAACCGTACGTCCCGAGATTCCGCATCGGGGCGTGACAGTTTAGTTGGTATCAGAGCATAGGTCGCTTTGACCTAGAAATTTAGGTTAAAATTGTCCTAGGTTTCCTTCTCTCCTATAAGTTTAGGAAAAACTAGACCTTGTGAGATTTGGGTAGAAATCGGGTTAAGCTATTAATCGTAATCGTGTCTCACTCCTCTAGTTCTTTCTCTCTCATCTCATCTGAGAATTCTTTTCTCATAATAATCGACTCATAATAATCGACTCATGAACAACGGATTACCTTATAGGTACTTGAAATGGCAGCCAATCGTGCTGAGATGAGGAATTTGCAACGTACGGTTCAAGGACTTACGCAAGCCTTGAATGCATTGGCTCAGGCAGGAGCTGGAGCCGGAGCGGCACCTCATGGCGCAGCTCATGGTACTGGTGAATTGTATCGGAATTTCCGAGGGATGAACCCGCCTAGGTTTGCTGGTTCAACCGATCCTGATGAAGCCGAGAACTGGCTCGACGAGATGGCAAGGATTTTTGAGGTCATGCAATGCACTGACCAGGAGCGTGTTCTCTTGTCCATTTTCCAACTGGAACGTGATGCGCGTACTTGGTGGGAGTCTATTAAACCGACTCTCGGTGACCAACAAGTCTCGTGGGAGGAATTCGAGGAATTCTTCAATGATAAATATTTTTCTGATCGCGTGCAAGAAAAGAAGGCCGCGGAATTCGCAGCTCTGAAGCAGCGAAGCTTATCGGTATCAGAATATGAAGCCCAGTTTGCAAGACTCTCTCGTTATGCGAGACATCTCATTTCAACTGAGAAAATGAAGGCGAAGCGTTTCCTTAACGGTCTTCGACTTCATTATATTAATCAACTGGCACCACTGGAAATTTCTACATATTCTGAGATGGTAAGAAAGGCACAAGTATTAGAAGATACATTGGAAATGACGGAAAGGATTCGTGGTCAAGGTAGTAAGAAGAATCAACCGAAGGCACTCAAGAATGATAAGACTGATTCTGGCACTGGTCCTAACAAGAAAAGACCTTTCACTAGTACTGGTTCTAGTTCTGGTTCTGGTTCGTGGAAGGGCAAGGCGCCAAGACAAGAAGACAAGAAACCTGATTCTGTGGTTCCATTCAAAGGCGTATGCCGATATTGTGATCGTCCCGGTCACAAAATGGAGGATTGTTGGCGCAAGCAAGGTGCATGTTTGCGATGTGGAAGCAAGGAGCACCGCATTCCCAACTGCCCCTTATTATCGGAACAAGCTATTCCGGCAAAACCTCTAAACGTCAAGAAGCCTCAAGGCAGGCTCCAGGCTCTTCATACAAAGGAAAAGGGTATCTCCGAGGATGGTGGACTCGTCGAAGGTACTCTCATTATATCCGACTTTCCGGCTTTTGTTCTATTTGATACTGGTGCAACACATTCTTTTATATCCCGGAGATTTGCTAAGTTATTAGCTATAGAACCTGTTTTGATGGACTCTCCGTTAGAGATATCAACCCCTATTGGGACCAGTTCAGCTATTCAGCATTATTATCCTTCTAGTAAAGTTATGGTGAATGATCGGAATTTTCCAGCCGACTTGATTTGCATAGACATGAAGGATTACGATGTAATCCTAGGAGCCGACTGGTTGGCCCAGTATGAGGTCAATGCTCACTGCAATTCTTGTTCGGTGTCTTTTTCTAAGCACCCCGGATTATTCTTCAAAGGAGTGAAACATCCTAGTCCGGTGTCTCTTATCTCGACTCTTCGTGCTGACAAGTTATTGAGGCGTGGATGCGAAGCTTTTCTGGCTTTTGTTCATGCGTCCCCTGAACAGCAGATCGAGATTAAGGATATTGCTATTGTTCGGGAATTTCCGGACGTATTTCCAGAGGAGTTACCAGGACTTCCGCCTCAGCGTGAAGTTACATTCTCTATTGATCTTATTCCTGGATCATCTCCTGTTTCCAGAGCCCCTTATCGTATGTCTCCTGCGGAATTGCGGGAATTGAAGCAACAATTGTTAGAATTACTCGAGAAGGGTTTTATTCGCCCGAGTGTTTCCCCTTGGGGAGCTCCTGTATTGTTTGTTCGGAAGAAAGATGGTTCGATGAGGTTGTGCATCGACTATCGGAAACTCAACCAGATAACTATCAAGAATAAATATCCACTGCCGAGGATTGATGAGTTATTTGACCAGATTGCTGGAGCTTCGTATTTTTCTAAGATCGATCTTCGATCTGGGTATCATCAATTGAGAATTAAGGAAGATGATATTTACAAGTCAGCTTTTCGAAGCCGATATGGTCACTTTGAGTTTGTCGTTATGCCCTTTGGGTTAACGAATGCACCGGCAGCTTTCATGCAACTTATGAACAATGTGTTCCGACCTTATCTTGATCAATGGGTCGTGGTATTTATTGATGACATTTTGATCTACTCAAAGAGTGAAGAAGATCATGCCGAGCATCTAAGAACGGCTCTTCAATTATTGAGAGATCACCAATTATATGCCAAATTCAGCAAGTGTGAATTTTGGCTGAGTGAAGTGTCCTTTCTAGGACATATTATTACTAAGGATGGAATTTCTGTGGATCCATCTAAAGTGGAAGCAGTCAAGAATTGGGAACAGCCTACTAATGCTACTGAAGTAAGGAGTTTTCTTGGCCTGGCTGGTTATTATCGAAGGTTCATTCAAGATTTCTCTAAAATTGCGGTACCTTTGACCAAATTAACCCGCAAAGAAATCAAGTTTGAGTGGTCAGCTGAATGCCAACGGAGTTTTCAAACTCTGAAGGATTGTTTGACTACTGCCCCTATTTTGACCTTACCTTCGGGTGAAGGCGGTTTTGTGGTCTACACAGATGCTTCTGGTATTGGCTTAGGCTGTGTGCTTATGCAGCATGGCAAGGTGATTGCCTATTCTTCCAGGCAGTTAAGGAAGCATGAAGTTAATTATCCCGTGCATGATCTGGAATTGGCAGCCGTAGTATTCGCATTAAAGATTTGGAGGCACTATTTATATGGAGAATCATTCACGGTATTTTCGGATCACAAAAGTCTGAAATACTTATTTTCTCAAAAGGAATTAAACATGAGGCAAAGAAGGTGGTTGGAATATATAAAGGATTTCGACTTCTCTATCGAGTATCACCCTGGCAAAGGCAATGTCGTGGCTGATGCGTTAAGTCGGAAGCCTGTGGCTAAGTTATCCAGTCTTATGTTACAAGAATGGAAGTTACTAGAGCTGATGGCTAGTCTGGATCTCAATATTGATAATGATCGGATTTTGATTTCCCAGATGCAACTCAAGCCCGAACTGTTAGTGGAAATCAAGCTATCACAAGATATTGATCCCGAGCTAGTCGAGATTAAGGAAAACTTAAGTGGCAGACCTGACTTCTCGATAGCCAATGATGGAAGACTGGTGTTTCAAGGTAGAACTTGTGTACCGGATGAGGCTAATATAAAGAATCGGATCCTTGAAGAAGCACATAGATCCCGATACACTATCCATCCGGGAGGCACTAAGATGTTCAAAGACTTGAAGAGGACATTTTGGTGGCCAAACATGAAAAGGGAAATTGCAGATTTTGTAAGCAGATGTCTTGTTTGTCAACAAGTAAAGGCCGAGCATTTTAGACCGGCAGGTAAATTGAAACCACTTGATATTCCCCAATGGAAGTGGGAGAGTATTGGTATGGACTTTATTATGGGTCTTCCTAAGACTCGAGGTGGCTATGATGCAATATGGGTCATCGTGGATCGATTGACTAAGTCAGCCCATTTTCTAGCTATTAAGTCCAAGTGGACGGTTGATGTACTAGCAGCATTATATCTGAAGGAAGTGGTTAGACTTCATGGTATTCCAGTCAGCATTGTGTCTGACCGAGACCCGAGATTTACATCTCATTTCTGGAAGGGTTTGCAAGAATCTCTTGGTACCCGTCTGAATTTCAGTACTGCATTTCATCCGCAGACAGATGGACAAACCGAGAGAACAAATCAGATTGTGGAAGATATGTTGAGAGCTTGTATGATTGACTTCGATGGCAGCTGGAGTGATCATTTGACATTGATAGAATTCGCCTATAACAATAGTTATCAATCCAGCATACAAATGGCACCTTTCGAGGCTTTGTATGGAAGGAGTTATCGTTCTCCATTATGTTGGGATGAGATTGGCGAGAAGCAATGGCTTGGACCGGATCTTGTCTCAGAATCATCACAGAATATTCGAATTATTCGAGACCGGTTACTTGTAGCTCAATCAAGGCAGAAAAGTTATGCTGATAATAGAAGAAGAGATTTGAAATTCCAGATTGGCGAGCATGTATTTTTGAAGGTCTCTCCGTCGAGAGGTATTCGCCGATTCGGTATTCATGGCAAGTTAAGCCCAAGGTATATTGGTCCATTTGAGATCCTTGATCGAGTGGGTGAAGTCGCCTATAGATTGGCCTTACCTCCTCAACTAGCTGGAGTACACAACGTGTTCCATGTTTCTATGCTTCGGAAATACGTGTACGACCCTAGTCACGTCATTCAACATGCGGACCTCGAAGTGAAGAAGGACTTGTCTTATGAAGAAAGACCAGTGAAGATTCTGGATCGGAAAGAGCAACAACTTCGGAATCGTTCCATACCGATGGTTAAAATACAATGGAGTCGGCGTGGAATAGAAGAAGCTACATGGGAATCCGAGGACGCTATACGGAAGCGTTATCCCGATCTACTCTAGGTAAGCGATATTTTTACCGTATTTTGGTCCAGTGAATTTGGAGGACCAAATTCTTTAAGTAGGGGAGGGTGTAAGACCCCGAGTTTCTGTGCAATTATTTAATTTCGTGAATAGTAAAAAAAAAATTTTTGAATAGTAACTATGGTAAATAGTAAATCGTAATTTTTTTTTGACTATCATATGAAAATACTTAAAAATTGTAGTTAATTAGTAAACACTATGGTAAACACTTTAGTCTTCTATACTTGACCCTAATAAAATCAGTTACATGGCTTAATCGATGATTTAAGCTTGACTTAAAAACGCGGAAAACACTATTCACCCGAAAATACAACTACCGTAGAAAAATCTACAAAAATCACATCTGATAGAGAGTATTTTTCTTAGCAACTTTGTCTTCTGGAGTTTCATCGGTAAAAATCAGAAACTCTCTCTATCGATTGAACCGTTGAACATTTGAGTTAAATTATTATGTTAATCTTAAGATTAGGAGATTAACCTTAAACCTCGTGATAAAATTCTATAAAAATCATAATCTGAAAGGGCATGTATTGATTAGCAATTTTGTCTTCTGGGTCAATTTCATTAAAAATCGTTTGGTAACATTTAAAGGAGGTTTTAGTTAACTATTCCTTAATCCATAGGATTAGGCTTAGCTTAAGACTAACCTACCTTGTGGAACACGTGAAAACGTGTTTTAGGTCGGCAAGAACACGGCTTGGACGCAGGGATGGGTTTTGCGGCTCTGACCAGTCTTGTGTGAAGTGTGTGAAGATTTCACACGTTTCTTCAAATGAAAACTATAAATAGAAGCCCCCTTAAGCCTTCCTTAGCAATCCTTAAGCCTAAACAAAGGAGACTCTGCTGCTACGTGCTGTGAAGGCTTCTGCAAATATCACTATTCATCTTCTTCCTCAAGACATCTCTTATTTTCCTTCCTTGGTTAAGGTAGGTAACCATGGCACAAACCTCAAATTTGATAAATGGAATGAAAGGGCATGCTGTTAACTTCTAGAAATCATGTTTTATTATCCATTTGCATGCTTAAACTCATGAATTGAAGCCCCATTACCGGATTATACTTCTGTTTTCAATATCCCCGTGTTACAGAGAAAGACGGCTCCACACGGACCGTTTATTTACTTTAACGGCCCCGTAACGACCGCCATAGAGTACGTCTTAACGGCTTTTCATGAACCGTTTTGTCCCCTGGCATTCCACGGTTCACCCCAAACCGTTGTACATGCATAACGGTCAACCCGAGACCGCTTTAGAATAAATTTAGTAATATTATCATTTAAGTGTATTTTTTTTATTACGGCTAGAAAACGACCGTTTTACATGATAAATGGCCCTACCATGACCGTTGTACCCTTTTACCCTAGAAACGGCCCCTGACCGACGTGTGTTAGCAGACAGTCGAAGGTAAATTCCTCAGACTAGAACGGCTGTTAGGGAACCGTTGTTTATCCATTTAACGGTCATTCCCAGACCGCTGTTCTCCTGAAAACGGCCGTACTTAGACCGCTTAACAGAAACCTATTTCTGGTCCAATTTTCACCCAATAGGTTTAACGGCCCATTTTCAACTGTTTAACTTCCAGAAAACCTGATTTTTGCTATTCTGACCCATTTAACAATGTTAAATAGTAAAAACTGATAATCCACATAAATAACAAATAATGAGATGAGTAAATTTCTATTAATTGCAGTATCTATTTTGTTAAAGTGAAAATTATTGTAATTCACTTGTAACTTTGGATAAATTGGCTAATTACCATAAGCTAAAAATTTACCGTAGGTAATTTCTGTAAATTACTGTAAATCAGAAAATTACTGGCCAACTTATGGCAAGTCTTTGGCCAATTAACCGGACACTCTATCCGGTAAACTTCACATTTTTACCGTGAGACAATTTACCGTGGTAAAATTACGGTTACATCATGACTATCGTTTTAACTTGATAAATTGACCGATTACCCTTGGATAATCTTCGGTCATACTTGAGCCCGGAATTGACCAATGGACATTAAACTGAAATTGGTTGGTTTAATTGTTATTGGCAACCCGGTAAATATTTCACATAAATTATCTTATATTTAGATCATTATACTTAATACGGATTCTCTAGAACCGTATTTCTTGAAAAATACGACCCAAATGGTTCGTATATTCTCGTTCTTCGGAACTTACTTCTCTTTCTCGAACGGCTTACTGTCACCCGTTCATTCTTGGCCCCGTGACTCGTTACTCATAAGAGTACGGCCCAGTGATTGCCGTACGAATACCTTGTTTTGGGTTTTTCGTTGTGTTTAAACTCTTGAATCAAAGGAGACAAGTGTCGTCCTTTACATCTTGTACCCGACAGAAATTCATCTGATTATATTGGCCATAATTGACTATGTCTAGACGGGGGATCGGTGATCCAATTGAAATGAAATGCCATCGCATCATAAGGGCCCAGTCTGGTCCTGGGGAGAGCGCCCGAAAAGATATTGAGCCCATTGGGATGTTTATGACAAGGGTGAGGCATTACACCCGAATACTTGACTTGACTTGTTACGTCTACGACAAATTCTGGATACTCGACTCGTGTGTATTTACCTGGTTACATGTGTAACATACTTGCTGGCCAAATTTTCTTACTGTTACTTTACTTGTTCATTACTTGATAAATTGCTATATTTCTTGACTTTGCAAGTTATTTCTATCGTCATTCTTTATTTACTGCATTTCATATAAATTGGAAATCAATGGTTAATTACTTAAACCTGTTTGTGGTTATCTACTGAGCGCGTTTAGCTCACTCCTACTGTTTCCCCTCTTTCCAGGTGACGAACTTGTCAGGGATGGACTGGAGTGATATCGAGAGATAGTTTTAGTTTATTGAGTCAGTTTGTACCCGTAGAATTAATGAGAAATTGTTCTAGTTTGATTATTATATGGATGTAGTTGTTCTACCCATTGTACTCAATTTTTATCAATAAAACTCTGATTATTACTTTTCCAACCTTTAGTGCAATGGTTCGGAATTCTTTATTGCTCGCTTGCCTCTAACCGTACGTCCCGAGATTCCGCATCGGGGCGTGACACAATCGGTCGCCTCCTTCCATGTATTTTTTTATTTTAATTTTTGTGTGATGTTCACATCTCATCCCAGCCCTCCATCCCCTTCCCCTGGATCCAACGGTGGATAATAGATGTGAGATGTAACACATAAATACTTGTATTTTCCCATTTTGATGAATTAATGCCATTTGAATCAAACTAATTCCAAGAGCAAGGGCTGGTGCGCCCCCCTCCTCTCTCCTCCCGCCCCCCCTTGGATGCTGTGAAGGCTTCCATTCTGAGGTGTGACGCCTCGTTTATCGGTTCTGACGATCGTCGCCGCCACCACGAGCCGCTACCGCACCGCCATCGCCATCAACGGAGTTCTGCCTACGCAGTATCACAGCAGATTGTTTGAAATTCATAGGTCTTCCCCGAGCTCATTTGGCTACCAAATTTGGAGGAGTTGTTCCTGGGATGTTCCTCTCCAGCCAAAAAAATCAAACCAGCATTCAGATCACGTTTCCTATATTTTGATTTTTGTCCACTCTTCCATTTCGGTTCTGCTAGAGTTCTATCCAGGTTCACCTCCGTCCTGAGTTTCATGTCTTAGATACACTTTTTGATTTCTGTTAGTTCGCCCAATTTTACTGGGGGTTCCATCCATCCACCCCTTCATCCAAAAGTTTTCTCATATTTTGATTCGCCCATTTCATATTTTCTAAAAATCATTCTCAGACCCATCTACAGTTCTGTCCACCTGTTCCCAGATCCGACCACCAGTCACCCCAAACATCATAACAAATCGCAGCTACCTTCAAATCAAATTCTAAAAATAGTCCCAGTTCCGTGGTTTGATTCCCTACAACTTCTAAGAAGAGCTCAAGAGCTGAATTGGATGTTTACTAGGCGGTAAATGGTGGTTCTCAGACAAGTGTCCTGCAGATCTGAGATTTCGGTTACTGTACAACAGGGACTTGTAAATTCAACAAAGTTCTCATCCGACTAGATCCAACAGATCTCTCTGGGTCTAGATTGAAGCATTTGAAGAGAGCTTTCCAACGATAGCTCATGCATCCCGATCCGACGTCAGGATTGACCGCAGCGGCCGTTTTTGCCGGAGCGCGCGCCGGAAGACAGCAACCAAAATCCGTGGGTTATTAGCTCAAGAGTTGGGAATCGGGGCCGATCGACCCCCGATCGGTGTTCCCGGTCGACCGTCGTCCGTGGAGGCACGCCACCAGGGGTCCCCATCACAGTGGGTCCCACCCCCGTAGATCCGGAGGACAACGTCGTCCGTGGGCCCTACGGGCCCGTAGAAGCTGCCGTTCGGAAAGCATGAAAACGCGGAGTTCGGCACCGCCAAGCGACATCAAGATGCTGCCCATCAACCCGAGTTGCGTGATTCCTAGACCCCACATGTGACCTTTTACCTCCCTGCGTGGAGTGGGTCGACTTAGTGTATTGCTGTAATCATTGTTAACCGGGAGTCTGTAAGTCGGCTGGGGTTGTCTTCGCCACGCCGGGTGCGTGGAGGTAATGGTCCGAACCTCTTGGCGTTCATTTGCTTAGCTAGTATATGGTCTTTTGCCACTGCCGAGAGTGTAGGTACTAGCCCGTGTGTCCATGTAACCGCTGTGAGAGTGAGAGTGAGAGTGACCCATCTCGCGACTCGATCCGAGTCCGGAAGTTGAGTCGGACTACCCTTGACCTCCGCCGATTCCTTAACCACGCACGGTCCGCGCTTTCCCTCGCTTGGGACGACGAGTGAGCTTCCACTTCTGTTAGCGACGTTTCGCCACTAGGAGCTCGTAGTGTCGGGCTTAGTGTCTCCCTTGTGTATGTTGCTGGTCTTGTGTTCATCTAGAGTCCGAGGGTGGCACCATATAGTGTCGTCTCCCGTGTCCGTCCCGCATCAATATTGGCCATGAACGATATTTTCAACAAGCACCAATTATATAGCCGGGCGAGATTCATTCAAACCCAGTTCGAAGACTCACCCATCCATTCTCTCTTCGAAGCCCAAAAGCCCAAATGTAATAGAAAACCTCAGGGGCCTGTTACCCAGGGAGTTCAGACCAATGAACAGTTGCAAGCCGTTACATTCCCCTTCTCTAACCAGTCCACTCCATTCCACCCTCCACAAAATTGGCGCAATCCCCAATTTCCCGCTCCTCAAAATGCCCAGCCTACCTTCTCCGCTCCACCGAACACCCAACCTACCTTCCCCGCGCCACAAAATGCCTTTCCCGCTCCGCAATAGCCTCAACAACCTCCGCAATACCACAATGTTCCTCCACCCAACGGCTACACCAATAAACGCCCGGCTCCCAGGAGAGCGCAATATCTCCCCTTGCGCGAGTCCCTCACGGACATCTTTTCCGCTCTCATGTCCATAAGTGCAATTCAGCTTCCTCCGGAACGGCCCAATTGGAACCCGACCATTGATCAATCTAAATATTGCATGTTCCATAGGCAGCCCGGGCACACTATTGATGGATGCTATAAGTTCTGAGATCTGGTGTATGATCTCCATGAAGGGCAGCATATTGATTGGGCCGAGATGCATAAGGCCATTATAGAAATAAAAGAGAAAAGAAGGCAAGCGATGAGGTAGCAAGTGCAGCAGCATCAAGCACCGCAGCCACAGCAGCAACCGCAGCCACAACAACAACCTGTTCATGACTTGGGGATCCACTAAAACCCCATGCCGAATCATCCGTCCGCTCCGCAACCACAACCACCGACACAGGCTCAGGTCAACCTCATTCAGCCCCCGGCTCCTGACGCTAGGTGGTCCTATGATGATGAAGCCTCAGTTCAACGGCTCATGTCCCTCCACCATAGCTACCACAACCATTCTTTACCTTCTACTCCCGTCATCCTTCCGCTTAACCGTCAAACCGCTCCATCACCCACGATCGCTAAACCCCTCATCCTACCGTCCACTTCCCCCATTATCCCGCCTACCTCCACTCCACCGCCAGTTCCCATGCCCATCATTACTATCCCTCCATCAAACCCTTCACCCGTCATCCCTCCACAGCCTATCATCTCCACTACCCCCATAACACCAGTTATCATCACCACTACTCCTACGACCCCTACGCCCTCTACTCCTTCATTCATCCACCCCACGGGGCCCATTAAGCCACTTATCTTAAACCCATCTAAAGCCGTGGTGGCCCAAAATCTTGCCCTACGGAGCAGGCATTTGTTCCATAGGAATTATCCTTCCACCGGTGCTCCTGCACCTAATCTCCAGTCCTCGTAACAGGCCGCCGATCAAGAGGAGGTAGATCTGCTGCCTGGGACACAATATGATTTGCTACATCACCTAGATAGAGTGCCTGCTAAGATTTCTGTGCTGGAATTGATTAAGAGGTCCACGCTTCACCAGGATGCACTCCACAATTTCCTTCAGAAGGTGATGGTGAATGAAGGTATGGCAGTGGACAGCCTACCAATAGCTCTGGCCACAATCTCTAAAGAACCGGCAACTACATTCTCTAAAACTGAACTGGCACCTCCTGAAGATCGACAGATGCCGCTATGCATCTCTATCACTCTCAATAAAGTTATGATAGACGTAACATTGGTAGATACAGGGGCTTCTATTAATGTCTACCCTCTCAGCACCTTAAGGGCCTACAACCTTTCAGAAGATCTACTAAAGCCGACCCCGACTACTATTGCAACGTATGATAATTCCAGGAGGGCATGTCACGGGGTAGTCACCATATAGGCTGAGCTCGGGCCTCTCACTATGCAGATTGAATTCTATGTGCTGGATATCGACCCTATGTTCAAGGCTATCTTGGGTCGTCCGTGGATCGATAATCTCAATGCCGTACCAGCCACTGTCCACCAATGCCTCAAATTCCCTTTTCAAGAGACGGTGGTCAAAATAAAGAGCATGTCCATGGTCCAGTCTGTCAAGGCCGTCTCAGAGAAGATTCTACCGACATTGTGGCCCAACACGCGGCCTGTTATTTTAGTTCTAGACCTGGATTTTCCATGGGCCTATGCCCCACGCAAGCCCATCACTGTGCCGGTCGACGTCAAAATAAAGCCCCAGATTCGAGATTCAAAGGGGTGGAATATGATATTAAAGCTGGGTTATCAGCCGGGGAGAGGTCTCGGTGCATAGTTGCAAGGGCGAACCAGATCGATCCCCAAAGGCAATAAGACGAACAGGAGGGGCCTCGGTTATCGAGAATCCTCACTCTCAATTTTGGGTGACTCTGGGCCATTGACATGGACTACCGCTAGTATTTTGTTAAAGGCCCTCTCCATCCAGGCACTTTGAAGACGCCACCGAGTCGGCCCAAGGAAGAAAATGCAGCTTACACAGTCGACAGCCCGCCATTGCTGCCTAAGGGGCCGGTCAACGATATGATGGACTTTAGCCAAGCATTTGAAAGATTGTTTTATGTGGAAGAAAACTATCAAAGAAACCAGGAGGTGCGGCTTGTGTGTTATGAGCCGAAGAAGCTAGTTCATCGCCTGCGGGAAAGGGGGAGCTCACCCGTCATATTCACTTGGTCCCCTTCCCACTTGTTTTCATTTTTTCAAAAGCTGGCATCCATACCCCGCTCACCTCCTATCTTAATCAATCCACTCCGGCTTGAAGTCCCTATGAATTTCCTCATTGTCAGGACAGGCGATTGTTGTCCTCCAGTTGATCTATCCACTCCTTTCTTCTCCTCCTCCGATCCATTCTTCAATCTCTTCTATCCATCTAAATATCCCCTCAAGCTTCCTCCTCCGCTTTCCTCCCCATCTTGTTGCATGATCTCCACTGATCTCCAAAAAAAAATGTCAACTTTGAAACGGAGATTTCGACGGAAGATTACGTTGTCTTCTCTCCAACCTCCTCCCAGGGGCATGAGGTCCCTGTTGCCTCCTTCCCACTAGATTTTCTCTCTCCTAGGTTAGACGTAGGGTCCGTCGAGTCTAGGGTAGTAGAGTCTGGTAAGTCTAGAGAAGTAGGGTCTTGTTCCAGGTCAATCAACCCTTCCTCACCCGAGCCGCACCCACCAGCGTGTCATTCCAAATCTATTCATGATAGGTTCTTGTAGGATCTAGCTCAGTGGTGTCATGCTCTTCTGAAATGCCCGGAGTTCATAGCTACGGCGATTATGATCGAAGAAGATAAGGAGCAAGGCGGGGTGATGAGCGATGATGGATTAGGAATCTATGAAATCATGGATGAAAAGGACCCGGTTGATCTTGAGGGAAGCGACGTAGACAACACTGCTGATTTGTATTCGCAGGGTTTAAAGAGATTTGATGAGCCATCGTCAGCAGTGGATGAACCTATGAAGGAGAAATATCTGGGAACTAAAGAAGACCCCAGGCCCATTAACATTGCCGCTAATCTCCCTCCAGAAGTTGAAGAAGATTTAATCAAGGTCTTAAGGGAGTATAGCGATTCTTTTGCCTGGTCTTACGAGGACATGCCGGGTCTTGACCCCTCTTTGGTGGAACACCAATTAGTGCTTAAGCCAGGGGCAACACCCATTAAGCAAAGATCAAGGAGATGTCACCCCCACATGGCCTTCAGGATAAAAGAAGAGGTTGATAAATTATACAAGGTCAGGTTTATTCGGGTTGTCTTATATCTGCAGTGGGTGGCAAATATAGTCCTTGTCATCAAGAAGGATGGAAAGGTACAATTTTGCATTTATTTTAGGGATCTTAATAAAGCATGTCCCAAAGATGATTTCTCGCTACCTCATATAGACGTACTAGTGGACAACACCGCCGAGTACGAAGCGCTGTCATTCATGGATGGTTATTCAGGCTACAACCAAAGCCGTCTAGCTCCCAAAGATCAAGAGAAAACCACCTTCACCACACCCTGGGATACGTACTGCTATGTGGTCATGCCGTTTGGTTTGAAGAATGCGGGTGCCACTTATCAAACGGAAATGATGGCTATATTCCACGATATGATGCATGTTTACATGGAAGCTTACATGGATGATATTTTGGTGAAGTCGAGGACTAAGGAGGAACACCCCGCTATTCTAGCTAAGGTACTTCAGAGAGCTAGGGAGTACCAGCTAAAAATGAATCCAAAGAAGTGTGTTTTTGGAGTCTCTTCAGGGAAGTTGCTAGGCTCTATAGTTAGTAAACGGGGGATTCAGATCGATCCTAACAAAACAAAGGCCGTCATGGACATGCCTCCGCCTAAGAATATCACAGAACTTTAAGGACTGATTAGACGATTACAATTCATCAAAAGATTCATATCCCAACATTCTCAGAGGTTCCGCCTGTTTTATGAATTGCTAAAGGTGTGGGTCAAGTTTGAATGGAATCAAGACTGTCAGAAGGCCTACGAAGATTTGAAAGTGTATTTGTCTAATCCCCCGATTTTGCAACCTCCTGTCCCTGGGAAACCCCTGATCATATACATTTCTGTCATTGAGGACCCCCTAGGAGCTATCTTGGCATAAGTAGATGATGACGGCAAAGAGAGGGTAACTTATTACCTTTCGAGTTTCTTCAACCCCACGGAGGCCAAGTACACTGCCATGGAGAAAACTTGTGCCGCCTTAATTTGGGTAACTCAAAACCTGAAACACTACTTCCTAGCCCACCCAGTTAGGTTAGTCTCTAGAATGGGCCCAATTCATTATCTCTTAGAAAAGCATGTCCTTTCTAGTAGGTTAGCTCACTGGCAGAGCTTCCTCTCTCAATTTGATATCTCATTCATCGTTCAGAAGGTAATCAAAGGATATGCGATCGCTGAGCATCTAGCCCATCTCCGTATCCCCTGCACGGACTCTATTCGGGACGATTTCTCTGATGAGCATCTCTCCGTTCTTACTCATCATCCCTTTTGGTCTCTGCACTTCGATGGTGAGCTCAACTCTCAAGGCCGAGGGATAGGTGCCGTTCTGCTCACTCCGAAAGGGGTGACGATTCCCTTTGCATATCAGCTTGGCTTTCCTGCTACCAACAACATCGCCGAGTATGAGGCTCTCCTGGCCAGATTGAAGCACGCCTATCTCTTGGGCGCGTGCTATTTAAACATCATAGGAGATTCTCTGCTCGTCCTGCGGCAGGTTCTATCCACTTACCGCACTCGTGACCTAAAGCTCAAACCATATCAGGATTTGGTCACTCTCTTGGCTAGGTAATTCCGTATGCTAATCTACATCCATACTCCTCGATCTCAGAACATCCTCGCTGATGCATTGGCATCACTCGCCTCCTCCTTGTCTTTCCCTCTCGGTCGAAGCACTGAGACTATCGTTGTCTAGAGATTGGACGCCGCTTCCCTTCAGGATCCTTGGTTCGCCAACCTTAGGAAAATTGTAGATGCTAGGGCTGAGATGGAAGATTTGAAGGAAGTATCTTTAGCCGAGTTGGAAGAGATTCTAGAAGAAGAAGAATTGCCATAGTACCATTAAATTGAGATATACTGCAGAGATGGATCGTTCCCAGAAGGGGCAACTACCGAGCAGCGTAAGGCTATTAGAAGAGCCGCCTCGAAGTACACTATCATCGCTGGAGAACTGTACAGGCGTGCCCTCAATGGAATACTTATGAGACGTCTCGATGATGATGAAGCTTGGAAGGTGTCCGAAGCAGCCCATTCTAGTGAGTGTGGAGGTCATATCAATGGCTAGGCTCTAGCAAAGAAAATCCTTAGGCAGGGTTACTATTGGCCCACTGTAGAGGAAGATTGCTCCCTCTATATCCGGAGGTGTCTTAAATGCCAACTCCACACTGATAAAATCTATGCTCTTGCTTCATCTCTTCATCCTCTCTCTGCTCATTGGCCGTTCTCTATGTGGGCTTTCGATATTGTTGGCCCGCTAGGTGATCCTAATTCTCAGACCAAGCAAAAATCCTTCATCCTTACCGCCGCTGAGTACTTCACGAAGTGGGCCGAAGCGGAAGCATACGCAGAGATCAAAGCTACCACGATGTGCCACTTTATCTTGAAGAATATCATCTCGCAGTTCGGAGTGCCAAGCAGCATCGTCACTGACAATGGATCCCAGTTCATCTCTCAAGAGCTTTAGGACCTTTGTAAGAAGTTCAATATTACATTGCATCATTCATCTCCATATTATCCACAAGACAACGGTCAAGCTGAAGTCACTAATAAAACCCTTCTCAAAATCATAAAGAAAACATGCGAATCTCACAAATTCTCTGATTGGCCTGAACGGTTAGTGGAAGCTCTATGGGCTTACCGCACCTCTGTCCGTACTCCTACTGGGTAAACCCCCTATGCTCTCAATTACGGGATGGAGGCGGTACTCCTATATGAGATCTTGATCCCTTCCCTATGGGTACAGCTCGATAAGGAACTTAATCTCGATGAACGTCGAGAGGCGTTGCTCGTTCAGCTGGAACTCTTGGATGAGAAAAGGATGAATGCGGCCGATCATATGTCTGTTTATCAAAAGAGAGTCCCATGTTATTTTCAAAAGAAGGTAATTGAACGCAAATTTCAAGTAGGTGATATGGTGTTAAAACGCAAATTCATTCGGTCCAGAGGTCCTAGGTCTAAATTGCAACCTAACTGGGAAGGACTGTTTGTCGTGAGAGAGGCTTATCCATGGAATGCATATCGCTTAGTCAATGCGGAAGGTGAGGAGCTGTCTCACACCTGGAATGGGCTGTATCTTAAGCGTTTCTTTCCTTAGAGTCAGGCTAAGGAAGGCCCGGTAGCGAGATGCCTCTTTCCTCGATCATGAAGGAAGAACTTGAGCGTGGCAATCACACACATTTCACGACATCCCTGGTCGTGTTTCCCAATTTTATGTCAACACTGTTTCCCCTTGGCCATGCTCGGGGGGGAGTTAAAGTCCCTGTCTGTTTCTCTCTTCGGCTGAATCTAGAGGCAAGAGGCGTATAAGGGGGCGATGACTGATCTAAACACCCTGACAGGGAGGAGATCTCAAATAGGGGCAGTCTGTTATGACCTGATTCCACAGAAAAAGAAAGCAATAGCAATGGTAACAAAAGGAGCAAAAAATATCAAAAAAATCAAAAGTTCATTTAAAAAAAGCTCGAAGTCCCAAAAATTAAAAAGCTCCAAAAAATATGAAACTAGGAATGGCAAGAGTGGCAGTACAGTTTCCCCGCGGGATATTATGAGCCCGGTCGTATGCGTGCCTATGATGGATGAAGGTTCGATGACGGACACAAGCCCCAGCACAACAGACTGAATCTCTAAAGGGATTGTCGTGAGAAGAATTCAAGCCCTAAAACCTCTATACCTGGTCTAGGCTTACCTCCTGAATTCATTTTTCATTTTAGGATCGAAACTGTACCCTAGGTATGGCCTCGGCAGAAGCACTATCATGAAGATTGGCTCTGGGCAAGGTTTGTCACCTCAAAAGCACGTCGATCTCAAGAGGTTCCTAGTGAGACAGGTAGGGCTCTTGTTACTGGGACGGATTTAACTTTCAAAAATAAAAAATCAAATATTTTAAAAAATCTAAAAAATCAAATATTTCAAAACCTAAAAAAATCAAATATTTCAAAATCACCAAAAAATTAAAAAATTTCCAAATCCAAAAAAATCAAATATTTTAAAATCCCAAAAAAATTAGATATTTCAAAATCCACAAAAAACCAAATAGTTCAAAACGACAAATGTCATCATCATTGCATAGCATGCATTTGCATTTCATATTGTTTATTACATTTTTTTGCCTATTTAAATAAGGCTCCACCCCTTGACCAAATATCAAGAATTGGTCATTCTCTAACTTGCTGAAGGCAAGGGGTTGAGCCTAAGAACAAATCTAACTTATTTTTTGTTTTAAGTGTGTGCAGAGACAGGTCCCGTGGCCTGGATTCAAAAGCTGCAAAATTTTTCTATCTACTATCCTTTGCAATCTACTGCTAGACCGCTTAATTTTCCCTAGCGGTCATTTAATGGACCATTTTCCTCACCCGAGAGCCAAAACTCAGTCTTTTTCTGCCCTTCACCGTGGCGGTCTATCGCTAGACCGTTAGACCCTTCCTGGCGGTCCAGTAGGCGACCGTATGCTGCACCCGAAAGTCAAAAACTCAGGGTTTTTTCTGAGTCTTTCCCGTGGCGGTCTATCGCTAGACCGTCAGGCTCGTCTAGCGGTCCTTGGTTGGACCGTTTCTTAAACAGAGAATTCTGTTCCGCTGATCTATCAAGCCAAGAGTGTGAGTCCACTACACATCTTTTAAATCAAATCTCTTATTCATTCATTCCAGTTCATGATACATCATCATTTCAATGAAATTCAGAAAAAACATGATCATAAGGCTCAAATTACATTCAATTTCTTATCCGCGTGAGGCCGGATTTTATGCAATTCCTTCACATAAGCTTGGTACTCCTTTCCATTCTCTATCACTTCCACCGGCAAGATACGGACTCGGTTGATCTCCCACATGGTTAGAGCACTCCAGACAACCCGTTCTTCCTCCTCGGTCCCAATCTTCCTAGCGTGAAGGGGAAGGTAGTGTGATAATGCTTGAACCGAAGTGCGGGGTAGCCCGATTTGTAAGTAGCAGCGGTGCAAGTTGTAGATCGCCAAGGTAGTGTTCCCCACTAGCTATAGGTCTAGGCTCAGTCACTGGGGTAATCTAAGGGTAGTGCCTTGAAGAGCATGGGGTTGCATCACGAACTTGTCAACTGGCAAAGTGTTGAGGAAGAGGCGCCAATCATCCCGTGTTTTCTTTTCCGTCGTCCGGCACTCAACTTGTGAAGAAAATCCAAATGCACCTCCTATGAAGGAGAGTGGGTGGCTCCCGAATATGCAGCTAACTGAAGGCATGTCCTCCTTGGGTAGAAATTTAATTCTAATTCCCATCCAACACTCAAGGATGATCATAGACCCGAAGAGGGGACCCCCTAAAGAAGCTGAGCTATGACCTTCATAGAGGTATGAAAGGATGGCTTGGGAGATGGATAAAACCCGCCACAAACTACTAATGATGCTGAGATTTTGGATATCTAAGAGGTGGTCGATGGTAGTGAAGAGAAAAGTCCCGCACAAGCAAATGGAAACGACTTTTGCTATGGCTTCGTGCCTCCCACTCTTGTTCTTGCAATAAACGGTGATCCATTGGTCCATGGGTATCAAATGAATATGGTGAGGGCTGATCATGGTTTTAACATCCTTTGGATTGTGAATGAAATCTCCTAAGATGAGTGATGGGTCTATGGGTTCAACCGTGTGACAGACCAAGTCTTCATCCCCCACTTTAGTCTTAGGAAGGGCTAGGTAGGTCTCTACCTCTTCTATAAGGACTGTGGCTTCAAAGGTTGGGAATATGAAAGTGTGTGTTTGAGGGTGCCATAATTCCACAAGGACTGAAATGCTAGGCCAATCATAGGAGATTCTCCAAAAATTCTTGGCTAAAACTAAAAGAGGGTGGAGGTGCCATGCCCTTAGGATTGAAGTGACTTCTAAAGGGAGTTCCTTTATGATGAAACACGACCTAGGATGTTTGATGAATCCTTAGGAATGCAGCAACTAATCTATCAATCCCTCGGACCTAGCAAGCAAACAAGATTCATGGACCGGCAACTTCACTCAAGCGGACTCTCCCGCTAAGCGCACATTAGTGCCCGTAGGCAACTTGGTGATGGTGGTGAGGATCCGAGACGGGACGTCGCGGCTCCGGGGATTGGCTAGCTTAAGGTTGAACCCATAAGGGTCCCAAGATGCCAACTCTTGGGGGTGGCCAGCATGCCGAGGGCATGGTAGGTAATGGCTCTCTCACAACTCGCCCGCGGTAGTCACTCACATAATAGTAATTCAGGATCGGGCACTCACTTACCGTCCGACGGCACTAGCGGCAATACTATACCAGCAATGGAAAGAAACCAGCAAACGGGTAACTGAAGCTCACCTGACCATTGTGAAGACACCTATCCCGGTCGGAGACGAGGGCGAGCGAGGAAGCGTGGGCTTACCCGCACGCCGTGCCGATGAAGCTTCTACCTGAAATTTCAATTTACATGCACTACGCCCCTTGCAAGGGGGTTGGACTAGGGGTGGGGATTAGTTTTTAAAAATAAAATGTACCTCCACGGAGGGAGGGGTGGTCAACCCGCCAGGCGGGGTGGGGAAAACTACGCTAGAAGCCGAAGTGGACGAAGATTGTCGGTTCTGCTAGCCCTCTAGAATAGCGGATAGATAGTCGATGTTGATGCCGCTGCGGACTGCCCCAAACTCTATTTGCAACGAAACCAGTGGCAAAACCTCCGTGGTTGACCCAGGATGTCGTCATAATTTTTGTGGATTTTCTTGTTGGCGACGACGATCGGGGCAGACGCGTGAACAGGGTTGTAGGCTTTTGATTCTAGTAGCTTCTGTGTCACTGCATCAAGAAGGCAAGGACACCACGGTTGCTCCCGAGCTCTGATTCAGGCGAGGCCAGACTCATTGGATTTGTGGTCGAACCCTCTTAGAACGGATACCAGTGAGGATGCCTTCGTAAGTCGGAGCTGACCGCGAGAGACTGAGAAGTGGGAGGGGGTCGGATCTATCTTCAGTCAGACTGACCTGCGCACTAATGGTTGGAAATTCGGAACTTTGTGCTTCGGACTTCAAACGATGCTCCGCTTCTTGGCGATGCTAGAGGAATCGGAGGAGAACATTTCAGCCAAGCACCGCTCCAAGAAGCTCAGAACTCTGGTTGTGGTAGCCTCTGCAATCTACTTCAAGATGACTATCAGGAGGATGATGCGTAGTCTGGCGATGTCGGCTCTCCTACGAGACCATCACCGTTGCGAAGAGGACTGGGAGACGCTTCCAACGGTATATGGTACGCCCTCTGAAGATTCTTGGTAATGATGTGGCAGCCTCATAAAGTCGCTGGTACTCTGCTGCCTGTGAGCTGGGAATATGATGAAGGTGTAGTGTTGTGTGTATGAGGGAGGGATGGCCAAGGGAAGCAAGGGGAAATGGGGTGGGCGACCAGGGTAGGAAGGGGGTGTTTGGGAGGGGTGAGGGGCAGCCAGCAAGGGAGGGAGATTCAAATTTGGCATAGAGTTTAAACCCCTTCAGCCTTGGGGAGATGGAAGGGTGCTTGGGAAAGGGTAGTGGGTGGTTGGGGGTTGGAGGGTGGCTTGGAGATTGGTGGGTTCTCCCTTGGGACTAGGGGTGGAGTAAAGAGGTGTAGTGGGAAGTTGTGGTGACTATTGAATGAGGGGAGGAGAGAGAGAAAGTAGGTGGGAAGGGGAGGAGAGAGAAAGGGGCTAGGGGAGGGGAGTTTCTCACTCCTCTCTAATGGCTTCTCACCAAATGAACTCAATTTTCTGAACTCACAATAATAGATCTTCATTCATTAGTTCTCAAATGAGGGAATGGGGTCCTATTTATAGGGATCCCATAATTTACAATATGTCCCTGACTTTTGGACCACTGACGAATAACCAAGGGGAAGGGGGCGCCCCTAGGCCTAGCCCATATAATTGGGCCCATTAACCAAACTAATCAACCCTTTGACACTTAACTTAGGTATATGACTCATTAACCTAGGTACTGGACTCAAATAAAAATAAAATTACATAGTTATGACTCAAAGGAAATATGAAAATTACATAACTCGACTTAGAAAACTATAACAGACACAATGGAGCCATGCTAGCGAGCAATCGGAGCTGTGAAAAATATGAAGGGCGAGAGATGCCCCCATCATACCCCCGGGGTGCGAAGAACTCGACTCCATCGAGTGTGGGTCTACCGGGGAAGAGGTCCACCAATGCAGCTCCGGGCGAGCCATGACCTCCAAACTCAACCTTGCGTCCTCAGCTGGGGGACAGCTCTTTAGCCTCTCAAGGTGGCTCGGGCACACCCTCTTGCTGGCGATGGTACCCTGCTTGCCTAGTATTGCCACTGTGTGCACACGTCGGACTCTCCGGCTGATATCTGGAGGATCTCGGTGGGTATCACTCACAAAGGTGGGGGTAGGCTTAAGGTGCTCACTGGGTTCCACCGCGGTGCCCTTAGAGGGTGCTAGATCCACCGCGCAGAAAGTTGGGTGTATCCAAAAATCCATTAGAAAGCCCAACCCATAAGCCGAGTTGCCAAGGCCACTCGGAACTTGGTAAGGTCCAAGTCCTCGTGCCCTCAAGTTGGAGGTGACCCTAGGGTAGAGCCACTCCAAAGTCACCATCACCAATTTGCCAATTTGGAATTCACAGTGGCATTCGCTAGGTTTTGCCCGCTTAATATGAACCTCACCGCTCATTTTTGGATGCTTGCTTGAATGCTTATGCCATGAGTTACGGTGTGGTGTGGGTGGGAAGTGTATGGTATGCAAAGGTGGACCGGGGAAACCATAAGTGGATCTATCATGCAATGCGGCTATGTAAACCTTGAGGGACGTCGAGGATCGGGACATCCGTAGGTGAAACTATCATGCTTGAATGTGGCAAGTGTTGGGGGCCCAGGTCAACCAAATGTGTAACCTTCATGCACAAGACCAATGACGAATGCGGGAGGGCCGTGTGGGACGCACTGGATTTCGTTGGATGAAAATATCGTGGTATCGGTGGTTATATCGATTCGAGATCATGGAGTCCCACCAGGGCGTGCCAGCTTGTGGGACGCACTGGATTTCGTTGGACGAAAATATCGTGGGTGTTCTTTTTATCAGTTTATCGGTTTATCTAGTGCGAGGGCGTGCCAGTCACCTAGGTGACAATGTGTTCGGGCTTCAAGACTGGAGTGGTCCGAAGCCCGGGGTGTGCTCCATCTGACTAATCAGACGATTGTGGATATCGGGTAGGGACTGGAGACCCGCCGTGCCATAAAAGCCGCGACATTAATTACATCCCCTCGGAGAGGGGAAGACCTCTGATTAATTGCCAAGAAAAGGGGCCTCATGGCCCAAACATCATTTTTCATTAAAGCATGTGATTTGGGTTAACATAACCTAAACCCTCCGCATCAATATGCAAAACGGTGTTCAAAGCCATACAAATACTTGCTGCGAGTGCGGCAAATTTAATGCAAGTGCGGGATTAGATCCCGGTATATATATATATCAGTCACTAATGGACCATTCAGTGTTCGGTCGAGAGTGCATATTCGAAGCATTGAAGGTAACAACAAAGACATTCGGATATCTACCGTAGGTACGGCACGTTTCATGTGGGTGCGGGATCGGATCTCGGAAGAAGTGGGTCAAGTTGATGAACTATCGGCCCAAGAGGTGCACGGATCATGACCATGTCGGGGATCCCGAGGTCAACATCCGATACCACGGGGCATCATTACACAGTCCAGGGGAGCGGGTTGTTAAGTGTAAAGCCAAAACTCGGCAACGTGCGCCCTCGCACGCGGATCGACCTGCCCGGTCAGGTCGCGGGGGTCAAGGGGGCAGCGCCCCCGGAACAAAATTTGGATTATAGTGGAGGGAAAACTTAAAGTTTTGTTCATTAACTTCAATTCCTTTTTTTATTGATTAAGCATTTTCTTTTCTTTCAAGCACGCCAGATTAGGTGATATTGAAGGGGGGCGCCGGTTAAGGGGCGCCGTTTTAAGGATACTACAAGGGGCTGAAGGGCGCGCCAGTTTAAGGGAGGCCAAGGGGCGCCGTTTTAATGGTTAAGAAAGGCAGAAGGGCGCGCCGGATAAAGAGGCTCCCACGGGCGGCGCGCCGTTTTAGCGTTCAAGGGAGATGGGAGGTTACGAGGGTGGTGTTAAATCGGCGCGGTGAGGGGTGACCGGGCCAGATTAGGCCACGCCGGGACATCGTCTCTTGAGTTTTCTTATTCGTTCTGTGGACTTGTTTTGCTTTCTGTTCTTGATTCTATGGCCTACAGAAGGATCAATAGTTAGATTAATTGTTCAATTGACACCCTAGATCAATAGGATGAAGGTTTAAGCATCGTTGATGGTTTGTTAAGGTGAGTGAGCAGGAGGTTTAAGTGTTTTATTCGGGGGGTTTGATTCACAGAGCTTACTGTGTATTGGATTAAAACTCAGTTTGTTCTTGAGTGGCTCACTTTGTTCACTTGTTATTGGCCCTGGCGAGAATCGGGCAGCACCTCCCCTAGACCCGAAGGGTCCGGGGGAAAAAATGGGGCGCGCCATGCGGAGAGAACTCTGACGGCCCCGAAACATCCTGGTGTGTGCATAAGCAACGACACCAGTAAAATTACCCCATTTGGGGTCGGAGATCTCGAGGGCTAGCCTACAAGGGAAACCGGTGACCCATGGGTTATTGCGATCATGTAGACTTCTCCCGTATGGGGCCGGAGGTCCCGAGGGCAAGCCTACAAGGGATTCCGGTGACCCAGGAGTCATCCGATCGTGGCCGAACACAGCGTGAGGGCCGAAGCCGACACATGAACATGGCGGAGGGGAGATCCAGGGGATAGCAGTAAAGAGAAGTGAATGCATGCATACGAATATATCTATCTACAGATACATATGTACATATCTATTCATATATGATCCCACGAAAACATATGGACTTGCAAAAGGGAAGGGATGAGCGAGCATCAAAATCGGGTTTCATGAGGGAGATAAGTGAGAATCGGGGTTGAAGGCCCCATGCTTCATTTCCATTTAAACAGAAGAGCTACATCGGGGCTGGACGTCGCCGAGTAGTATACAAGGGAAGAGGAGAAAGACAACGACCCACCCTCACACGGCTGGCTCTCACTCTTCCTCCCCTTTCTCTCCCACTCTTTCTCTCTTCTTCTTCACACAGGCTTCGGGCTTCAAGGGGTTTCTCTCAGAAGAAAAGCTTCTGCCTTTCAAGCTTCCAAGAGTTGTCCCTTTTCTCCCACCGATCAAAGTTCCCCGTGGTGGGCTTTTTATAGGGGCCAGTGGCCCTATCGAAGGGAGAGCCCCCCCCTTATTTCTCTTTATTTCTTCTTCTTTCCATCTTGCTTCGCCTGCAACGCCTCTGCCGTGTCGCCGTGTCGAGTGCCGTTGTCGTGGACGTCACCTCTGCCGAGGCTACAGTGTGACCGGGAGGGGGGGCAGAGGCATGGCCTCCTCCTCTGCTGGCATATCCACCGCGAGACACGCCGCTTTCATCATTTGCAGGAGAATGGGCGGCCGACGGACGAAGTGGGCGTTCGACGGTGGAGGGCTCGAGAGTTTCCATTTGAAGAACATGCTTGGATGCCCAATGGATCGAAGCAGACATTTAGCCATTTTAAGCAGTTCGTCGACGTGCTGTTCGCAGGAAACAGGGGACCGCATTGATGACGGGATGGCTTCACTGCACGCTTGAGAAGCGCTTCAGAGAATAGGTTTAGGGGTTAAAACGGCGCCATATTCAAAGGGGCGCCGTTTTAAGCAAAGATGAAGGCCCTTCTAGCGCGCCGTGTAGCCAAAGAATGAAAAAGGGGCGCACCGTTTTAAAGGGGGGGCGCGCCATTTTAAGGCGCGCCGTTTGAAAGCCCCCTCATGCCGTTTTAAGCACTAAACGGATTCTTCTCGAAGTTGCGGCCATTTTACGTGAATGTCGACATTCCCGGAAGGTTCCGGTTGCTATGTATGACCTCTACAATGTTCCATTCGCAGCCTTTGGGGCCCGGTCCCAGACTCTGCGTGACTTTCGGTGCACGTCGGGCTGTGTCAGAGTCCCCGACTCTTCTTCGATTCGGCTCTCGGCACGGCCGGCTATAGAGTTGTGGCCGTATCTTCCGCCCGAGGGGCTCCCTCATCGGCTAGTGGACCACCAAGCGAGTCCTCATCCTGATCGGGCGAGGCATGAAGTTTATTTGGCATTTTCATCTTTGGCTTGCTCTCGAGTGTCGAGATGTGCATGCCGTATGATCATCATCGACATTTTTCGACGTCCACAAATGCCCCCCACTCGCAGGTGGCGCAAGCGAGGGATGAGTGCGTGGGGATCGCGAGTGTAGAGTTCTTCGACAGGACGTCTGTTCTTCCGAGCCAGTAGGATGCTAGTCCGGTGCGAATTCACGGGAAAACGCTCACTCCTTCAGCGAAGGGATGAGGGGATCGCTTCACCGCACATGCACACAGACTGGCATATCTGAGTGGAGGTTTGGTCGTCGACATGGCAGAGTGCCGAAGCAAGAAGGAGGGGTTCAAGTTTCTCTGACTTGGACGAAAAGTCAAGATCGGATCGCACGGCTGAGGCCCCAGAAAGGCCTTAGGCACCGTCAAAGGTGGTTCATTGACACTGGGATTGCATCAATGCAAGGATTTCAATCTTCTTCCGACCCAGACGAAAGGTCTAAATCAGAGCTTTCGGCGAGGGTGCCGCATAAAGTGGATTCGTCAATGCTGGGATTACATCAACGCAAGGATTTCAGTTTTCTTCCAACCCAGATGAAAGGTCTAAATTGGATCTTTCGGCGAGGGTGCCGCATAAAGTGGATTCGTCAATGCTGGGATTGCATCAACGCAAGGATTTTAATTTTCTTCCGACCCAGACGAAAGGTCTAAATTGGAGCTTTCGACGAGGGTGCCGCATAAGGTGGATTCGTCAATGTTGGGATTGCATTAACGCAAGGATTTTAGTTTTCTTCCGACCCAGACGAAAGGTCTAAATCAGAGCTTTTGGCGAGGGTGCCGCATAAGGTGGATTCGTCAATGCTGAGATTGCATTAACGCAAGGATTTCGGTTTTCTTCCGACCCAGACGAAAGGTCTAAATCAGAGCTTTCGGCGAGGATGCCGAGTAAGGTGAATTCATCAATGTTGGGATTGCATTAACGCAAGGATTTTAGTTTTCTTCCGACCCAGATGAAAGGTCTAAATCGGAGCTTTCGGCGAGGATGCCGAGTAGAGTGGATTCGTCAATGCTGGGATTGCATCAACGCAAGGATTTCAGTTTTCTTCCGACCCAGACGAAAGGTCTAAACTGGAGCTTTCGGCGAGGGTGCCGCCTAAGGAACACTAAGGAACAACTTCTTTCTTATTCTTTTTCTTTTCCTTTTTTTTTCTTCTCTTTCTTTTTTTTCTTTTTTTTTCTTTTTTTTTATTTTTTTTTTTTTCTTTTTTTTTGATGATCACGGTGGGACCGGATCACAAAGGTATGATAGTATCGTCGACATTGGGTTCATATCAACGCAATGGAATCAGGTTTAACCGGCTTAGGTGGAAGGTCTAAGCCATATTACTCGGTTGAGGCCTCGGAGGGCCACGGGTGCCGAGTTGAGTTTTCGGGTGCTTTATGTAAAAAGCTCCATGACGGAATCCCCTTCATTGTGGGGTATTGGTTTCAGTTGATCACCGAGCTGGGGAAGCGGCGCATGGTATAGCTTCAAGTGTTTCCCATTGAGTGGTGGGAATTGAATTTCCCCCCGGTGGTTGACGATGACATAAGCACCGCCTTCATAGACTTTCTGGACCATATAAGGTCCTGTCCAGTTTTCATTCAGTTTGCCTTTGGGGTTGGCCGCCATGACTTCTCTTCGCTTGACCATGACTAGGTCTCCCTTCTTTAATTCACGTTCTTTGACGAGTTTATCAAAGGCGCGGGTCATACGGGCCTGGTAGACTTGTATGTTCTGCTGGGCTCTGAGCCGTCGTCCTTCTAGATCGGAGAGCTCCTCCAGTCTTCTTTCTATATTGGCTTGGCCATCTTTGACTAATTCGTGCTGGATCGCCACCCGTAGTGAGGGTATCTCCAGCTCTATCGGGACGACCGCTTCTGAGCCGTACACCAAGGAGAATGGTGAGCAACCCGTGGGGGTCTTGTACACGGTGCGGTACGCCCATAGTGCTTCATACATCCTGTCTTCCCAATCCTTCTTGCTAGAGCTGACCGTCTTGGCAAGAAGTGTGCATAGTGTCTTGTTGAAGGCTTCCGCTAACGCGTTTGCCTGCGGATTATACGGAGTGGATGTCCTCCAATCAATCTTGAATTTGTCGGCCAATCTGTAGACCTTTGGGTTTCGGAAGTGGCTTCCGTTGTCGGAGACAATTCGATCGGGCACGCCGAATCGGAATATGATATTTTGACGAACGAATCTGGATACGATTTCTCCCGTCACTTCTCTTAGAGCCACAGCTTCTGCCCAGCGAGAGAAGTAATCTGTTGCTGCTTGAATGTATTTGCATCCCGCTGAAGACGCGGGGAGCGGGCCCACAACATCAGTACCCCATTGAGCAAAAGGCCAACTAGGCACCGTTGGGTGCAAATGAGCTGGAGGTCTTCTTGGGATCGCAACATGCTGCTGGCATTTATGACATGACTTGGCATACTTGCAGCAGTCATCGAACATAGTCGGCCAGTAATATCCCAGCTTCTTGACTTCAATCTTCATTTTCGGCCCAGCTTGGTGAGCACCAGCCGACCCGGCATGAACTTCCTTCATGACCATCCAAGCCTCCTCCATGGATATACATCGGAGGAGCACCTTTCTTCCGGCATCAGCCACGGTTCGGAATAGAGTTCCATTTCTGACTTCATAAGAATCTTTTGTTCTGAACAATCTGATCGTTTCTTCCCTCTGCTTGGGTAATTCTTGGTGTTCAAACCATTTCATTAGGGGTTCCCTCCAATCAGGAGAGTTAGTTGTTTCTGCTGTCGCAGCTTCATATTCTTCTTCGTCACCTGGCTCCTCTATCATGCTGGGGACCTGGCGCCTGTTTATGACTGTTATGTTGAGGGATTCGCCTGGCAGGGCCGCCAGTGAGCTTGCTAATTTTACTAGTGCATCAGCCTGGGCATTCTGGCTTCGGACGACATGGCCTACTTCAATGAAGTAGAACCGCCCCATGAGCTTCTTCGCCTTGGCGCAATACGGAAGTAACCCGGGCTTCCGGACGTCGAACTCTCCTTGTATCTGCTTGACAATCAGCATAGAATCACTAAACACCTGCAGCATTCGGATCTCCATGTGGAGGGCTATCTGAAGACCAATAATCAAGGCCTCATATTCTGCTTCATTGTTCGTGCATGGTTTGTTGATCGAACACGATGTATGCAACACTTCTCCTTCTGGGGATTTGAGGACGATGGCTGCTCCAGCCCTTATCCTCGCATGCCCTGATTGAGATGTTTCAGTTCTGGATGCTCCGTCGAAGTATAACTGCCATATGGCTTGACGGACTTAGTCCACTTCTAGTGTTTCATCCTCCAGAAGTTCTGTGACAAGAGGGGAATTCTCAGGCACAGGGCGTGCTGCAAAGAAATCTGCTATCGCCTGGCCTTTAATAGCCTTTTGCGGCACATATGTAATATCAAATTCCATCAAAATGACGGCCCACTTCCCCAGTCACCCTTTCAGCGCCGGCTGGGATAAGAGATGTTTGGCTGGATCGGCCCTTGATATCAGTTGTATTTCATGCGAGAGCATGTAATGCCTCATTTTCTTGGCCTCAAAGACCAAGGCAAGACAGACTTTCTCGGTCGGGGTATACTTTGCTTCTGCCCCGACCAGTCTTCGACTGAGGTAATAAAGTGCCTGCTCCTTTCCCTCGTCGTTGTTTTGAGCCAACATTGCCCCGAGTGAACATTCGGTGGCGGCTATGTAGAGAATTAGCGGCCGCCCTTTGACAGGTGCCCCAGCACTGGTGGGGTCTTCAAGTATTCCTTCAGCTTATCAAAAGCCTTCTGGCATTCTTGATTCCAGTCGAATGGCGCATCTTTCATCATCAGCTTATGAAATGGTTGACATCGCCCGGACAGGTTGGAGATGAACCTGCGGATATAGGCCAATCGGCCCTGCAGTGATTGCAGTTCCGTCAGGTTCTTCGGAGGCGGCAGCTCCTGAATGGCCTTTATCTTGGAGGGGTCTATTTCAATCCCCCTATATCGGACAATGAAGCCCAGAAACTTCCCACTGGAAACGCCGAAGGCGCACTTCAGCGGTTTCATCTTCAGCTCGTATTGTCGGAGCCTTTGAAATATAACCCTGAGGTCACTCAGGTGATCTTCTTTCTTTTGGGTCTTGACAACCAAGTCATCGATGTAGCATTCGACCTTGTCATAAAGCAATTCATCAAATATCTTGGTCATCGCCCTTTGATAAGTGGCGCCAGCATTCTTGAGGCCAAAAGGCATCCTTTTATAGTGAAATATCCCCTTGGGTGACCGAAAAGCCGTATGAATTCTATCATGCTCGGCTATCCATATCTGGTTGTATCCGGACGACCCGTCCATGAAAGATAAGGCTTCATGGCCAGTGGTGGCATCGATCATGACTTCAGTGATGGGCACCGGGAAATCATCTTTCGGACAAGCCTTATTCAGGTCTCGGAAGTCCACACATATCCGGATCTGGCCATTCTTCTTCTTGACGGGCACAATATTGGCCAGCCATGTGGTATACTGCTTTTCTGCTACGAAGTCGACGTCTATGAGCTTGTCGACTTCCTTGCAAACTTGGCTTATCAGTTCTGGCCTCATTCGCCGGGGTGACTGCTTCACTGGTTCGGCCTTGGGGTCAATGGCCAACATATGCTGGGTAATCGCCGGGTTGAGGCCCGGCATTTCTTTGTTGTTCCAAGCAAAATAGTCTCAGAACTCTTGTAGGAGCTTGATGTATCACTCTCTTTCTTCTGGGAGAAGGAGGGCGCTGAGGAATGTTGGTCTTGGGTCATCTTTTGTACCCAGATCCACTTCGATCAGCTCATCAACAGTGGCTTGGCCACCATCTTCTATCTCCGGGGGAGCCGGTTGCAAGTCGATGAAGCCTTCATCATCTTCTTCAGCCTCAAGGGCATCATAGATGTCTTCTTGTACCACCCCGCTCAGTGGCAGGGCTTCATCATCTTCTTTCAGAGGGGTTGAAAGGGGTGCTTCACTGGCTTCCGGACATCTTCCATCGGCGGGGCTTGCGACCTCCGTGAGCAAAGAGATCATGTGGACCCCGCTTCTATAAACGACCACGTCATGCGGACGCGGTGGGTACACTTCATATTTTCCCAGCCTTAGTTCACCCTTCCTGATTAGGCCTTGAGCGATAGTTTTGAATACATAACAATTTTCAATAGGATGCCCCAGCACCGATGATAAGGACAGAATTCGGGGTCGTCGCTTCGTTCGACATCCTCTGGCCTTTTGGATTCTGGCAAGGTAATCTTGCCGTAACGACAAGCCCATTCAAAAATCCTCCGAGTTTTGTGTCTCGGGAAGGAATAAGGCTTCTTCATCTTCTCCTGCAACGTGAGGACTCGTTCCACCGGCCGGCTAGTTGAAGGACCGGCTATTTCTTTCGCCTTCCTCCTTGAGTGCGTAAAAGCACTAAAGTTGGAGGTCGGGGACTGATTCTCCCATCTTTCCGTGGTGGCATAGGAGCCCGCCGGGTTCATGGATGTGCCCTGCCAGAGGTGGATATCCTCAGTAAGACCGGACAGTAGTTCGATCATTTTGGCCAACTGCGCCTTCAACATCTCGATCTCCTGCTGCTGCTCATAACATATTGCGAGCATAACAGGGTCACAAAGGGAGAAGTCTGGAGTGTAGCTTGGACTGCTATCTTCTGTTCTGACATCGAGTGGAGGTAGCAGCGCCCCGCCACCGTGACTATCTGGGAGTGGTGCCTCGGAAGTGGATGGTACCCCTTCTATATCCCTGCTTAGAGGTGGGTTCTGGAGGAACACTTCTTCATCTTGAGCTTTGTCGGCTGAAGGCATGTGCTGCTCTTTGCTCTTGGTTTCTAGTGCATCTGTGTCTTCTGGGGGACCATCGCCAACTAGAGCTGAGACGGCTATCATGTTTGCTTCATAGAATTCTTCTGTTGAGAAACCCAACCCAGGGTGCTGGGTAATCTTCAGGAGTTCCCTATCCAGGTTCGGTGGATACCACAGCTTCTTGAACATTTGATTCCGACTTTCGATCTGAAAGAAGGGCAGCTGTTGCCCTCTAGCCATTTTCACCACTCTGCTGGATATATCCGGAAGTCCCATGATTGGGCCGACCAGGTCACGGATTTCTTCGGGGAATTTACAATCATCATCCCCTTTCACTGGATGTTCATCAGCCACATAGAACATCGTAGGTGGGCCCTCTGGGTTGGGCACTTCCTAGACCTTCAAGAATTCGACTGTTTGACAGTCTAAATCTGTGGGTGGCTTCGTGATCCCTGGAGGGACCTTCACATACCCGGGTAAATCCTCGAGCTTCGGCACTCCTGTCTCGAGGTAAATATTGGAGGGGATGGCTCGAACCACGCCTTCAACTTTAGAAATGTGTGACACTTCCTGCGGTGCCACATAGTCGGGCGGTGGTGGAGGGAACCAGTCGTCGTCCTCCGCTATCTCCTTCCCTTTGCTTTGAGTCGGCTGGGGATTCTGCTTCGGCTCCTCCATGTAAAGTGCAGCATCGAGCAGGTGGCATTCAAACACCTCAAAGGGGTGTAAGTCTGCGAATATTCTTTCTTCTTTTCCATTTCGGAAGTACTTAATGCACTGGTGCAGGGTTGAAGACACTACCCGATTCTGATGCAGCCACGGTCGGCCGAGCAATGCTTTATATGTGGTATCGGAGTTGATGACGTGGAACTGCACTTTGGTGGTGAAGTCTCCTAGTGACAGCTCGAACTCTGCTACACCCATGGGAACTTCAGACTTCTGGTTGAACCCAGTTATCTTCATATCCCTGACCTTGATCAGGTGCACATTGAAGTAATGTTTCTGGTAAACCTGGTAGGAGAGTATGTTTACTGCTGCCCCTGTATCGACCAAGATCCTGTTTATAGGCTGGCCGTTCAACTGCCCCCTCATGTACAAGGGTCTATTGTGGCTGATCGAAGGAAAGAGCATGTCTTCTTCGGTGAAGGTGATGGTTGTTCCCAACTGCATCTCAGCAAAACAGCTTTCATAATGCGCCGGGGTTTGCAGAGCCGCAATGACAGCCTGCCTGGTTTCCTCATCCAGGGAGAGTATCTCCCAAACACTGAATCTTGCTGGGATTCTTTTCAATTGTTTCAATATCCGAGTGCCGGCTCGGACGTTAGCTAACTTTGCTTCTTCGGCTTTGCTATGCTTGCCATGTTCTGGTGCCGGAGGAGTCGGCGGGGAAGATAGTTTATCTTCTTCGGAGGCCGCCCAGCTCCGGCTTGCTTGGTCGACTGGTTCTTTCATTTGCATGGGCTGGGCCACAGGGGCGGCGCCCTCATCATCTTTATTTGCCAGAGGGGGCGTTCCCGAGGTGGAGGCAAGAGTGCTCTTGGCCTTGGACCCGGGCTGTTGGTATGGTTGTTCGCTCTTCTATGCGAGCAAAAATTCGACGAACGAGGGTACCACTTCGCCTGCTGCATCTTCAGGGTAGAGGCCCGATGGAGGCGGGATTGCTGCGACCTTCACTTCAGGTTCGGGGATTTGGTATGGCCGCTCGCCCCTGAATATAATATTATAATTGGCTGGGGGCAGACGTCCCCACCTTCTCCCAGACCTGGTGACATATTGGGAAGTAGAGGCCTCGGCTTGGTTTGCCTCGACAGGCGCGAAGCATATTTCTTCCTCTCCCTCCTCTTCGGCCATATTGAATAAGGCCGACAAGGTATTGCAAGACAAAATGTTGCATTTTATTTTATTCCTCAGCTTCTTCTTCTTTTTCTTCTTCTCTTCTTTTACAGCTGGAAGCTATTCTGGGGGAAGTTCATCCTATATGCCAGGTTCTTGTGTGTCGGCTTCAGCTTCTTCAACCAATTTTATGGATTCAAAATGTTCCCAAGGGACATATTTCTTTAGCTGCACTGGCTGGATCTTGGGTTGTTCATATTCTTCTAACCCGTCAATGACCGCCTGCAGCCGTTTAACTGCCGGGCTGACTTGCGTGTGCATCCGCAACAAGAGTGGCTTTTTCCTGTTGTCAGTCATTCTTCGGAGGACCAACTAAGGAGCAGTTTCATACCAAACTGGGGTTACAACCGGTGGTGGTGGCTGAGGCGTGACGCCATGAATTTAGACTCCCGGGGTAGGGCGGGATGTTGACTTTCTTCTTGTCTTCTTTGGCACCATCTGCCAATCTCCCTGGTTCTCTGCGGGAGCGAGAACAAATGCCTCATAGGTGTGCTTTGTACAAGTATCTGACACTTCTTCGGGCAGTTGTGGTATAAGGATATCATATTTACGGTTGCCCCCAGCACTGGCAACTCATGCGGGCGGGGCGGGTCCACCTTGTGTTCGCCCATCTGGAGCTCTCCCTTCCTGATCATGCCTTCAATGATGTCTTTGAAGACGTAACAATCTTCGAGGGTATGCCCGAGCATCTGATGGTACGGACAAAATCGAGGATCATCTTTCCTATTGATGTCACCGGGTCTCTTCGGCTCCGGGAGAGTAATTTTGTTATATTTGGTGGCCCACTCGAAGATGACCTGGGTCTTCTCCTTCGGGAAAGAGTAAAGTTTCTTTCCTTCTGCTTCTCGAAATCCTTGAAGTCGATAGTGTTGACTTCTTTGGGCACGGACCGCTTCTCAATTGATTTTCCCTTTTGGGCTGAGGTGGCCGGTGCGGAAGAGTATTTGGAGAGGTAGGACTCAATTTTCACCACCACATTATTTAATCGATCAAATGACTTGATCTCCATTCCGATCATCTTCTTGAAAACTTCACGCTTCAAATTCTGCTTGCAGATCTGAACCGCATCTTCTTGGTGTGGCGGGCGTCTCCACCTCATGCTGAGGTTCCGCCATTTCTTGATGAATTCTAGAGCAGTTTCATCATTATTCTGCCTGGTTGCATAGAGCTCGGCCACTGTGACCTCTCTTTCGGTGACGTGGAACCACTCCCGAAATTTTCTTTGCAAATCTGGCCAGTCGTTAACAGAACCCACCGGCAAGTTTGAGTACCATTCAAAGGCGAGCCCTGTGAGCGATGACCCGAAGAACTTCAGTAGGTACGATTCATCAGTCGCCAGATCGCCCATCACATTGACGTAATAGGCTATGTGTTCCTTCGGCAACCCCTGGCCATTAAATTTGTCAAACTTTGGCGGCTTGCTAACGCTAGGAGGCAATCTCTTCCCCGCATGATGGACAGGGTAGGGTACCTTGTACACATCATATGAGGCATATTCTTCACTTCCCCGATCGGCCAGCTTCATCTCGACTATCTGCTCGATCATGAGCTTGTTAGCCGTTGCCGGATCCACTGCTTCTGAGTAGAAATGAGCCGACTACATCTGTGGCGTTGTCAACACCGTCGCCTGGGGTATAGTGTCGGTTCCATGGTGTTGAGGAGCCGAAGCGGTCATTGGGGCCGTGCCCCCAGCATAGTTGGGGATTGGCTGAGAGGCCGTCACCTGGGGTGAACCCTCAAATTCTCCAGCGCCTTGCCTGGATGTTTCTGGAGGCGGTTCGACCTGCTTCGAGGTGGAAGCATGCATGGTCAGTTCACCCACCTGTCGCTTCAGAGCTTCAATCTCCTGTCGATAGGCTTGAAGCAGCATCAGCATCGCAGGGTCGGGGGTAGAAGGGCTAGGAGCTTGGCCTCCCCCTTCTGTCAGAGTATCTAGAGAAGGTGCTACCCTTTCTCCTTCATCCCCAGCGGTAATCACGTTCGCCGCCATGGCGACCGCATCTGAACTTGTTTCACCGGCGAGGGCTTGTATTATCTCAGCTACAGCTGCTCCTCTTCTGGTGAGGGGACCCGACCTGCCAGCCAGCCTAGCCATCTCTTCTTGGTCTTCAGGTAGGGCTCCATATTGGTTGGCCACCCCGGCCATATTGCAGGTATAAACCCGCATCCTTTTGTTTCTTCAGACCACCTCCCTGGTTGTCTGTCTTGGAAAGGTTAACCTATCAAACACCGAGACTCTTGGTGAAGCTTCTTTATAGAGGGGCGGCCCATAGCACCCCGACTCCGCATCTTCGATATCTTCCGGGTTAACTTGTTGCTTCCGATTTCTTTCAGCATCATTCATGGCTTCTAGGAGCCGCTGAGTTCCCAAGAGGGTGTTTCCAAGGCCGCGGAGATATCCCCTCACGGCTTGAGTGATGTCGTCTTCTCCCTGGCTGGGGCAGACAGTTGGTGGTGATGCTTGCACTGGCGGTCTATAGGTGAGACACCTCCGCTCGTGCATCATGCTGTATCTTCCTTCCTTCAAATAGATGTTCGCCTGCCGACCGTGAGCACGGAAAGCATGTCTTCGAGACGCTCGAGCTGACGCCTCAATCTTCTCTTCTTCATCTTCCTTCATCTTTTTCTTGAGCCGGTCAGTCCTGACGAGCTCCAGTTGGGTTGAGGCTAGGGCCCGCCTGATGGGGACCCATGCTTGCTTGAATTTAGTCGACTTCTGGGCCGCTCTTGCTTTGGCATGGACCTGATGTGGTCCCCTTGCTCTCGAGCCAGTGCTTGGAATTGGTTGTGCACCGGCACCATCGGGATTACCCTATCTGGTGAGATCGTGGCCTGACGGCCATTCAGGTACACTCGGACTCCTCCGATCATTATGGATTTGCCCGAGAGGGAAAGTCGGCCTTGCGGCGTGCTAGTGGTTCTCCTTGCCGCCCTCCTGGCAGCCGAGGTGCGCTTCTTCTTCGCTTCAATGTGGTGGACGTAGTAGCCCACCATCTTCATAGCTTCGGGTGTCGCCTCCACGGGGGCGACGGGCTCAACCTCCTTGACATCCAGGAGGTCCACGAACATAACCCCGAGGAAGTTGGGGAAGCCAACGACGGGGGGAAAGTCGCCGAACTGGATCAGCACTGCCAAGTAGCCATGCTCCGCATGGCTCGCCACAACCAATGGATCGAAAGTGACAGCCATTGGTTCTTCAGAAATGAATCCCTCCTGCATTTTCAAAAATGCGAAAGTTAAGACTTCGGAAAAGGCCATTGGGCCCCTAATCTTGGCGAAAAGATGAGAGGTAGTCCAGTCCCACCGGGCGTGCCAGCTTGTGGGACGCATTGGATTTCGTTGGACGAAAATATCATGGTATCGGTGGTTATATCGATTCGAGATCATGGAGTCCCACCGGGCGTGCCAGCTTGTGGGACGCACTGGATTTCGTTGGACGAAAATATCGTGGGTGTTCTTTTTATCAGTTTATCGGTTTATCTAGTGCGAGGGCGTGCCAGTCACCTAGGTGACAATGTGTTCGGGCTTCAAGACTGGAGTGGTCCGAAGCCCAGGGTGCGCTCCATCTGACTAATCAGACGATTGTAGATATCGGGTCGGGACTGGAGACCCGCCGCGCCATAAAGGCCGCGACGTTAATTACATCCCCTCGGAGAGGGGAAGACCTCTGATTAATCACCAAGAAAAGGGGTCTCATGGTCCAAACATCAATTTTTCATTAAAGCATGCGATTTGGGTTAACATAATCTAAACCCTTTGCATCGATATGCAAAACGGTGTTCAAAGCCATACAAATACTTGCTGCGAGTGCGGCAAATTTAATGCAAGTGCGGGATTAGATCCCGGTATATATATATATCAGTCACTAACGAACCATCCAGTGTTCGGTCGAGAGTGCATATTCGAAGCATCGAAGGTAACAACAAAGACATTCGGATATCTACCGTAGGTATGGCACATTTCATGTGGGTGCGGGATCGGATCCCGGAAGAAGTGGGTCAAGTTGATGAACTATCGGCCCAAGAGGTGCACGGATCATGACCATGTCGGGGATCCCGAGGTCAACATCCGATACCATGGGGCATCATTACACAGTTCAGGGGAGCGGGTTGTTAAGTGTAAAGCCAAAACTCGGCAACGTGCGCCCTCGCACGCGGATCGACCTGCCCGGTCAAGTCGCGGGGGTCAAGGGGGCAGCGCCCCTTGCGGGGGTTTCCGGGGGCGCTGCCCCCGGAACAAAATTTGGATTATAGTGGAGGGAAAACTTAAAGTTTTGTTCATTAACTTCAATTCCTTTTTTTGTTGATTAAGCATTTTCTTTTCTTTCAGGCACGCCGGATTAGGTGATATTGAAGGGGGGCGCGCTGGTTAAGGGGCGCCGTTTTAAGGATACTACAAGGGGCTGAAGGGCGCGCCGGTTTAAGGGAGGCCAAGGGGCGCCGTTTTAATGGTTAAGCAAGGCAGAAGGGTGCGCTGGATAAAGAGGCTCCCACGGGGGGCACGCCGTTTTAGCGTTCAAGGGAGATGGGAGGTTACGAGGGTGGTGTTAAATCGGCGCGGTGAGGGGTGACCGCGCCGGATTAGGCCACGCCGGGACATCGTCTCTTGAGTTTTCTTATTCGTTCTGTGGACTTGTTTTGCTTTCTGTTCTTGATTCTATGGCCTACAGAAGGATCAATAGTTAGATTAATTATTCAATTGACACCCGAGATCAATAGGATAAAGGTTTAAGCATCGTTGATGGTTTGTTAAGGTGAGTGAGCAGGAAGTTTAAGTGTTTTATTCGGGGGGTTTGATTCACAGAGCTTACTGTGTATTGGATTAAAACTCAGTTTGTTCTTGAGTGGCTCAATTTGTTCACTTGTTCTAGGCCCTGGCGAGAATCGGGCAGCACCTCCCCTAGACCCGAAGGGTCCGGGGGAAAAAATGGGGCGCGCCATGCGGAGAGAACTCCGACGGCCCCGAAACATCCCGGTGTGTGCATAAGCAACGACACCAGTAAAATTACCCCATTTGGGGCCGGAGATCTCGAGGGCTAGCCTACAAGGGAAACCGGTGACCCATGGGTTATTGCAATCATGTAGACTTCTCCCGTATGGGGCCGGAGGTCCCGAGGGCAAGCCTACAAGGGATTCCGGTGACCCAGGAGTCATCCGATTGTGGCCGAACACAGCGTGAGGGCCGAAGCCGACACATGAACATGGCGGAGGGGAGATCCAGGGGATAGCAGTAAAGAGAAGTGAATGCATGCATACATATATATCTATCTACAGATACATATGTACATATATATTCATATATGATCCCACGAAAACATATGGACTTGCAAAAGGGAAGGGATGAGCGAGCATCAAAATCGGGTTTCATGAGGGAGATAAGTGAGAATCGGGGTTGAAGGCCCCATGCTTCATTTCCATTTAAACAGAAGAGCTACATCGGGGCTGGACGTCGCCGAGTAGAATACAAGGGAAGAGGAGAAAGACAACGACCCACCCTCACACGGCTGGCTCTCACTCTTCCTCCCCTTTCTCTCCCACTCTTTCTCTCTTCTTCTTCACACAGGCTTCGGGCTTCAAGGGGTTTCTCTCAGAAGAAAAGCTTCTGCCTTTCAAGCTTCCAAGAGTTGTCCCTTTTCTCCCACCGATCAAAGTTCCCCGTGGTGGGCTTTTTATAGGGGCCAGTGGCCCTGTCGAAGGGAGAGGCCCCCCCCCCCTTATTTCTCTTTATTTCTTCCTCTTTCCATCTTGCTTCGCCTGCAACGCCTCTGCCGTGTCGCCGTGTCGAGTGCCGTTGTCGTGGACGTCACCTCCGCCGAGGCTACAGTGTGACCGGGAGGGGGGGCAGAGGCATGGCCTCCTCCTCTGCTGGCATATCCACTGCGAGACACGCCGCTTTCATCATTTGCAGGAGAATGGGCGGCCGACGGACGAAGTGGGCGTTCGACGGTGGAGGGCTCGAGAGTTTCCATTTGAAGAACATGCTTGTATGCCCAACGGATCGAAGCAGACATTTAGCCATTTTAAGCAGTTCGTCGACGTGCTGTTCGCAGGAAACAGGGGACCGCATTGATGACGGGATGGCTTCACTGCACGCCTGAGAAGCGCTTCAGAGAATAGGTTTAGGGGTTAAAACGGCGCCATATTCAAAGGGGTGCCATTTTAAGCAAAGATGAAGGCCCTTCTAGCGCGCCGTGTAGCCAAAGAAAGAAAAAGGGGCGCGTCGTTTTAAAGGGGGGGGGGCGCCGTTTTAAAGCCCCCTCGTGCCGTTTTAAGCACTAAACGGATTCTTCTCGAAGTCGCGGCCATTTTACGTGAATGTCGACATTCCCGGAAGGTTCCGGTTGCTATGTATGACCTCTACAATGTTCTATTCGCAGCCTTTGCGGCCCGGTCCCAGACTCTGCGTGACTTTCGGTGCACGTCGGGCTGTGTCGGAGTCCCCGACTCTTCTTCGATTCGGCTCTCGGCACGGTCGGCTATAGAGTTGTGACCGTATCTTCTACCCGAGGGGCTCCCTCATCGGCTAGCGGACCACCAAGCGAGTCCTCATCCTGATCGGGCGAGGCATGAGGTTGATTTGGCATTTTCATCTTCGGCTTGCTCTCGAGTGTCGAGACGTGCATGCCGTATGATCATCATCGACATTTTTCGACGTCCACAGGCCGTTACACCCAAATACGGACCACTCATATTTTTGACTTGACATATGGGTGTCATGAATGAAAGGACCCGACTTACTAATCATGCAAAGTGGTGGGAGGTGCCAAGTCATATGCATTCCTACTCCAATGATGACTTCCATGTGTGGGGTGGCGGTATGACTTTTGAACTTCCATGTGAAAGGATCAAAGGGATCTAGGAAGGTGGACATCTTGGAGAGAAGCTCCTCCTTAATCCCTATGTGTATTTTGCCTAAAGTCATGCCTCCCATGGTGTAACCCAAGTGTAGGAAGGGGTGGATTGGGTCAAACGTGGTGGGTTGGGGTAGGGAAAGATGGGTGGTGAGTAAGCTGGTTGGGTCACATGGGTTCCTTGGCTGCCATTGGAAGGGATCGTAGGGATCATGATAAGGGTCACCTAGAGAGAGGTACTCCATGTCCTCAAGGTCCTCACAAGGTGGTGAGTCATCCTCCTCCCAAGTAGTTGGTCCAAGGTCTCTAGTGGGTTGACCGTTCAAGGTACTTGGGATCTCAAGGGGTGGGAGTAGACCGGGATGGGTTCTCACTCCCAGGGAAGAAATAGGAGGATCTCACTAGTACAATGCCCACTTGTGCAAAGGGAGGTGATGGAACTGATGGCGGGGTGGACAAAGTTGACGGTGCTAGGCTCCAATGGTCCCATGGCTAGTAGGCCGGTTAAGTGGGCTTGCCAATGTAGGCAATCCACAAGGTCTCCCAAGTCTTCCACAAAGTAGAAGTTTTGATAAGTGAGATGGGGTGGCCGGGTGGGCACAATTTGGGATTGAAATCCCAAGGGTAAGAGGTATGGTGGCGAGCTAGGAAGGGTGGGACTTTGCTTGAGCCATGGTAGGATAGTCTCATTTATGGTGAGGGTGCCATGTGTGATGGCGTGTGGCTCTTGAGGATATAGGCCATGAGAGGCGGGGGAAGATTGTGGCTCTTCTTCCTTATGGGTGGGAGCTTGGGCTTCCTCTATGATAAGAATAGGGTTAGGATGGGCATTTGTATTCACGTGGTCAAGTGTGCGGGCCACGACTTCAACCTCCAATGGGGAAGGAAAGTCCTTGGTGGATGGGTTGGTGATAGCCAGTGCTTGGCGCCTCCGGGGTGGAGGGTAAGGGGAAACTTGGTTTAGGATTGGTAGGGAAAGTAGTGGAGGCCTAGGTTGGGGTAGGATTGGAGTTGGAAGTGGAAGATGGGTTGGGTGGGCCGCGGTGGGGGTATCCCTTATGGGGGAAGGTGGAGGGGCGGAGGTCAATTGGGTGTGGGTGTGAATTGGATAAGGGATAGTGGGTTCGGGGGTCGTTATGGGCCTAGGTGGAGGGGTGGACACGGAGTCCACATCGGTTTGAATGGTGAAGGTTGGGTGAGTGACTTTGGACGGGGGAGTGGTGGTCATCACAGGGGAAGCCGGGTCGGTTAAGGGTCTCTTGCCCTTGGGATCGTCCGATTGTGGAGGGGTGGGAGTGGGGGCCAATTTGATTTGGATATTGAGGGTTGTGGAAGGGGGTTTTGGTTGGGGTGTGGGGGCCCTCATGGGGTTAGGGGGAGAGGTGGGTGCTGGGTTCATTTGGGTCTTAATGGAGAGGACTTGGTGGCAAAGTGTAGTGATGATGGTTGAGAGGGGATTTGTTGGAAGTGGTGGGGGTGGAGACCTAAGGGTGGTCTCAAGTTGGCCGGGTGGGGATGGAGGAGTGGTAGTGCTCCTCGGATAGGAAGGGGAATGTCGGGGAGCATAGGTCTTTCTAAGTTCCTCCTTCATATCATCCCATGAGTGAATGGGCTCTTGCCTCTTAACCCTTCTTAATCCCCCTATGTGCTCCCACTTACTCTTGGCTTGACCCCTAAGTCATCCCTTGGCCTTGCGGACTCTCGCGGGTCCATATACCCAAGTCTTTTCAAAGTACCTTTCCTTGGTAGCCTCCCACTTTAGATAGGCACTAGGGCTCGATCCGTCAAAGCGAAGGTCCTCATCTAGAATGATGTCCAAGGGTGGCGAGTAGACTAAGTAGGAAGTGGCCATGATGAACGGGGAGAATAAATGCAATGGCCCTAGGACAAGACTTAGTAGAGACAAGTCCAGAACTTGGCTCTGATACCAATTGATGTGACATGACCTAGGATGTTTGATGAAGCCTTAGGAATGCAGCAACTAATCTATCAATCCCTCAGACCTAGAATGCAAACAAGATTCACGGACCGGTAACTTCACTCGAGCGCACTCTCTCGCTAAGCGCACATTAGTGCCCGTAGGCAACTTGGTGATGGTGGTGAGGGTCCGAGACGGGACCTCGCAGCTCAGAGGATTGGCTAGATTAAGGTTGAACCCCTAAGGGTACTAGGATGCCCACTCTTGGGGGCGGCCAGCACGCTGAGGGCGTGGGAGGTAATGGCTCTCTCACAACTCGCCCACGGTAGTCACTCACATAATAGTAATTCAGGATCGGGCACTCACTTGCCGTCCGACGGCACTAGCGGCAATACTAAACCAGCAATGGAAGAAAACCAGCAAAGGGGTAACCGAAGCTCACCTTACCGGTGTGAAGACACCTATCCCGGTCGGAGACGAGGGTGAGCGAGGAAGCGTGGGCTTACCCGCACATCGCGCCGATGAATCTTCAACCTGAAATTTTAGTTTACATGCACTACGCCCCTTGCAAGGGGGTTAGACTAGGGGTGGGGATTAGTTTTTACAAATAAAATGTACCTCCACGCAAGGAGGGGCGGTAAGACGGCCAGGCGGGGTGGGTAAAACTACGCTAGAAGTCGAAGTGGACGAAGATCGTCGGTTCTGCTAGCCCTCTGGAACAGCAAATAGATAGTCAGTGTTGTCATCGCTACGGACTACCCCGAACTCCGTTTGCAACAAAACTAGTGGCAAAACCTCCATGGTTGACCCAAGATATCGTCATAATTTTTGGGGATTTTCTTGTTGCCGACGACGATCGGGGTAGCGGCGTGAACAGGGTTGCAGGCTTCTGATTCTGGTAGCTTTTGTGTCACTATAGCAGGAAGGCAATGACACCACAGTTGCTCCCGAGCTCTGATTCAGGCGAGGCCAAAGTTGTTGGATTTGTGGTCAAACTATCTTCGAATAGAGACCTACGGGGACACCGTCGGAGGTTGGAGTTGACCGCGAGAGCCTGAGAAGTGGGAGGGGGTCGGATCTGTCTTCAGTCAGACTGACCTGCACACTAATGGTAGGAAATTCGAAACTTTGTGCTTCGGGCTTCAAACGATGCTCTGCTTCATGGCGATGCTAGGGGACTCGGAGGAGAATGTTTTAGCAAAGTTCTGCTCCAAGAAGCTCAGAACTCTGATCATGGTAGTTTCTACAATCTAGTTCTGGATGACTGTCAGGAGGATGATGCGCAGTTCGGCGATATCGGCTCTCCTGGGCAGCCACAAACTCAGACTGAGACAAGACCACCACCGTTACGAAGAGGACTGGGAGACGCTTCCAACAGTATATGGTACGCTCTCTGAAGCTTCTTGGTGATGATGTGGCATGATGTGACACAACCTAGGACTTAAACAAACAAGCACAATCGCAATCAAAGGGACCGATGTCGATGACTGCTCACCCGTTGCTCACCAAGACCCGGGGTAACTTGGCAATGCCAAGGTGAGGTTGAGGGGTTGGGCCCTTGTTGGTAGAGGGCCAGCAAGGCCAAGATTTGAATCCCAAAGGTTGTGGATGCCCAATTCAATGGGGCCGACAAAGTGCCAAAGGCACCGGGTTACTCTCTCTTCCCACGGTGATCACTCAAAGCAACGGGGCTTGAGGATCGAGCTCTCACTCTCTCGGTCAGCGGAACTACGAACTAATATTGAAAGAACAAGCATGAATTAGAGCAAGGTTATAGAGCACTTACTCGACCGGTTTGAAGAAACCGGTCCCGCTCGGAGATGAGGGTGAGCGGGGAAGCATGGGTTCCCCACACGCCGTGCCTGGGTAGCTTGACCTGATCAAACCAAATTACAACACTACACCTTTCGTAGGAGGGGGATCTTCGGGTGGGGGTTAATGGATTACAATCAAACTACCTCCACGCCATGATCCCCCTCCTGCGAGAGGTGTAGTGTTGTAATTTGATTGAGCCTATTCCCTCCGTTGAGAGAGCACCCACCCGTGAGGAGAGTCCACAAGCCAAGAGAGCCCAGCGTGAGCACATTGAATGAATATTGGATGAACATGTCACTATCACCAGGAGCAAGGTATATGAGCGCTATCTCGGCAGGTGGATGGATCGGTCTCGTTCGGAAGACTTGAGGGCAGTACCACTTCTACACCCTCCATGGAGGGAAGGACACTTACTCGACGGAGTCGAGTTCTCCGCACCCCGGGAGTATGATGGGGACATCACCTCCCATGCCCACGTTCACAGCTCGTCTCCTCGCCCCGATTGCATCCGGCATGGTCTAGTCATTTAATTTTGAGTCCTATGTAATTTTTATTTGAGTCATTTGATGTATTTTCCCTTTTATTTGAGTCATGTTCCTAGGTCGTGTGTTCATTTCCCTAAGTTTGAGTGTCATTAGGTTGTCTAGTTATCTATTGGGCCCAATTCATTGGGCTTGGCCCAAGGGCTCTCCCCTACCCCCTCGGTTATTTGTCATTGAGTCAATTGTCAGGGACTTTTGTAGAAATGTGGGTTTCCTATATATAGGACCCCATTCCCCCCCATTTCAACTTAATGAATGAATCAATGAATTAAAAAACTTTCCATTTTGAGAGTTTACACTTCTTATCTAGTGGAGAGATTCCATTTTTTTGGGTGAGAAACCCTAGGGGAGAGATTCCACACCCTTCCCTCTCTTAATCTCTCTTTTTCACTCCACTTTCTCTCTCCTCAACACCCAAATTCGAATTTTCTTCTCTCTCCTCCCTTCCCAACCACCTCCACTCCCCACCTACCCCATTTAAGCCTCTTCCCATTCCCCACAACCCTCATCAATACTCCACCCCTTCCCAAGACCCCCTCCACCAATCCTCTCCTCACCATCCAACCCTCAACTACCCCTCCCACTTTCCCAAGCACCCTTCCCACTACCCCAAGCACCCCTTCCCTTCCCCAACACAACCCCCCCATTCCCAAGACAAAAAATTAACCCCACCCTTAAACCTATTTTCGAATATCCTTTCCCTCTCTCCATTCCAACCAAATTCGCAGCCCCCACTACCACCATCTATTGGACCCTCTTCCAGAACTTATTCTCCACCTCCCACACCTTATAACACCCCCTCCAAGACCCCCTTACAACCAGGGGTCACTCCCACACTCATCTACCCCCTTCCCCTTCTTCTTTCTTGGTCATTGGAAGCTACTTCGAAGTTGCAGTTTGTTGTCCAGAGGTTACAGATGAACCAGCAAATTGTAGCGGCCACCACGACTTCCTCCGGACAAGTTTGAAGACACAAGAGCCATCGTCGGAAGAGTCTACCAGTCTCCTTCGCAACAAAAGTGGTTTCATCTTCTTCCGATCTTCGAGCCGTCCAGGAGGTCCATTCTCCCACAACTGCGCAGTTCTGCCTCGGCTGAGGACCTGAGCCAGATTATAAGCTATGCCACGACGAACCCCGAAGGAATCAGTCCACGAGTTCTTCTTCAAAGTTATTCATCGCCCAGTCTACTTCTAGAATCAAGAAACAAAACTTCATTCGGCATTCGTGATCCAGAGTTCTCATTTTTCTCCCTCAGCTACGCAGATCTGCTACTCATAGTCTGCACCGACCAGTCGCCATTGTTCTGCATCCCCTAGTCTTCTCCAACATTGGTTGGCTTCCCTGTTAGTTTTTCTGCGAAGAGGACTCGTCCACGATTCCAACGACTCTAACGGCACTTGATTCCGAGGTCGGGAGCTGCCGGGGCATCCTCTGCAACCTGCTGTTGGAAACTAGGAGCTAGCTCTGCAGAGATCCTGATCCGGAGACAAAGCTTCACCACAACAAACCCCGGAGGAATCAGGCCATGAGCTCTTCTGAAAAGTTCTTCCTCTCCCTGTCTACTTTCAGAACCAAGAAGCAGAACTCCGTTCGGCATCTTGCAGCAGAAGTTACCAATTTTCTTCCTCAGGCATTTGACTCTGCTTCCCACTATCTGCATCGACCACTCCTCACTTTTCTAAGTCCTCTAATCTTCACCGGAATATTTTGGCATCCCCGTTTGTTTTTATGTAAAGAGGACTCACCCACGGTTCCAACGGTTCCAACGGCGATTGATTCGGAGTTCGGGAACGGTCGGGGCAGCCGCGTCTTCCTGATGTTGATAGTCTGTTGCAGATAGTCCGAGATTGAGGAACCCTGTTCGTACTCCCGCCCAGGCTGCCAGCGACCCCTGAAGAAATTGGTAAAATTCAAAGGCACTTCTGTTCCAGAGACGAAGAGATCCCCACTGGTCTCACCCTCAGCGAAATTCCAGAGAGAGTTCTACGGCCTCCACACCCTCTGTCTGTCAGCTATTACAGAGAGAAGGCTCATTTGGTGTCATCACTTCTTCATCACTCTGAGCACTAGTTCCCCCCCCCCCCCCCCCCCGCTTGGCCGGCTGAAGGCCCCTCCCTGTGTGGAGGTAGTGTTTGGATGTAACTATCATCTTCCCTTCCCCACGATCCCCCCCTTGCATGGGGTGTAGTGTTGTAATAGCTTAAACAGGTCAAGCTACCCCGGCGCGACGTGTGGGGAACCCACGCTTCCCCGCTCGCCCTCGTCTCCGAGCGGGACCGGTTTCTTCAAACCGGTCGAGTGAGTGCTCCAAAACTTTGCTCTAATTCATGCTTGTTCTTTCAATATTAATTCATGCTGGCCGTGATGAGAGCCCGATCCTTAAGCTCATTTGCTATAAGTGATCATCGTGGGAAGAGAGTGGAACCCATGCCCTTTGGCACTTCGTCGGACCCTTGATTTGGGCAGCCGTACCCTTGGGGAATCAAACCTTGGCCTTGCTGGCCCTCTACCAGTAAGGGCCTAGCCCACACAACCTCCCCTTGGCATTGCCAAGTTACCCCGGCTCTTAGTGAGCATCGGGTGAGCGGTTGCTATTATCGGTCCGTTTTTGAATGCTTAATTGTGCTTGCTTGTTGAGTCCTAGGTTGTGTCACATCATGGCAGCTTCAGAAAGTCACTGGTACTCTGCTACCTGCGAGCTGGGAATAGGATGAAGGTGTAGGGTTGTGTGTATGAGGGTGGGATGGCCAAGGGAAGCAAGGGGAAATGGGGAGGGTGACCAGGGTAGGAAGGGGGTGTTGGGGAGGGGTGAGGGGCAGCAAGCAAGGGAGGTAGATTCAAATTTGGCCAAGGGTTTGAACCCCTTCAGCCTTGGGGAGATGGAAGGGTGCTTGGGAAAGGGTAGTGGTGGTTGGGGGTTGGAGGGTGACTTGGAGATTGGTGGGTTCTCCCTTGGGACTAGGGGTGGAGTAAAGAGGTGTTGTGGGAAGTTGTGGTGACTATTGAATGAGGGGAGGAGAGAGAGAAAGTAGGTGGGAGGGGGAGGAGAGAGAAAGGGGCAAGGGGAGGGGAGTTTCTCACTCCTCTCTAATGGCTTCTCACCAAATGAACTCAATTTTCTGGACTCACAATAATAGATCTTCATTCATTAGTTCTCAAATGAGGGAATGGGGTCCTATTTATAGGGATCCCATAATTTACAATATGTCCCTGACTTTTGGACCACTGACGAATAACCAAGGGGAAGGGGGCGCCCCTAGGCCTAGCCCATATAATTGGGCCCATTAACCAAACTAATCAACCCTTTGACACTTAACTTAGGTAGATGACTCATTAACCTAGGTACTGGACTCAAATAAAAGGAAAATTACATTGTTATGACTCAAAGAAAATATGAAAATTACATAACTCAACTCAGAAAAATGTAACAGATACAATGGAGCCATGCTGGCGAGCAATCGGAGCTGTGAAAAATGTGAAGGGCGAGAGATGCCCCCATCACTTTATCATGGGAGCCACCCACTTTAAGCTTGAATAACATCTTGGGCCAGGAAGGAGCTAAAAAAAAAAAAGAAAAGGAATATCACATGAGAAGCTTAAGGACAATGCAGAATTTTGAAGATTAAAATTGAACTTACCTCTCTTAAAGGGCTTGTGCTCAAATGTTGGGGATTGTAGTCAGCCGCTGCAGCTCTCCATGCTCCTTTCTAGCCACCTTTGGACCGATATAGGCCACCTCTCCTATGGTGCTAGTTTGAAAGCACCTCTTCATGGTGATTTTTGGGTGATTTTGGAAAGTTTTCAAAGTTTAAAGCAAAGATTGTTGTGAGCTTCGAATTCTAGGTGTATTCCTAGTTATAGGGCTTTAATTCTAGTCCTAACACATTAGGATTGAGGCTAGTTAGCTTCAGATTAAGTCAAGATAAGTTCTAACACGGATTAGGTGCTTCTAGCGCTGAGTTCGGACTCTCACAGAGAGTCCCGCTCGGACTTGACAGAGTTTTCCCCCTAGTGATCTATCGAGCGACCGCCGGGCCCCTTCCTCATTTTGATCTCATTTTTGACTTGGGAAAGGGCGCCTATGACTTTCTAAGGCAGTGAGGACACTTGGAGGAATTATTCCCCTCTTCAAATCTCATTAGAACCATGTTTTATATTTTTGAGGGAATTAAACCTCCGAATTTCCAACTCTATAAATAGGACCCCCTCCCATGTGTGTTTAAGGCTTAAATTTTGATCTCTTGGGGAAGCTCTGCTGGAGGAGGGTGCCGCTGCTAAAGGAGAAGGAGTCTCCCATGTGTTCAAGGCCTCATCCTTTTGGAGATCCTTCATCCTTTGGTGAATTTTGAAGAAATCTTGAAGAAAACCATAAGCCTTCCTCTTTCTCTTTTATCTTTTAGTTTGTTAGATTTATCTTGCATTGCATACATCATTATTTTTTTTAAATCTCAATCATATTGAGATTTTCATTGTGCAACACTTGCACCCTACTTCATGTCATCATATTTTTATCCACACTTTGCATAGGGGTTTCAAAGAAAACACCAACAAGGTGTGTTCTCATCCATGATTTCATTGCTTATTTCTATTAAGAATTTGATGCTACACACCTCATCTTTCTAATCCATATTCTCTTTGTTGGTTGTTTGTTATTTCTTTGAAAGGGTAATGCAAGAGAAGCTCTCTTCATCGGTCGGCCGATTGGAAGAGAAGGTGTCCCTCACGGTCTCCCCCACTATTAAACGTATTTATATCGCGATCACCTCCTTTTCTTTATTGTTATATTCCTTCGAGGCCCGCATGTCTCTTGCAATCACACTCCTATTTAGCATCTACATGCTCCCATTTCCTTCTTATTGTCATTATCTTTTTCATTATTTTTATTTTATTTAAATCTTTGTAGATTTTCATAATCTACGATACACATGATGTATTTTGTAAATGAAATAAACTATTTTATTATATAATTGTAATATTTTATAGGGACATGAAACATATTACAGTTTGATGTGTAGTCCGACTGAAATATGTTACATGTACATGAAATATTTTGTACTTAAATGTTATATATTACATAAGAATGAAATATTATCTTACCTCCCTTCTGTTGCTGTCCATATATGAGGGACTCCTGCTCTTGCCTTAACTTGCTGCAAGGCCTTTATCCACTTTCTTCCCTCATTTCACCAGCGCTTTCTTAAGGCATTTCTCTCTACACCTCTTCCTCCACCCTCACCAAGGACGGGTGTAACACCCATGATTTTTTGATCAGGAATCCATGGGTTTCGAAGTGCTTCCGTGTGTCCCGAATCATGTTTTACCATTAAATAGGATTTTTGGTTATCGGGCCTTCAGATCCCTGTGTAGTGTGAACCGTTATGTTTCTGGGCTCCGGGATGTTACAGACGCATTGTACGCTTTCCAAAGATCGTGGGGATGATTTTTTCCATTTTTCTATTTTTTGGATTTCTAAAACCCCAAATATTTTCCTAATTATATCAACCTTTCACCCCCTCTCTCCTCATTCTCTCATTTCTCTCCCTCTCTCCTCTCATTTCTCTTATTCTCTCCCTCGCTTCTCCGGGCTGTCGACGGAGGCAGCGTGGGTGAGGCGGTGAGGCATGTGGCATGACGATCGGCGAGGATGGAGCGAGGATTGGAGGCGGTGGCGTGGTGGAGCTCGTTCGTGAATTTGTGAAGCCGTCGGTGGTTCGAGGCGTGATTTCACATGGAATCAGCATCTTCGACGTGGGATCTCATCATGAGAGGTAGAAGGATGGATCCCTCGCCCTTGTATTTCATTTCCTCGTGTTTTGTAGGCTGGGGTGAGGCCGAGGGTGGTTTTCTTTCTCGCCGGGGTTAAAAAGCATGATTTTAGGGTAAGCGACAGATTCATCATTTTGATCGTATTTTTGTGATTTGTTTGGGCCCTCTCAGTAGTTTAGAGGGTAGGGAATGTTTCTCCCCCATGTTTTCCCCATTACCCGAGGTGATTGGGGCATGGAACAAGGACCTACGGATGGGGTTTCACAGTCACATCACTAGATTCAGTTGACCAGATGGGTAGTTCGATCGACCAGATCGGCGTTCCCCATGGAGGGCAAACTACCCTAGTTCGGTAGACCAACCCAGGTGGTCCGGTCGACTGACACAGGACAGGAGGGTGCCTGGCCTGCTCTAGTCAACCGACCCTCTAGGTCCGGTCGATTGACCCTTGGCAGGTCGACCGGCCCAGTGAGCAGGTTGACCGAATTAAGCCCTTTTCGACCGATTTGGCCTACGGTCGACCCGGTTGAGACCCGTTGGTCGACCTTTTTGCCTTGTGGATGTCTCGGACATCCCGTAGGGACCGAGTTCATGTTTTTGGGTGTCCGGAGGAGTCGTGATACCTCGATTAACATGCTCATGTGGTTTAGAGGGTCCGACTGACCCCATGTGTTCTGTGCTTTCTTGTTGTGCTAGATCAAGCCATCGTGTACCAGCGTAGGTGCGGAGGGCTGTCCCCACACGATGTTAGCTTCTTCAAAAAGTAGATTTTTGTATGGTCCATGCATATCACTAGTGACTGAGAGTTCTGTGGCCCATCCTGGGGTTGGGAGCTTCTTAGTCTTTCTTAGAGAGGGAATGAACTCGGCGGTTGTAAGCCGCTTTAAGGATTCTTTTGACCGTGATTTTTGACTCTTAGTCTAGGATAATTTGATGGCATGCAGCAGTATTATGCAACGGCCTTGGGATGAGTCATGCGACTCTTTGGCCTTTGGATTGGCCAGTCTAGCTAGTCATCCTGAGTCTAGTGGCACGGAGCCACCCTATGTTCTGTGATACTTACGACGAGTGTGTGCATAGCCCATTGGTACTTCAGTGTTTTCCTACCAAGAGTTTTATCTCAAGTGACCCTCCCACTAGATGGAGCTGACCTGGGCACGTAGCTGCTTAACCACCTAGGTGTGGTGGAGGCTTGACCTGAGTAGACGGTTTTTAAGTTGGTTACCATAGAGCACCTTTCTTTTGCATCCTGAGTCTGGTTGGGAGGAAAACCGGCTAAAGGACCCGACCTAGAGCAGATGGTCTATGTGTGTACACATAGTTAGGGGCGTGGGACGCGCGTTGATGAGCATGACCCCAGCTAGTCCTTGTTTTGTTGTTACTGGTGTACGGTGTCTCAGTTTCCACCTGGGGCGAGGTAGGGAGACACCTATGGCTGCAGACTAAGTCGTTAGTAGACGCATCCGGCCTTGCTTCTAGTAGACAGTTCTCCTAACACGCGAGATGAGTTTCTTAGTGGTTCTTTGGCTGATTTCTATGCATTTTTCCCGACGTTCAGGTCAAGGGTTCCACCCGTAGGCAGAGTCCTGTTCACGACAGTGAGATCGTGACTTTACCCCCAGACCATGTGGTCTGGGCGATGGCCTTCATCGGCGAGGACGGGTCTGTATGATAGAGGTGTCGTGGTTCCTTTCCCAGTAACGTAGCCATTGTTTAACAATTGGTTTGGTGGTTCCGAGAGTGAGGTCAGGGTTTACTTTCTGTTACTAGTAGTAGTTTAGAGAGTTATGTTTCCGTCGCTGTCTACTACTAATGTTGTTGTTGTTCTTGCTGTTAGCGCTGTTGTTTACCACCATTTTTTTGTGGTGGGGATCCACAGGACCCCTACTAAGCCAATGAGATGAAGCTCACCCATGTCCTGTCAGGTGCTGCGATTCCACCTCGAGGTTTGGAGGTGTAGCGTGGAGGTTTGTAGTTGCCAACTTGCCAAAGCCCGGGGCATACCCGGCTATCGAGTACGTTTCTTACTGTGTAGACTGTACTTTGCAGACTGGACTCTGTAGTTAGTTTATTGATTGAAAATGTAATTTATTTATGTTGTTTAAAAAGTTAATTATGTAGTTATTTCCTTCATTATTTTAAATTTTAATGTACCTCTACACACCAATTAACCCTTCCGATCCTTCCGGCTCATGGGTGGGGGGCAGGATTCGAATGGTATCAGGTAATTCCCGGTATCCGGATCTTGGGTCGTTACAATGGGGTTTTCTCGTCCTGTGGCTCTGACATCCTCTCTTCTTTTGTTGGCCCAGAGAGATGGCGGACAAGAAGGGGGCTTGAATTGTCCCCTTGCCGAGATGGCGGAATTTTAAAAACTTTCCTAACTAAACACAGTGAAATTAAGATTAACAATGTTATTAGCCAAAACTTAAGTGAGATTTAAAATGTTCCCTCAAGCTTTTCGATCTCACTCGTAATAACAATGTGACTAACAGGGAAATTTTGCTCAACACAGATTACGGATGTAGCAATGTGTGATTATGCAGTGAATTAAAAACCTATATAATGTACCTGTGAATGGAGATAGAAGAAATGACAATCACACAAGCAATCACACAAGACACAAGGATTTTTAAGTGGTTCGGGACCACGACGGGCTCTCTACGTCCACCCCTCACCCAATCGGGTGAGGTTTCACTCCACACTACGAAATGTAGCAACACGGGGATGAACCCCAACCACACACACTGCTTCCGCAGCAATATCGACACGGGGACAAGCCCCAACACGCTGCTACCACAGCACACACACACACGACGTCGGGGAACATGCCCCAGACACTAAAACCACAGGGAGACGCAGCTCCATCTACACACACAATGATTTTCAGAGTTTGATAAATGGAAGGATATACAATAAACGCCCAAATTTAAATCTATGCCCAAATGTAGATAAGAAAATAGGTTAACAAGATTTCCCCCTTTTTATCTTAAACACAACTCGGAGATACTATGGAAGGGTGCTTTGGAGCGAATGAACCATGAGTGGAAGTGGCCAGCCCCTTGAAGAAACGCGCGCCCAAACCAGTAGACGATGAAGAGTAGCAACAGCGCCTCTAGATCTAGACACTAGGTCATGAGAAGCAGACCTGAGCGGCTCCTCCTTCCTCCTCCAGTAACTGAGTCACGCTCTCCCTCCGTTCCTTCTTCACCTGCAAGAAAGGATAAAACAATAAGGCCGCAGGATTGATTTCCTTCGATGGAGATAGCAGGGTATAAATAGGGCAGGAATATAGAACCAAAGACCACAAAAGCCCTTGTAAAAACCTCTCAAAACTACACCCATACCATCGGAGAAACCCTAAGGGTAATGGTGTAATGGACCAAGACAAATGGATCATGAAAAGTGGGTTTTGGTACCAAACCCGTAAACCCGTTTCCAGACGCCCAGGGACAAGTTAACACTAATCGGCCTAAAAACATTATCATAATTAAAAGCCCAAAGTCGGTGCACATTATGTAAAACACAAATACAAAAGTTGGTGCACAATGTGTAAAGCATAAAGATAAGTATGTGCACATTCATGGGCAGGTCGGTGCCCATTTTGAAGGACACAAGACACGGTCAGTGCAAGTGTATAGGCAATAAGGGTTGAAGAGGGGTGATCTCACGCTGCTCTTGAGCGGGGACGAAGATGACCACGTACCCTTGAAGTGTAAACTGTAAAAAGGGAAACCAGTCAGAGGTGCCCAGGGATAGATCCCCGGGGAAGATCATCCGATGCTTAAGTCAGCATAGGTAGTAGAGCAAAGATGCGAAGAGGAGAATTGGGAGGAAAGTGGGAGCGCGAGACTCCTCTCCACCAAAAGGTGAAGTGGTTCCTGCTCAGGCTTACTTGGGCATGCTTAAGCTTTTTTTAGCTCTCTCGTCGCAGTTGGGCATGTCCTGTTTAAATAGTGGATGGTTGTGTGAATTGATCCCTGTAAGCGGAGGGGTTCCAGGGGGGGTTACGTCCTTCATGCGGGCTCCTTACGGTGCGTGGACCCTTGGTTTCCCTTGTCCCTTGAGCTTCCTGCCATTAAAGGATTCGCAATGGCCGAATCATTAAGCTTCCATTAGTGAGCCCGAGCGAATGGCACTTGTTCAGGAGTGGTCTCCTTAGGGATAAGTGCTGGGTCGGGACAAGGAATAGGGGGCTCCAAGGGAGCTTTCCCGATCAACTGATGCTCGGACTTCCCAACCCGAAGGCTGCTTAGGAAGCGCTTGTACCAAATGAATTTTTGGGCTTCATAATAAGTGGGCCCGGGGGCTACCACTTTGAAGAGTTGAGCCTTGTTCGGTCCAATTTAGACCTCGTTTGGCCTTTCCATACAGGCGGTGAGATTTCCTCTCTCCACATGTCCCCCTCCTACTCCCAAGCCAAGATTAGGCTCGGACGAGTAGCAATTGGGCTGGACTATCTGTGGCACTGGTTGGGTAAGGATATCTCTCTAGTAGGGGCCACGTGACGTAGCTCACCCTGACAATACACCCATTATGATGTGTAAGAGAAGGCCCCTCTTCGGGAGATCGGACGCCGCGCCGCCTCCCGTCAGGGTTTTTAGGCATTGCGCATTTTACGTCTCGTTATCTCCGGGGCTTTAGGGTTTTGCCTCTCTTTGTTGTTATATCTGAGGGAGGCTCCCGCGCTATGAGAGTAGTTTCGGAGGAGCGGATAATCGTTGTAGCCGTCGGAGCCAGAAGAGCTTCCTGAGGCGGTGATTCGTAAGCTCCCTTTCTTCTTCGAAGTTCTCTGGCTTAGAGCTTTTCCCCTTCTTCTTCTCTCTGTCTCATGGTGGACCATCATTCTGAGGTTGAGGGGCGACAGAGAGAACGTACCCCCAGAGTTGTCTTGACGCCGCCGGAGCCATCCTGCAGCGAGTCGGGGGAGGCGGAGGTGAAGCGGCTGGAGAGTCGCTACGGGTTGCCTTGGCGGTTCCAGTTCATGGCGCCTGAGCCTCATGAGTCTAGCCTATCCACCCGCTCTGGCCTCTTTTGCTCCTTTCTTCTGGCTTGGAAGTGTGGCTTTCGTTTGCCCCTTCATCCTTTTGTTGCCGAGTTGCTTCGGTTCTACTGGCTGGCTCCGGTCCAGCTGGTCGCCAACTCTCATACCTTCATCTTCTCCTTCATTCTCCGTTGCGGCTAGTGTGGGGTGCACGCCTCGCAGGATCTTTTCCATTACTTCTTTGAGTTGAAGGAGCATGCTCATGCGGGGCGAGGCTTCTTCTATATTCAGGCGAGGCGGGGGAGGAGCTGCGTGTCCCTTTATGGGAAGGATTCTTCTCACAAAGGATCACAAATGATTCTTCTCACAAGGAATAGGGGGCTCCACTGACTCTTCCCACTATACATCGAGCGAAGAGGTGAGTTCGGTTTCGTCCGAGCGACCGCCAACTCCAGCATCCTCGGGAGGGCACGCGACCGAGATTGTTCCCACACAGGTGGGGTCTGTGTCTGGGTCGACTGTCGCTGAGAACATTCGGGGCAGATCGTCTGGTGCTGAAGAAGCCTTGTTTGCCGAGCTTGGAGATGGGCCCGAGGCCTGATGTAATGGCTCTTTTCTTTTTCTTTTCTTTTTCATATGTAGCCGGGTGAGGCTCTTTTTGGAAACTATAATAGCGGCAGTATTGAATGCTGAATTAACTGTTTCTTATGGCTTTTGTGTGATTTGATTGCCGTATCCGCAGTCATTTGAAGAAGGCACCGATTTCTTACAGATCTTGGACACGCCGATCTGTCAAATAACTGACATGGCGTTGGCACCTTTCCATTTTTCCATACCGCCCTTAATGACTTGCCGCTTCGTGTGTCCCGCTAGGGGAATATCAGGAAATGAGATAACCAACACAAGGAAAGCCTTGGTAGCATCTTTTGGGGAGAGTCATTTAAAGCGATCAGCTTCCCCTTCGGCCTATAAAAGGTCTGAGGGGCATCTCCTTTTCTTTTCATCGTTTACGGCCGTTCTGGCAATTTTTCCCTTCCGTGAAGCATTGTGCAGTTAGTCTTGGCGGGGCATGGAAGGCGTTTCAGAAGATGATGATGCAGATGGCGGCAGGAGGGAAACTCCTGTTGTTTCGCTCTGGAGGAGGGTTCGTCAGTCGGGGGTCAATCAGGGGGAAGGTTCATGCTGGAGCATGTTGCCTTCCTGTCCCTGTCCTGTCGGCACTCTTCTAAGGGAGAATGGAGCTCGTCCAGCTTCATTCTTTCACTGTCGTCCCCGTCCCTCCTTCCACCGTCAATCCTGTTGCCTAGGGAGGGAGCTCTCTCAAGATTCCTCACCTTTCGGGCCAACTTATTTTTCTTTTTTGTTGTCCTTCCAATCCCTTTGGCACCTTTCTTCTGAGCCTTCACAAACCAACGAAGCCGGCGATCCCTTATCCGAGCCAATTTCTACACGAGGCTGTGTCAGTGGCTGACGTGGGAGCGCCTACTGGGTCGGCCAAGCGTTTTTCTCGCGTTATAGTACCAGGGGATGTAATTTTTTCTACATGTATACTATATCGGCTACGGCCTTCTTGATGTACATCAAAGTTTAATAAGAAGAGAAGAATGGTGATTATTCTATTTTGCTTACATGTGTATGCTTGCCAAATGTTCAAAAGTAGAACTTGCGAAGATTTGTTGCGTTCCACGTCTGAATCACGGGTGTTCCTTCCATGGTGGACAATCGGTATGCTCATTTCCCAAGCTTCTCGACAACTCGGTAGGGACCTTCCCAGGTAGGAGCAAGCTTCCCCGCCTCCTCTAGTGGTCGAGATGCTTCGGCCTTCCTTAAGACGAAGTCTCCTGGCTGGAAGGGTCTGTCTTGCACTCTACTGTTGTAGTATTGAGTGCTGTGCCGTTGGTATTCTGTTGCTCAGATCCTTGCATTCTCTCGGATCTCATTCGCTAAGTCGAGGTTCTCTCGCAATTTATGCTCGTTTACCTCAGGCTTGAAGTGAACGACTCGGAGAGAGGGATTGCTGACCTCCAACGGAATTATAGCTTCTGTGCCATACACCAGCTAAAAAGGTGTTTCACCAGTAGCTGTTCTTGGAGTAGTTCGGTGAGACCATAGTACGCTCGGCAATTCCTCAAGCCAGCTTCTCTTGGCTTTACTGAGCCCGGTTTTGATGCCTTTTAAGATAGTCTTATTGGCATTCTCGACCAGTCCATTAGCCTGAGGGTGGGCTACCGAAGTGAAGTGGTTGCAAATGTTTAGATCAGCACATCTATCTCTGAAATAATGAGAATCAAACTGCCGACCGTTATGGCTCACAAACACTCGGGGGACACCTGTGGAACGCACTAGGTTTCGTGTGTGAAAGTATCGGGATATCGGTGGTTATATCGATTCGAGACCATCTGTCCCATCGGGCGTGCCAGCTTGTGGAACGCACTAGGTTTCGTGTGTGAAAGTATCGGGATATCGGTGGTTATATCGATTCGAGACCATCTGTCCCACCGGGCGTGCCAGCTTGTGGAACGCACTAGGTTTCGTGTGTGAAAGTATCGGGATATCGGTGGTCTTTTTATCGGTTTATCTAGTGCGAGGGCGTGCCAGTCACCTAGGTGACAATGTGTTCGGGCTTCAAGACTGGAGTGGTCCGAAGCCCGGGGTGCGCTCCATCTGACTGATCAGATGATTGTGGATATCGGGTCGGGACTGGAGACCCGCCGCGCCATAAAGGGCGCGACGTTAATTACATCCCCTCAGAGAGGGGAAGACCTCTGATTAATCGCCAAGAAAAGGGGTCAAATGACCTAAAGATCGTTTTTCATTAAAGCATGCGAGTTGGGTTGACATGATTTAAACCCTCCGCGTCGGTATGTAAAACGGTGTTCAAAAACCGTACAAATACTTGCTGCGAGTGCGGCGAATTTAATGAAAGTGCGGGATTAGATCCCGGTATATATATATATATATATATATATATCAGTCACTAAGGACCATCCAGTATTCGGTCGAGAGTTCATATTCGAAGCATCGAAGGTAACAACAAAGACATTCGGATATCTACCGTAGGTACGGCACGTTTCATGTGGGTGCGGGATCGGATCCCGGAAGAAGTGGGTCAATCTGATGAGCTATCGGCCCGAGAGGTGCACGGATCATGACCATGTCGGGGATCCCGAGGTCCATGTCCGATACCACGGGGCATCATTACACAGTCCGGGGGAGCGGGTCGTTAAGTGTAAGGCCAAAACTCGACAATGTGCGCCCTCGCATGCGGATCGACCTGCGAGGTCAGGTCGCGGGGTTGGGGGCGCGCCGGTTGCAGAATGAGTCAAGGGGGCGCGCCGGATAGAGGCAGTAAGGGGGGGGGGGGGGGGGGGGCGCGCCGGATAGAGGCAGTAAAGGGGGGGGGGCGCCGGGTGGAGGTACCCATGGGGCGCGCCGGTTGGGGCGCGCCGGTTTAAGGGATTTCAAGGGTGGGGCGCGCCGGTAAAGGGGCGCCGTTTTAAGATGTAAATGGAGACGGGGGACGCCGGATTAGTATCAAGAGGAGGGCACCGTTTTAGAGGCCAAAGGAGGAAGTGGGGGTTACGAGAATGGGGTTAAATCGGCGCGGTGAGGGGTGACCGCGCCGGATTAGGCCACGCCGAGACATCGTCTCTTGAGTTTTCTTATTCGTTATGTGGACTTGTTTTGCTTTCTGTTCTTGATTCTATGGCCTACAGAAGGATCAATAGTTAGATTAATTGCTCGATTGACACCCTAGATCAATAGGATGAAGGTTTAAGCATCGTTGTTGGTTTGTTAAGGTGAGTGAGCAAGAGGTTTAACTGTTTTATTCGGGGGGTTCAGTTCACAGAGTTTTTACTGTGTGTTTCTTCTCTTTCACCCGTAGGCAAATTCTATGATACATTCATTCATTGTTCTTGGTGTTCTTGACCCTGACGAAAATCGGGCAGCACCTCCCCTAGATCGGAAGGGTCTGGGGGAAAAATATGGGGCGCGCCATGCGGAGAGAACTCCGACGGCCCCGAAACATCCCGGTGCGTGCTAAGCAACGACACCAGTAAAGTTACCCCATTTGGGGCCGGAGATCCCGAGGGCTAGCCTACAAGGGAAACCGGTGACCCATGGGTTGTTGCGATCGTATCGACTCCCCCGTTCGGGGCCGGAGATCCTGAGGGCCAGCCTACAAAGGAACTCCGACGACCCGAGGGTTGCCGTGATCGCGTGGCTGAAGACCACGTGAGAGCCGAAGTCGACACAAGAACACGGCGGTAAAAAAAGAGAGAGAGACACTATGGGCTGAGTATTGAGGGGGATTGGGGCATCAAAAATCTCCCAAAGGGGAGTTTTCCTTTCATTCCACAACAGACCGAACTCCGATTACATTGAAGGGGAATACGAAGACAAAGGTCTACATGTGAAGATCACCAAAAGGAAATCAAAGGGGCAGAAGGAAATGCAAAGACAAAGGGGGGAACCGAGCTCTCTTCCCCTCACCTCTCCTTCTTTCTTTCACCCTCTTATCTCTCTTCACACTTCGGAGCAGGGCTTCACCGCCAGTAGAGCGTCCCTCCCTTTTCGCGTTGCTTCTTGCCTGGGGCTTGTATTTATATGGAGAGCAGGGGAGCAAGCTTCCCATTTCTATGGCTTTTGTTCTGTCCGCAGTTGCCGTTGCTAACGTTGCCGGGGTCACCGTGTCGAATGCCGCTGTCGTGGACGTCACCTCCGCCGCAGCTACAGTGTGACCGGGAGAGGGGCAGAGGCATGGCCTCCTCCTTCGCTGGCATGTACACCGCTAGCCACGTTTGCTTTCATCATTGGCAGGGGAATGGGCGGCCGACGGACGAAGTGGGCGTTCGACGGTGCAGGGCTCGAGGGTTTCCATTTGAAGAACATGCTTGGATGCCCAACGGATCGAAGCATACCTTTTGCCATTTTAAGCAGTTCGTCGACGTGCTGTTCGCAGGAAACAGGGGACCGTAATGCCGACGGGATGGGTTGGTTGCTCGCCTGGAAGCGCTTCAGAGAAAGGGGTTAAGAGGTTAAAACGGCGCCATATTCAAAGGGGCGCCGTTTTAAGCATCAAAGGGGGCTTCGGGGTGCGCCGTGTAGCCAATGAAAAGAAAAGGGGTTAAAACGGCGCCATATCCAAAGGGGGCGCGCCGTTTTAAGGGGGGGGCGCGCCGTTTTAAGGCGCGCCGTTTTAAAGCCCCCTCGTGCCGTTTTAAGCACTAAACGGATTCTTCTCGAAGTCGCGGCCATTTTACGTGAATGTCGACATTCCCGGAAGGTTCCGGTTGCTATGTATGACCTCTACAATGTTCCATTCGCAGCCTTTGGGGCCCGGTCCCAGACTCTGCGTGACTTTCGGTGCACGTCGGGCTATGTCGGAGTCCCCGACTCTTCTTTGATTCAGCTCTCGGCACGGCCGGCTGTAGAGTTGTGGCCATATCTTCCACCCGGGGGGCTCCCTCATCGGCTAGCCGACCACCAAGCGAGTCCTCATCCTGATCGGGCGAGGCATGAGGTTTATTTGGCATTTTCATCTTCGGCTTGCTCTCGAGTGTCGAGACGTGCATGCCGTATGATCATCATCGACATTTTTCGACGTCCACAACACCATATCGACAGATGATCGATTTTCAAAAAAAACTCCATACGATTGATTCAGTGATCCTAGTGGTGGCTTCGGCCTCGATCCATTTAGTGAAATAGTCGATGGTGATGATGCCGAACTTCTTCTGAGCTTGAGCCATAGGGAACGTCCCCAGAATGTCGATCCCCCATCTAGCGAAATGGTACGGCTCGGCAAGGGTGATGAGTGCCATAGCGGGCTGATGAATCAGGTGGTCGAAGTGCTGACATCGATCACACTTCTATACGTAGGTCGAGCAGTCACGCTGGAGAGTGGGCCACCAGTAACCCTGCTTTAGCACGATCCTGGCGAGTGATCTTCCTCCTTGGTGCGCTCCGCAGATGCCTTCGTGTACTTCCTGAATCGCTCGGCTGGCTTCGTCGGTGCTGATGCACTTGAGGAGGGGATCGGAGAAGGATCTTCGGTACAAGGTACCATCTAGCATGACGAAACACCGAGCTTGGTACTTGAGCTTCCGAGCCTCCCGAGGATCGGTGGGCTCTTGAGAATCCCGGAGCCAGGATATGTAGGGGGTCCGCCAATCGCTTGAGGGTGTCGGGTCAATAGTCATAAGCTCGGATTCGATGCTCGGTTGCCCGAGCTCTTCGAGGAAGACCGATAGTGTACTAGCGGGGTCAGGCGAGGAGGCCAGTCGAGAGAGGGCGTCCCCTCGGGAGTTTTCCTCTCGAGCTATTTGGACTACCTCAAAGCTCTCGAAAAGTTGGGCCATCCTCTTTACCGCTTGGAGGTACTTGACCATTTGTACTTCCCAAGCTTCGTATTCACCGTTGACTTGGCTAGCGACCAATTGGGAGTAAGTGTGGATCCTGAGGATCGATCCGGACATAGACAGACCCTTGGTTTTCCAGGGGTCGACCCATACACAGACAGACCCCTGGTTTTCCAAGGGTCGACTCAATGGGTCGACCCATAGACTGACAGACCCGGTAGACTTGTTTTTGGCCCGAGGATCGATCCGGACCGTGAGGGGATCGACCCATTGAAGCCTAGTCCAATTGAAAACCATATTTTGAGGAACCAATGACCCTTACACGCAATCCTATGATATCAAATTAAGCCCGGTGTTCCTCAATCCAAAATTGAAGAACAATGGTCCCTGCACTCAATCAAAGTGTCTAAACCATTCCGATTACTATCTCCACTTCAACGCACACAAATGGTTAATTACAAACCCATATAATAAAATGATAACTTTGAAAGTAAGTTGATGTCTTGTATTACTGTCTATTGTCATTATTGGCTTGTTCTAGTATCTTGAGTTACCATCTTGTAATTAACTTATCTCTTGAAATTGAGATTTATAATAATTCACGAATCAAGGTATTTTGAAATGGCTGTTAGGAAATCAATTAAAAACCCTTATACCCCGGTAGAATAGACTAAAAGCACACTAACAATCTATATGGCATTACGGCCATTAAGCCTAAATTGCTGTCCCTTAGTACGATTCTACCCGGACACTCTATCCGGCGAGTTAGAATCCGCCATTTTGAGACCCGTATGACCCGACTACAACCTAGAAATTCGTGACCAAATCACTGAGTTATAAGTCACGGATCATCTTGGGCTAACTAGCACATGAGCCGCCCATAGTAGATCGCTTGTCTCCATGAACGGTCTAGTGTGGTCCGTATAAGTATCGTAATTGTGTCTTAAGGTCACGTACTGCTTACTCACCTGAACAGCACCCTGTCAACCGTTCATTCTTGACCTCGTGGGCTGAGTTTGGTCCAGTTCTTGTAATGCGGCTAGTAGTAGCCGTATGTCCTGTCAAACGGCCCAGAAGTGACCGTATACCGAGTTTTTAAGTTAATAAATCCTAGGACATGTTAGTCCTTAAATCTCGTACTTTTGACAGAAATTCCTCTGATTAATTGGCCATTAAACTTGATTGAATGTCTAGACAAAACTTGGGGTCTTGGATCCAACAAATCAATGCCAACGCATCATAAGGGCCCGGTCTGGTCCTGGGGAGAGCGCCCGAAAAGTACTTGTACCCATGGGAGTTTGTAATGACATGGTGAGGTATTGCACCGAGCACATGATTAGCGTGACGTCTACGACAAAAAATCTCTTGTTATACTTGTTACATTATCGTGCTTGACTTGATGTTTAACACACTTGCTTGTTGGCCAATTCTATATTTCAATTTCCTATTGAACATTCTTGTACTTGATATCCTTGTTAAATTCTTGTCATCATATATTTCTTGACCTTGCAAGATCTTATATTACGCTGTTTTATTGTCTCGTCAGTTATTTCTTTTCTTGTCATTGCATATAAAAATGTAACTAATTGGTTAATCATGTAAACTTACCTGTTATTATCTACTGAGTGTTAGCTCATATAGTTTTTTTCCCCTTTCCAGGCTATTCAGGTGACGATGCGCATACTGAAGGGGACGGACAGGAGTGATAATAGATGCCGAGTTGGCATAGTAGTTTACATTAGTTACTCCTTAGTGTTGTGTTAGCACTTTATTTACCTTTTGGGAGTCAGTTATTGTATTAGAATCAATTTGGAAGTTATGGTTGATCGTGTTTAAGCATTGATGGTTATTTTAATAAAACTTGGAGTCTTTCTTGATCAATAGAAGTACTTCTTTCCATAGCACCTGTACGATTGTTTAGTTTAGCATATTAATATTATCTCTAGCTAGTTTCTAACTGTACGTCCCGATATTCCACGTTGGGGCGTGATAGTTTAGTTGGTATCAGAGCCTAAGTTTAATATTCCTAGGTTTCCCTAAAAGTTCTAGGTTTTCCAAGTTCTAGGGTTCCAAGTGTTATCATAGGACCCCTAACCTTGTTAAAGTCTAAGGACCTGACCTGGTGAGATTGGGTAGAAACTTTGGTTAAGTTCATATCTTAATCGTGTTATTATCTATTTTTAATGAACCTAAGTAATCTATTCCACTTGTAGGCCTTTGCAATGGCAGCTGATCGTGCGGAATGGAGAACTTGCAGTGTACGGTTCAAGGCCTTACTCGGGCCTTGCAACAAGCTGCCCAAGCAGGAGCTGCACACCATGGCACTGGTGATTTATATCAGAACTTTTGGGGAATGAATCCGCCTAGATTTGGTGGCTCGACTGATCCTGATGAAGCTTAGCACTAGTTGGATGAGATGGGAAGGATATTCGAAGTAATGCAGTGCAACAATCAAGAACGTGTCCTTCTATCAACTTTTCAACTTGAACGAGATGCAAGAACATGGTGGGAATCAGTAAAAGCGACTCTCGGTGATCAGCAAGTAACATGGGTGGAGTTCGAGGAGTTCTTCAATGGCAAATATTTTTCTGATAGAGTGCAAGAGAAGTAGGCAGCGGAGTTCGCGGCTTTGAAACAGCGAATTCTATCCGTGGCAGAATATGAAGCTCAGTTTTCTTGGCTTTCTCGTTATGCTACTCATTTAATATCCATCGAGAAAATGAAGGCTATGCGCTTTCTTAAAGGACTAAGGCTGCATTATATCAATCAACTGGCACCGATAAAAATTTTGACTTATTCCGAGATGGTGAGGAAAGCTCAAGTCCTGGATGACACTTTACAAATGACGGAGAGAATCCGTGGAAAAGGCACAAAGAAGGAACAACCTACGGGTTCCAGGAATATCAAACCCGGGTATGGCAAGAAGAGGCCTATTAGTGGGCCTGGTTCGTGGAGTGGTTCAGGATCGTGGAAGGGCAAGATGTCGAAGCATGAAGACAAGAAGCCTGGCCCTATTGTTCCATTCAAGGACGTATGCAAGTTTTGTGATCACCTGGTCACAAGATGGAGGAGTGCTGGCGCAAGCTGGGCGCCTGTTTGCGATGTGGAAATAAGGAGCACCGTATCCCTAACTGTCCTCTTTTATCGGAGCAAGCTACCCTGGCTAAACCATAAGGCATCAAAAGGCCGCAAGGCAAGCTCCAAGCTTTGCACGCAGATGAAGCAGGAACCTTCGAGGATGGTGGACTCGTCGAAGGTACTCTTATTATACTCGACAAGCCAGCATTTGTTCTTTTTGATATTGGTGCCACACATTCATTTATTTCTCGGAGATTCGCTAAGTCTTTAGCTGTGGAACCTGTTTTGATGAATTCTCCATTAGAAATATCAACACCTATTGGTTCTAGATCGGTAATTCAGTATTTCTATCCTTCGAGTAAGGTTAAGATTGACGAACAGAATTTTCCAGCTGGTTTAGTTTGCATGGACATGAAGGATTATGATGTAATCCTAGGAGCAGATTGGTTGGCTAGATACGAGGCAAATGTTCACTGTAGTTCTAGCTCTGTGTCTTTTACTAGGCACCCGAGACTTTCTTTTGTGGGAGTTAAGCACCATAACTCTGTATCACTTATCTCGGCTCTTCGAGCTGATAAACTGATGAGACGAGGATGCGAGGCTTTTGTAGCCTTTGTCTGTGCAACCCCTGAGCAGCAGATTGAGATTAAGGACATTTCTGTTGTCCGAGATTTTCCTGATGTCTTTCTAGAGGAACTACGAGGACTTTCGCCTGAGCGGGAAGTTATCTTCTCTATTGATCTCATTCCTGGCACATCTCCTATTTCCAAGGCTCCTTATCGTATGTCTCCTGTGGAACTGAGAGAATTAAAGCAACATTTGATGGAATTGCTTGAGAAGGGTTTCATTCGTCCAAGTACTTCCCCTTGGGGAGCCCCTGTATTATTCGTACGGAAGAAAGATGGTTCGATGAGGTTGTGCATCGATTATCGGCAATTGAACCAGCAGACTGTCAAGAACAAATATCCATTACCGAGGATTGATGAATTATTTGACCAGATAGCGGGAGCTCAGTATTTTTCTAAGATCGATCTTCGATCTGGATATCATCAGTTGCGGATTAAGGAAGAGGATATCTATAAAATAGCTTTCCGCAGCAGGTATGGTCATTTTGAATTTGTCGTTATGCCTTTTGGTCTAATGAATGCACCAGCAGCTTTCATGCAGTTGATGAACAATGTATTTCGGCCCTATCTTGATCAATGGGTCGTGGTATTCATTGACGACATCCTGATTTATTCCATGAATGAATAGGAGCATGCTGAACATCTGAGGATGGCATTACAACTATTGAGAGATCATCAGCTATATGCCAAGTTCAGTAAGTGTGAGTTCTGGCTGCAAGAGATGTCCTTTCTCGGACATATCATCACAAAGGAAGGAATTTCTGTTGATCCTTCTAAGGTAGAGGCAGTGAAGAATTGGGACCAGCCCACCAATGTGACTGAAGTTAGAAGTTTCCTAGGCCTGGCAGGCTACTACCGGAGATTTATCCAAGATTTCTCTAAGATTGCGGTACCTATGACAAGATTAACCCGCAAGGAGAACAAATTTGATTGGTCAGAAGATTGCCAGTGAAACTTTCAGACTTTGAAGGAATGTTTAACTACTACACCTGTATTGGCTTTACCTTCTGGTGAAGGAGGTTTTGTTGTATACACTGATGCTTCAGGTATTGGGTTAGGCTGTGTACTCATGCAGCATGGGAAAGTGATTGCCTATTCTTCTAGGCAGTTGAGGAAGCATGAAGAGAATTATCCTGTTCATGATTTGGAACTTGCAGCAGTCGTGTTCGCATTGAAAATATGGAGGCATTGCTTGTATGGAGAAACATTCATAGTGTTTTCAGATCATAAGAGTCTGAAATATTTATTTTCTCATAAGGAACTCAATATGAGGCAAAGAAGATGGTTGGAGTACTTGAAGGACTTCAACTTCTCGATTGAGTATCATCCTGGAAAAGGCAATGTTGTGGCAGATGCATTAAGCCGGAAGCCTGTAGCTAAATTGTCAAGTCTCATGTTACAAGAATGGAAGCTACTAGAACAATTAGCTAGTCTGGATCTGAATATTGACAATGATCGGGTTATGATTGCACAGATTCAACATAAGCCCGAATTGTTGATGGAAATCAAATCTTTGCAAGATAATGATCCCGAGCTAGTAGAGATCAAGGGAAGCTTGAGCAGCAGACCTGACTTCACGATGGCCGACGATGGAAGATTGTTATTCCAGGGTAGAACTTGTGTACCTGATGAAGCAGGAATAAAGAACAAGATTCTGGAGGAAGCTCATAGATCCAAATACACCATTCATCATGGAGGCACTAAAATGTTCAAGGATTTGAAGAGAACCTTTTAGTGGCCGAATATGAAAAGGGAAGTTGCAGACTTCGTGAGTAGATGCTTGGTTTGTCAGCAAGTCAAGGCTGAATATTTTAGACCGACAGGAAAGTTGAAACCACTCGACATATCCCAATGGAAGTGGGAAAGCATTGGCATGGACTTCATTATGGGTCTACCTAGGACTCGTGGTGGACTTGATGCAATATGGGTGATTGTCGATCGATTGACAAAGTCAGCTCATTTCTTACCCATTAAGTCCAAATGGACAGTTAATGTATTGGCTGCTTTGTATTTGAAGGAAGTGGTAAGGCTCCATGGTATACCAGTCAGCATTGTATCTGATAGAGATCCCAGATTTACTTCACATTTCTGGAAGGGGCTACAAGCGTCTTTGGGTACTCGTCTGAATTTCAGTACTGCCTTTCATCCACAGATAGATGGACAGACTGAAAGAACCAACTAGATAGTGGAAGATATGCTTAGAGCCTGCATGATCGATTTTGGAGGTAGTTGGAGTGACCATTTAGCTTTGATTGAATTCGCCTACAACAACAGTTATCAATCCAGCATTCAAATGGCTCCTTTTGAAGCATTGTATGGAAGAAGTTGTTGTTCCCCATTGTGTTGGGACGAGGTAGGTGAAAAGCAATGGCTTGGACCGGATCTTATTTCAGAATCATCATAGAACATCCGTATTATCCGAGACCGGTTACAAGTGGCTCAATCAAGACAGAAGAGTTATGCCGACAATAGAAGAAGGGCATTGGAATTTCAAGTTTGCGAGCATGTATTTCTGAAAGTCTCTCCTACAAGAGGGATTCAAAGATTTGGCATTCAGGGCAAGCTAAGTCCGAGATAAATTGGTCCATTCGAGATTCTGGATAGAGTGGGAGAGGTTGCTTATAGATTGGCATTACCGCCTCAATTGTCAGGCGTACACAATGTTTTCCACGTGTCTATGTTACGGAAATATGTGTACGACCCCACTCATATCATTCAGCATGTGGATTTCGAATTGAAGGAAGATTTGACCTATGAAGAAAGACCTATCAAGATTCTGGATCGGAAGCAACAGTAACTCCGGAATCGTTCCATACCTATGGTCAAAATTCAGTGGAGTCGGCGTGGAGCTGAGGAAGCTACTTGGGAGTCTGAAGATACTATGCGGAAGCGGTATCCTGACTTATTCTAGGTGAGCTAGTCTTTTCCTATCTCTGTATTAAAGTGCAGTGAATTTGGAGGACCAAATTCTTTTAGTGGGGGAGGGTGTAATACCCCAAATTCTTTTAGAAATTTAATTAGAACTTATTTGAATTTATTTGAATTAATGGGAATTTATTTGAAATTAATTAGATTATTTCTTTAATAAATTGAATAAGTCACATTTCGACTATTTTTTAAAAATCCATAAAAATCATATTCTTGTAGAATCAATTGTGTTTAACAATTTATTCTTCTATGGCCAACCCTAATAAAATCATTAACTAGGCCGAATTAGTGGGATTAGTCAAATTTTCACACTTACCTAACCAAATTCGTGCTCAATAGTAACCACCACCTTAAAACATCAAATTCGAGCTCATTTCTCAACCAAATCAGGTGATTCCAGGGGCAAATAAAATGTATTAAAGAGAGGATCATTTCCCCTCTCACAATGTCACGAAATTTTATCATATGGGAAGCATTTGGTCGCGCATGGGTTAGGTCAAACATTTCGGCGCCGTTTCAAACACTCACCTTGCATCGACGAATTCTCCTAGCACCGAAGGCTCCAGAAGGTGTATGAGCTATAAAAATAAAGTTCTTCAACCCTAGAATCCTTTGGTAGCAGCGGCGGCCGCAGTGGAGATCGATCCAGGGAGATCTCAGGAGATTAGTGGAGGTGTGTCGGCATCCCGTCGTCCTCCTTCGTTCTTCTTTGTTCCTTCGATAAAGGTAGGTACCCTCAACCAAAATCTGCACATGAGTATACCTTTTTGATTCTCTCGGAGAGCTCTTTCCATTGGTAGTAAAAGCCCCAAATTCTATTAGGTGTGGAGGGAAATCTCGTGGAAATTGTGAAGGGCTGTCAAACGGGCATTCTTCGTTCTTACTTTTAAATCTCTCTTCGATTCAGGTAGATGATAACAGACCCAGCTCTAATTAATGTACATGGTTGTAATCATCAGCATGTTATCTATCATTTGGCATAGAAAGCCCCAATTTTTATAGACCATGCTTAGAGTATTTTGTGTTTGATTAGAAGCATGCTAAGACTTGGTTTTTAAGTGTTCTTCCTAGATAGGTTGTGATTTTGATTGGTTTTCCGGTGAATTTAGTGTTCCAAACCCTTGTATTATGACCCTAATATGTCCATCAAGAACCTAGGGACATGGGGTTAAGATCTCAGTCCAATTAGACCCCAATTGGGTGAGATTCATGGGTTTCCGGAAGTCTCGTTCGCATCTGCGAACATAGGGGTCGACCCATTGGGTCGACCCATACACAGACAAGAGTCTGTCTGTGCGAGGGTCGACCCATTGGGTCGACCTAAACAGTAGCTACGCGAGGGTCGACCCATGAACAGCAGGCGTGCGAGGGTCGACCCATTGGGTAGACCCAAATAGCAGACAACAGTCTGTCTGTGCAAGGGTCCACCCCAGGGGTCGACCCATACACAGACAGACCTCTGGTTTTTTAGGGGTCGACCCATAGACTGACAGACCCGGTAGACGGGTTTTTGGCCCGAGGATCGATCCGGACCGTGAGGGGATCGACCCATTCAAGCCTAGTCCAATTGAAAACTATATTTTAAGGAACCAATGACCCTTACACGCAATCCTATGATCTCAAATTAAGCCCGGTGTTCCTCAATCCAAAATTGAAGAACAATGGTCCCTACACTCAATCAAAGTGTATAAATCATTCCGATTACTATCTCCACATCAACGCACACAAATGGTTAATTAGAAACCCATATAATAAAATGGTAACATTGATAGTAAATTGCTGTCTTGTATTACTGTCTATTGTCATTATTGGCTTGTTCTAGTATCTTGAGTTACCATCTTGTAATTAACTTATCTCTTGAAATTGAGATTTATAATAATTCACGAATCAAGGTATTTTGAAATGGCTGTTAGGAAATCAATTAAAAGCCCTTATACCCCGGTAGAATAGACTAATAGCACACTAACAATCTATATGGCATTATGGCCATTAAGCCTAAATTGCTGTCCCTTAGTACGATTCTACCCGGACACTCTATCCGGCGAGTTAGAATCCACCATTTTGAGACCCGTATGACCCGACTTCAACCTGGAAATTCGTGACCAAATCGCTGAGTTATAAGTCACGTATCAACTTGGGCTAACCAGCGCATGAGCAGCCCATTGTTGACCGCTTGTCTCCATGAACGGTCTAGTGTGGTCTGTATAAGTATCGTAATTGTGTCTTAAGGTCACGTACTACTTACTTACCTGAACGGCACCCTGTCAACCGTTCATTCTTGACCTCGTGGACTGAGTTTGGTCCAGTACTTCTAATGCTGCCAGTAGTAGCCGTATGTCCTATCAAACGGCCCAGAAGTGACCGTATACAGAGTTTTTAAGTTAATGAATCCTAGGACATGTTAGTCCTTAAATCTCGTACTTTTGACATAAATTCCTCTGATTAATTGGCCATTAAACTTGATTGAATGTCTAGACAAAACTTGGGATCTTGGATCCAACAAATCAATGCCAACGCATCATAAGGGCCCAGTCTGGTCCTGGGGAGAGCGCCCGAAAAGTACTTGTGCCCATGGGAGTTTGTAATGACATGGTGAGGTATTGCACCGAGTGCATGATCAGCGTGACGTCTACGACAGGAAATCTCTTGTTATACTTGTTACATTATCGTGCTTGACTTGATGTTTAACACACTTGCTTGTTGGCCAATTCTATATTTTAATTTCCTATTGAACATTCTTGTACTTGATATCCTTGTTAAATTCTTGTCATCATATATTTCTTGACCTTGCAAGATCTTATATTATGATGTTTTATCGTCTCGTCAGTTATTTCTTTTCTTGTCATTGCATATAAAAATGTAACTAATCGGTTAATCATGTAAACTTGCCTGTTATTATCTACTGAGTGTTAGCTCATATAGTTGTTTTCCCCCTTTCCAGGCTATTCAGGTGACGATGCGCATACTGAAGGGGAGGGACAGGAGTGATACCCTTGAGTGTACCTATTAGTAGATGCCGAGTTGGCATAGTTGTTTACATTAGTTACTCCTTAGTGTTGTGTTAGCCCTTTATTTACCTTTTAGGAGTCAGTTATTGTATTAGAATCAGTTTGGAAGTTATGGTTGATCATGTTTAAGCATTGATGGTTATTGTAATAAAACTTAGAGTCTTTCTTGATCAATAGAAGTACTTCTTTCCATAGCACCTGTACGATTGTTTAGTTTAGCATATTAATATTATCTCTAGCTAGTTTCTAACTGTACGTCCCAATATTCCGCGTTGGGGTGTGACACTATATACATGAAGGACATTCAATGAAACACAAGCCACACATGGAGAACAAATAAGGCCAGTCAACCCAAGGACTATATACATGAAGCACATTCAATGAAACGCAAGCCACACAATATATTGGAGTCATCAAAACCATTGTCAAAGATAAAAAGTGGGCACACCGAACCCAACAATCTCCCCCTTTTTGATGATGACAATATATTGTGGCTCTCCAAATCTCTCTCCCCCTTTGGCATAATCAAAAAATGGGGGACAAGAAGCAACTATGAAGTTTTCAAAAACAAATGAGACTTGACCGCACGAACCCAGTAATAAATCTCCCATGAAAGGAAGGTGTGGAGACCAAGAACCAAGCAAGAATTTCGAATTTGATGTGCAATTAGTAGATGTGTGAAATAAGTGCTCAATTTTTGTAATTTTTTGCTATATGTATGACAAATTATGCACATGTAGTATAAATAAACTATGCTATATGCAGAATGTAAAACAAAGTTTTGCACAGATTGGATTATGCTTAAAAAGTACATTATTCTCCCCCAATTGTCAAGAATAAAAACCAACTAACAATGGGTTATTTAACCTGTTATTTACAAGTATAACCTATAGATGCAAATACTAGACTGAAGCATGATATGATCAAGACGGATCAAGCATTCAGGCACTCAAGCATGCATACCAGAGTATGGACTCATGCAAGTCCCTTCGGGACGGGTGTAAAGATAATGCAATTGATTGCTGAACATGATGTGTATGAACAACACTAAGAAGGTCGTGCTTACATAAATAGAGTACAACATTAACTATGAATGATGACTGATTCATAAAGGACATTCAAACAATCAAACCCAAGGTGCATATGTGAAGATTGAACAATGAAGTTCAAGTCAATATGGAAAATCAGATTTTCTAAAGAACATTAAAAATAACATATCATCCATACACTTTCATACACAATGCTCGAATATTGGTAGCTACGTATGACCCAACTTTTTTAATTACTAAAAATGGTGTGACTAACCTTTTGACACGAGTTGGATCCTTTATCTAAGGGACACTTCCCAGTTATTTAGTTTCGTCACTTATCCTAATTGTGGATATTATCACTTTTCGGCGCGAGTTGTACCCTTTGTCTCAGGGGCACTTCTCGGCTACTTAGTGGCAAATCACACTTATTTAATTATGGATTAGTTTCTCCTTTCGACGCGAGTTTCTTCCTTTATTTCAAGGGAGATTCCCAGCTACTCGGATCCACATTCTACTTATACAATCTTTTGAAGGGGTAAACAGTTTTTCCCCCACGAGACATGTGATTTCTATGTAGAGAATCAATAGCCCTCTAAAGTGTAGAGTAGGAAATAGTAAATCTTATTAGATTGAATCATTATCTCAAAAAGGTGTATTTTGTGTGGGTGGTTGTATTCAATGTAAAAGATGAATTAGCTTTCTCACAGTAATGTCTCCCCCTAAATGTATGCACGGTTATAAAAAAAATCTCCCCCTTAATATATGCCATGTAGGAAACATGTCTAAATCAATACAATTTCTTTTAGCAAAGGATGAGTCATAGAAGAAGTCAAGAAGGTGGGTGTATTTTACGTACAATCAAACATGCAATGAGATGGATTGATCAAACAGGTTGATTATCGGTACGTGGCGGAGATAAAGGTCCAGTGACCCTACTCATGCATAAGGATAGCTTCCAGGTGGACATAATCCACCTTTCCACTAACGCCATTTTATATACCGGATAACCATAGCCTTCAAGCACAAAAGTATGCAATGATATGCATGAACATGAACAAATGATCAGAAACTTTCTTTTATTTACAAGTTGGTGAAGATGTGTATGATATTAACAAACGGTGTCATGCAATTAAGTGTGTATTCTATGTATGCACAGGTGAGTTATTATTTGCAAAACAGCTGGAAGGGTGTGCATTGAAAACCATATATGTGCAATGTGAAGCATTTGAGAGCTAAGATTATTCACAGGATGTGAAAGAGAAGCATTCCAGACACCTATTCATCAGATTCAAAAGATCTCACAATTCAAAAGGTACCAAAATCAATGAACCAAAGTTGCAAACATTTCTTTCCAAACATAACTTTTACCTTTGCAAAGTTTTCAGGAATACCTGAGCAATGTGATTTTCAAAACAAATCAATTTTCTTTCTCACCTTGAGATCCTTTTATTTATTGACATTTCCTTTATTCTCAAGACGCCCCTGCAAAGTAAATTCTCATTTTGGTGATTTGGGTACCAAAGTCATCTTGGGTCCTGAGGGATTAGTTCTAACATAACCAAATGTATTTTTCTGGTTTTTCTCTTCAAACCATTCATCATCGGCTTTCATTAAACCACATGCTTCCATTGAATGACCATTTTGGCCACTGTAAAAACAGTGAGAAGATTTCCTTTTCACAAACCAATTATCATCTTTTTCCATTAAAAAATATGTATTCATTACATGTCCATGTTCACCACAATAATAACATGAGGAATTCTTGTTGACAAACCATTCATCATTATTTTTCTTCATGAAACAATTTTCCATTATATGGCCATGGAAACCACAATAGAAGCAATGAACATTGAAATTTTTTTTCATTGGTTTTTCAGGATGTTTAGAATCATCAACAATTTTCATTTGTGATTTCATTGTCTCATTATCGTCAAATTTCATTAAAGAGCAATCATACATATCATGACCAAAGTTTCCACAGTAATAACATGAAACGTTCCTTCTTTTTCTTGATGCATGATTTTGTTTAACAATTGAGAGTTTTTCATGCATACAAGATTGCTCATTGACATTTTTTAATTTTTGATTTTCTTTATCACAGGTAGAAAATGACTCATTCAAATTCTTGATCTCATTTTCCAATAATGAGATATGTAGTTCACAATTAGTAAGCTATCTTTCACACAATGCAACTTTATCATTCAACATAGAATTGATAGATTTGTAGCTTGCAACTTCCTATTCTAAAACATGAATGTTTTCAAGGTCATCAATAACTACACTTTTTCTTTTTTCAAGTGAGCTAAGTTTTTCAATCCGCTCATTGTTTTGATCCTTTAATTTTTTAATTTCTCTAGCAAGCTTTTCATTTTGAATGAGTTCATCAAGCAAAAATTGATCACTATTTGAACAACTCATTTTTCTTCTTAGATCCTTTTCAATGTTTTCAAGTTCTAAAATTTTAGCCATCAAGGTCTCATTTTCTTTTCTCAAGCAAGAAATGGTTTCTTTGTAGCTATCAACTTCAAACACGTGAGACTCAACTAGTTTTTCAAGCTTAGTGCATTTTTCAGAAAGGGAGTTATCAACACACAAAATTTCAATTGTGGAATACTTGACACAAGGAGTGTTAACATGTGAACAATCATCAAGTTTCTTTTTCAACTTTCAATTTTCAGATTTCATGGTTTTATATCTTTCAACTAACTCGTCGTAAGCATCCATCAGTTCATCATAACTCAATTCATCTTTCTCATCAGAGTCGGAGTTAGAGTTTACCTTCGAACTCTCCTCGCTTTGACGTTCAATTTCATTATTTGCAACTAAGCAGTCACCGTCGTTGCAGCTTTCTTTTTGGGCTTCGCTCAGCCCGTCCCAAATTTCTTTGGCTATCCTACAAGACAAAACGAATGGAAATTGATTAGTGTCCAAGGCAGCCTTAAGAGCATTGAAAACAAACAAATTTTCTAAATTCATTTTCTTATGTTCATCAGTCCACCTTAATTCATTTTTGGGTAAGACATGTGGACCATGAGAGATTAATTTCATGAGTTTCGGATCAAAGCCAGTCATCCAAACACAAAATATTCCTAGCCTTGAAGCATAATTAAAACCATCAAAGATAGGAATCAAATTCATACAAGCCATCATAAGGTGATCTTTTCTCCTAGACCGTGAGGTCCGCTAACGAAGATTAGAGACTAGGCTCTGATACCAATTCTTGGCCCAGAGAGATGGCAGACAAGAAAGGGGGTTGAATTGTCCCCTTACCGAGATGGCGGAATTTTAAAAACTTTCCTAACTAAACACAGTGAAATTAAGATTAACAATGTTAATAGCCAAAACTGTAGTGAGATTTAAAATGTTCTCTCAAGCTTTTTGATCTCACTCGTAATAACAATGCGACTAATAGGGAAAGTTTACTCAACATAGATTACGGAGGTAGCAGTGTGTGATTATGCAGTGAATTAAAAACCTATATAATGTACCTGTGAACGGAGATAGAAGAAATGACAATCACACAGGTAATCACACAAGACACAGGAATGTTTAGGTGGTTCGGGACCACGACGGGCTCCTTACGTCCACCCCTCACCCAACCGGGTGAGGCTTCACTCCATGCTACGAAACGTAGCAACACGGGGATGAACCCCAACCACACACGCTGCTTCCGCAGCAATATCCACACGAGGACAAGCCCCAACACGCTGCCACCGCAGCACACACACACACGGCGTCGAGGAACACGCCTCAGATACGAAAACCACACGGAGACGCAGCTCCGTCTACACACACAATCATATTCAGAGTTTGATAAACGGAAGGATATACAATAAACGCCCAAATTTAAATCTATGCCCAAATGTAGATAATAAAATAGGTTAACAAGATTTCCCCCTTTTTATCTTCAACACAACTCGGAGATACTATGGAATGGGACTTTGGAGCGAATGAACCATGAGTGGAAGTGGCCATCCCCTTGAAGAAACACGCGCCCAAACCAGCAGACAATGAAGAGTAGCAACAGCGCCTCCACATCTAGACACTGGGTCGTGAGAAGTAGACCTGAGCGGCTCCTCCTTCCTCCTCCAGCAGCTGAGTCACCCTCTCCCTCCGTTCCTTCTTCACCTGCAAGAAAGGATAAAACAATAAGGCCGCAAGATTGATTTCCTTCAATGGAGATAGCAGGGTATAAATAGGGTAGGAATATAGAACCAAAGACAACAAAATCCCTTGTAAAACCCCCTCAAAACTACACCCATACCATAGGAGAAACCCTAAGGGTAATGGTGTAAAGGACAAAGCCAAATGGATCATAAAAAGTGGGTTTTGGTACAAAACCCGTAAACCCGTTTCCAGACGCCCATGGACAAGTTAACACTGATCAGCCTAAAAACATTATCACAATTAAAAGCCCAAAGTCGGTGCACATTATGTAAAACACAAAAACAAAAGTTGGTGCACAATGTGTAAAGCATAAAAATAAGTCTGTGCAGATTCATGGGCAGGTCGGTGCACATATTGAAGGACACAAGACACGCTCAGTGCAAGTGTATAGGCAATAACAGTCGGTGCAAGTTTGTAAAGAATAGAGATAAGGTCGGTGCAAACAAATAACAAGTCGGTGCACAGTATGTAAGACCCAAAGAGCAGGTCGGTGCAAGTGTTGTATAGCAGGGTCGGTGCACTCTTTCATCAAGCAGGGGAAGGTCGGTGCAAATATGAACACTTGTGTAACACAAAGATAGAAGTCAGTGCACAAATTGCCAAGGTCTGTGCACAATCAGAAAATCGATGCACAACAGAAAAATAGGTCGGTGCAAGTTTTAGAAACTTGCCAAAATGACAGTCGGTGCATGGAAGTGGAACACTAAGGTCGGTGCAAATTTTTGACCAAATGATAGGGTCGGTGCAATTCTGAAGCTAGCCAAAGATGATCGGTGCAGAAATTAAACAAGGGTCAGTGCACATATGAGAACGCCATAAATCAAGGAATCCAGGCCGAGAGTGTCGACTCTCAGAGTCAACTCTCTTTGGCAAGAGTTCTGTCAGCAGTAACTAAAAACACACCCCATGCTTGCATGTGTCGACTCTTGGAGTCGATACATTGCAATTCCAGAACAGAAAATGCCATATGCAATTAAATCAACCCCATAACCATAATACATGAATCAAGCCCAATCAAGGCACATGGAAAATCATTCAAACATAAGTTCTTACCGTGGTTTCAAGAATTGGTGGGCTTAATTAAACCTGCACTATATAGAACTCAAATTCATGTCAATCTCAAATCAATCCATTTGAAGAATCTACCTATAAGGCATTTCTTCACACGTGAAATCTTCATCAACCTGCAATAAGGAACACTGAATAGCAACCAAAAATACAAGTGTTTCACACAATTTTAGTTCGCATTCTCCACAAGTTCACATCACAAGAATTGTTCAAGCAAGTCACACGGGTTCCATGTTCAAACCACAAATATCTGAAGTTCAGTCCAAAACTTCCAAGCTCAGTCGAAAGGAGGCTGAACTCTTTAACCACATTTAGATGTTGAAACCCATTGATTGGGTCGATGCAAAGGTGAGCAAAAGTCTGTGCAATGCAGACCAAGGTCGGTGCAATGCACAACTAAGTCAGTGCAACGTAGAACAGAGTCTGTGCAAAGAAGTGTAAAACTGATAGACAGGGTCGGTGCAAGGATTAATAGAGTCCGTGCAATAACGAACAAAGTCCATGCAATGGAGAATTAAACCCAATGAACTTTATACATGATTCAGCTTAGTTAAGCCATTTTAAAGTCCATTTAAAGTTTCATGCAAAGACAAGTAAAGACCAACCTATTGAGATTTATATAAAGAGAGCAAGGAAGGCCAAGGCAAGATAGAATCACAGATCAGAACATGTGAAGCATAGGAAGTGTCGACACACATCAACTCAGTGTCGGCACTTTGTTAAAGCAATAAACCTGGCCATCCAAATACAAGTATGTGCATGGAGAACAAATAAGGCCAGTCAACACAAGGACTATATACATGAAGGACATTCAATGAAACGCAAGCCACACATGGAGCACAAATAAGGCCAGTCAACCCAAGGACTATATACATGAAGCACATTCAATGAAACACAAGCCACACAATATATTGGAATAATCAAAACCATTGTCAAAGATAAAGAGGAGGCGCACCGAACCCATCAATCTCCCCCTTTTTGATGATGACAATATATTATGGCTCTCCAAATCTCTCTCCCCCTTTGGCATAATCAAAAAATGGGGGACAAGAAGCGACTGTGAAGTTTTCAAAAACAAATGAGACTTGAGCGCACGAACCCAGCAATAAATCTCCCATGAAAGGAAGGTGTGGAGACCAAGAACCAAGCAAGAATTTGGAATTTGATGTGCAATTAGAAGATGTGTGAAATAAGGGCTGAATTTTTGTAATTTTTTGCTATATGTATGACTAATTATGCACATGTAGTATAAAGAAACTATGTTATATGCAGAATGTAAAACAAAGTTATGCACAGAATGGATTATGCTTAAAAAGCACATTATTCTCCCCCAATTGTCCAGAACAAAAACCAACTAACAATGGGTTATTTAACATGTTATTTACAAGTATAACCTATAGATGCAAATACTAGACTGAAGTATGATATGATCAAGACGGATCAAGCATGCAGGCACTCAAGCATGCATACCAGAGTATAGACTCATACAAGTCCCTTCGGGACAGGTGTAAGGATAATGCAATTGATTGCTGAACATGATGTGCATGAACAACACTAAGAAGGTTGTGCTTACATAAATAGAGTACAACATTAACCCTGAAGGATGATTGATTCATAAAGGACATTCAAACAATCAAATCCAAGGTGCATATGTGAATATTGAGCAATGAAGTTCAAGTCAATATGGAAAATCAGATTTTCTAAAGAACACTAAAAATAACTTATCATCCATACACTTTCATACACAATGCTCGAATATTGGTAGCTACGTATGACCCAACTTTTTTAATTACTAAAAATGGTGTGACTAACCTTTTGACACGAGTTGGATCCTTTATCTAAGGGACACTTCCCAGTTACTCAGTTTCGTCACTTATCCTAGCTGTGGATATTATCACTTTTCGGCGCGAGTTGTACCCTTTGTCTCAGGGGCACTTATCGGCTACTTAGTGGCAAATCACACTTATTTAATTATGGATTAGTTTCTCCTTTCGATGCGAGTTTCTTCCTTTATTTCAGGGGAGATTCCCAACTACTCGGATCCGCATTGTACTTATACAATCTTTTGAAGGGGTAAACAGCTTTTTCCCCACGAGACATGTGATTTCTATGTAGAGAATCAATAGCCCTCTAAAGTGTAGAGTAGAAAATAGTAAATCTTATTAGATTGAATCATTATCTCAAAAAGGTATATTTTGTGTGGGTGGTTGTATTCAATGTAAAATATGAACTAGCTTTTTCACAGTAATGTCTCCCCCTAAATGTATGCACGGTTATAAAAAAAATATCCCCCTTAATATATGCCATGTAGGAAACATGTCTAAATCAATACAATTTCTTTTAGCAAAGGATGAGTCATAGAAGAAGTCAAAAAGGTGGGTGTTTTTTACGTACAATCAAACATGCATTGAGATGGATTGATCAAATAGGTTGATTATCAGTACGTGGCGGAGATAAAGGTCCAATGACCCTACTCACGCATAAGAATAGCTTCCAGGTGGACGTAATCCATCTTTCCACTAACGTCATTTTATATACCGGATAACCATGTCATTCAAGCACAAACGTATGCAATGATATGCATGAACATGAACAAATGATCAGAAACTTTTCTTTATTTACAAGTTTGTGAAGATGTGTATGATATGAACAAACGGTGTCATGCAATTAAGTGTGTATTCTATGTATGCACAAGTGAGTTATTATTTGCAAAACAGCTGGAAGGGTGTGCATTAAAAATCATATATGTGCAATGTGAAGCATTTGAGAGCTAAGATTATACACATGATGTGAAAGAGAAGCATTCCAGACACCTATTCATCAGATTCAAAAGATCTCACAATTCAAAAGGTACCAAAATCAGTGAACCAAAGTTGCAAACATTTCTTTCCAAACATAACTTTTACCTTTGCAAAGTTTTCAGGAATACCTGAGTAATGTGATTTTTAAAACAAATCAATTTTCTTTCTCACCAAGAGAACCTTTTATTTATTGACATTTCCTTTGTTCTCAAGGTGCACCTGCAAAGTAAATTCTCATTTTGGTGATTTGGGTACCAAAGCCATCTTGGGTCCTGAGGGGTTAGTTCTAACATAACCAAATGTATTTTTCTGGTTTTTCTTCTCAAACCATTCATCATCGGCTTTCATGAAACAACATGCTTCCATTGAATGACCATTTTTGCCGCAGTAAAAACAGTGAGAAGATTTCCTTTTCACAAACCAATTATCATCTTTTTCCCTTAAAAAACATGTATTCATTACATGTCCACGTTCACCACAATAATAACATGAGGAATTCTTGTTGACAAACCATTCATCATCATTGTTCTTCTTGAAACAATTTTCCATTATATGGCCATGCAAACCACAATAGAAGCAATGAACATTGAAATTTTTCTTCATTGATTTTTCAGGATGTTTAGAATCATCAACAATTTTCATTTGTGATTTCATTGTCTCATTATCATCAAATTTCATTAAAGAGCAATCATACATATAATGGCCAAAGTTCCCGCAGTAATAACATGAAACGTTCCTTCTTTTTCTTGATGCATGATTTTGTTTAACAATTGAGAGTTTTTCGTGCATACAAGATTGATCATTGACATTTTTCAATTTTTGATTTTCTTTATCACAGGTAGAGAGCGACTCATTCAAATTCTTGATCTCATTTTACAATGATGAGATATGCAGTTCACAATTAGTAAGCTATTTTTCACACAATGCAACTTTATCATTCAACATAGAATTGATAGATTTGTAGCTTGCAACTTCCTGTTCTAAAACATGAATGTTTTCAAGGGCATCAATAACTACACTTTTTCCTTTTTCAAGTGAGCTAAGTTTTTCAATCAACTCATTGTTTTGATCCTTTAATTTTTTAATTTCTCTAGCAAGCTTTTCATTTTGAATGAGTTCATCAAGCAAAAATTGATCACTATTTGAACAACTCATTTTTCTTCTTAGATCCTTTTCAATTTTTTCAAGTTCTGAAATTTTAGCCATCAAGGTCTCATTTTCTTTTCTCAAGCAAGAAATGGTTTCTTTGTAGCTATCAACTTCAAACACGTGAGACTCAACTAGTTTTTCAAGCTCAGTGCATTTTTTAGAAAGGGAGTTATCAACACACAAAATTTCAATTGTGGAACACTTGACACAAGGAGTGTTAACATGTGAACAATCATCAAGTTTCTTTTTGAACTTTCAATTTTCAGATTTCATGGTTTTATATCTTTCCACTAACTCATCGTAAGCATCCATCAGTTCATCATAACTCAATTCATCTTCCTCATCAGAGTCGGAGTTAGAGTTTACCTTCGAACTCTCCTCGCTTTGACGTTCAATTTCATTATTTGCAACTAAGCAGTCACTGTCGTTGCAGCTTTCTTTTTGGGCTTCGCTCTGCCCGTCCCAAATTTCTTTGGCTGTCCTACAAGACAAAACGAATGGAAATTGATTAGTGTCCAAGGTAACCGTAAGAGCATTCAAAATAAACAAATTATCCGAATTCATTTTCTTATGTTCATCAGTCCACCTTAATTCATTTTTGGGTAAGACATGTGGACCATGAGAGATTAATTTCATGAGTTTCGGATCAAAGCCAGTAATCCAAACACAAAATTTTCCTAGCCTTGAAGCACAATTAAAACCATCAAAGACAGGAATCAAATTCATGCAAGCCATCAGAAGGTGATCTTTTCTCCTAGACCGTGGGGTCCGGTAACGAAGATTATAGACTGGGCTCTGATACCAATTCTTGGCCAAGAGAGATGGCAGACAAGAAGGGGGGTTGAATTGTCCCCTTGCCGAGATGGCGGAATTATAAAAACTTTCCTAACTAAACACAGTGAAATTAAGATTAACAATGGTAATAGCCAAAACATAAGTGAGATTTAAAATGTTCTCTCAAGCTTTTCGATCTCACTCGTAATAACAATGCGACTAACAGGGAAATTTTGCTCAACACAGATTACGGAGCTAGCAGTGTGTGATTATGCAGTGAATTAAAAACCTATATAATGTACCTGTGAATGGAGATAGAAGAAATGACAATCACACACGCAATCACACAAGACACAGGGATTTTTAGGTGGTTCGGGACCACGACGGGCTCCCTACGTCCACCCCTCACCCAACCGGGTGAGGCTTCACTCCACGCTACAAAACGTAGCAACACGGGGACGAACCCCAACCACACACGCTGCTTCCGCAGCAATATCCACACGGGGACAAGCCCCAACACGCTGCCACCGCAGCACACACACACGGCATCAGGGAACACGCCTCAGATACTAAAACCACACGGAGACGCAGCTCCGTCTACACACATAATGATATTCAGAGTTTGATAAACAGAAGGATATACAATAAATGCCCAAATATAAATCTATGCCCAAATGTAGATAAGAAAATAGGTTAACAAGATTTTCCCCTTTTTATCTTCAACACAACTCGTAGATACTATGGAATGGGGCTTTGGAGTGAATGAACCATGAGTGGAAGTGGCCATCCTCTTGAAGAAACGCACGCCCAAACCAGCAGACGATGAAGAGTAGCAACAGCGCCTCCAGATCTGGACACTGGGTCGTGAGAAGCAGACCTAAGCGGCTCCTCCTTCCTCCTCCAGCACCTGAGTCACCCTCTCCCTCCGTTCCTTCTTCACCTGCAGGAAAGGATAAAACAATAAGGCCGCAGGATTGATTTCCTTCGATGGAGATAGCAGGGTATAAATAGGGCAAGAATGTAGCACCAAAGACCACAAAAGCCCTTGTAAAAACCTCTCAAAACTACACCCATACCATAGATGAAACCCTAAGGGTAATGGTGTAAAGGACAAAGCCAAATGGATCATGAAAAGTGGGTTTTGGTACAAAACCCGTAAACCTGTTTCTAGACGCCCAAGGACAAGTTAACACTGATCAGCCTAAAAACATTATCACAATTAAAAGCCCAAAGTCGATGCACATTATGTAAAACACAAAAACAAAAGTTGGTGCATAATGTGTAAAGCATAAAGATAAGTCTATACAGACTCTTGGGCAGGTCGGTGCACATTTTGAAGGACACAAGACACGGTCAGTGCAAGTGTATAGGCAATAAGGGTCGGTGCAAGTTTGTAAAGAATAGAGATAAGGTCGGTGCAAACAAACAACAAGTCGTTGCACATTATGTAAGACCCAAAGAGCAGGTCGGTGCAAGTGTTGTATAGCAGGGTCGGTGCACTCTTTCATCAGGCAGGGGAAGGTCGGTGCAAATATGAACACTTGTGTAACACAAAGACAGAAGTCAGTGCACAAATTGCCAAGGTCTGTGCACAATCATAAAATCGATGCACAACAGAAAAACAGGTCGGTGCAAGTTTTAGAAACTTGCCAAAATGACAGTTGGTGCATGGAAGTGGAACACTAAGGTCGGTGCAAAGTTTTGACCAAATGATAGGGTCGGTGCAATTCCGAAGCTAGCCAAAGACGATCGGTGCAGGAATTAAACAAGGGTCGGTGCACATATGAGAACGCCATAAATCAAGGAATCCAGGCCGAGAGTGTCGACTCTCAGAGTCGACTCTCTTTGGCAAGAGTTCTGTCAGCAGTAACTAAAAACACACCCCAGGCTTGCATGTGTCGACTCTTGGAGTCGACAAATTGTAATTCCAGAACAGAAAATGCCATATGCAATTAAATCAACCCCAAAACCATAATACATGAATGAAGCCCAATCAAGGCACATGGAAAATCATTCAAACATAAGTTCTTACCATGGTTTCAAGAATTGGTGGGCTTAATCAAACCTGCACTATATAGAACTCAAATTCATGTCAATCTCAAATCAATCCATTTGAAGGATCTACCTATAAGGCATTTCTTCACACTTGAAATCTTCATCAACCTGCAACAAGGAACACTGAATAGCAGCCAAAAATACAAGTGGTTCATACAATTTTAGTTCGCATTATCCACAAGTTCACATCACAAGAATTGTTCAAGCAAGTCACACGGGTTCCATGTTCAAACCACAAATATTTGAAGTTCAGTCCAAAACTTCGCTAGTTAAACAAGTGGACAGCGGATCTAGAGGGGAGGGGTGAATAGATCAGCCCCACTTTTCGCAATGCGGCCCTCTAAACAGCTAGTTAAAATGAATTGCAGCAGAATAGAAACTAGCTTCCAAGAATGCTATGATTCACTTAGCAAGATAAGCAAGATATATAATAATTCGATCCTAAGCATGCATCTAGAACGAATCAATCACACAAGCAAACCACACTAGATAGAATTTTTAAGGTGGTTCGGACTGAATCCTCAGCCCTACGTCCACCCCTCACCAAAACCCGGTGAGGCTTCACTTGTGCAGCGCACCAAACCGCAAATCGGAAACCACCGATTGCCTTCCTACTCACCACCTGGTAGGGACGTCAACCGCAAATTGGAACACCCTCCAATTGCCTTCCTACTAACCACCGGTAGGGATGAATCACACTTTCAATGTTTAAACAATAAGGAAAATGACACAAGATGTGAATGAACTAAAACAAGAGATTGAGTTATGAGTGAAAATGAATTGGCCCTTGTATGGAATGTTGATCAGCAACAAGGCTCCTCTTAGCTTCAACTCAATCTTCTTGATTCACCCTTGATTGGATGAATGTTCTTCACGGAGTACTGTTCACGTGAACAGTACCTCTTCCTTCAATTCTTCTCTCTTGATCTTCTCTTTGAACTTCTTTGAATGAATGAAGGAGATGATGAAGCTACCTTGAATCTTGATTGCTTCTTTAGCTTCTAGGAGTTTGAATGCTTGAAATATCACCTTGAATGAACTTGAAAGAACTTGAATGGATGAAGATGATTTCCCTTGATAGTGAGCTTCAATGGATCCCCTTGAGATGATGAAGAGGATGGAGGATACAGCTTTCTCTTCTCTTGGCCTTGATCTTGATCTCCACTTGAAGAGCTTGAACACTTGAGGATGAAGATCTTCTTCACGGAGTACTGTTCACTACTACAGTGCTCCGAATTCCTCTCCCTTGAACACACTCTAGCAGCCTCCCTTGTAACCCTCTTGAAGCCCTTAGGGTTTTCAACCCTCTTGTATTGATTTTATAGACCTTGAATGGTCTATAGACAAGCCTCAGACCAGATCCACAATTTGTGGGTGATTAGGTGACTTTAGGATTAAACAAATCAAGGTTGAATGGCCCTTTTCGAAGTTGGAAACAAAATCAAAATTGAAGGCTCGGGGCTGGCGGTCGACCTACAGCTTCTGGCGGTCGACCGCCACTGTAAAACACTATAGACGGATGATCCCTGGGACTAGCGGTCGACCGCTACTGGCTGGCGGTCGACCGCCAGCTGAAACCCTGCAGACTGGCCATCCCTGGCTGGGGCGGTCGACCGCCCCTGTGCTGGCGGTCGACCGCCAGCTGGGCAGAGCCCGGGTCACCCCGGGTCGATCCGTTGGCCGCACCAGCTCCGTCGCTTGAGTCCGTTAGCCGCCCGTTCATGTCTGTGGCATCGACCTTGTTGGTCTAGAACGTATCAACTCAGTCTTTAGGCTTGGATTCTCTTGGTTATACGTCTTCGTGCATTGACCTTGGAATGCCGACGTTTACTTGTAAAAGTGATGAGATTTGTATCCTTGCTTGGGCGCGATCAATGAGCTTTCACTTTGGCCATTGCTAGGTGATTCCTTGGGCATTCATTGGTATATCTGTCATGAACAAAATATCACATATGTCAGTCATAAGAGCGTGGAAAATAACAATGACTAATAGTGTTAAGCCATTATCAAAACCAAGAATACACAAAACTCATATGACTATAAAAGGATGTCGAAAGACCCATGTGACCACAGAATGACTCAAATGACCTCAGGGACACAACATGTGAGTCACTGGTGGTTTCCCTCCGGTTGGGAGGAAGAGGGGAGGTTGTTCCCCTGGTCAAGCTGTTTGGCAGCACTTGTTTGCAGACTGAGTCTGTGGTTCTAGCTTGTGCTAGTAGAAGCCTCACTCCGATTTGGAGTGAGGGGTGGATGTAGGTCTGTGGACCGAACCACCAAAAAAATATACTGTGCCGTGGTTTGCCTTGTGCGTTTGCCCCTTGTCTTCCACCTCTTTCACAGGTTGTTTGAGCATTCTTGTTTCTATCTGAAGTGACCTTGAGCATTACATATTTTGCTAAGTGAGTCTAGTTTGCATAGTTCTGTCTTTGGCATTAGACTTGATCAGGTTCCACCAGTATAGTTAGCAGTTCAACTGATTGATCAAATGTTTATTTGAGCTCTATAGCTTTTATTCCGCAATTGTGTCTAGCAACATGCTTATTGTTTTTAATTTGGGTAATATTTTTGAAAGGGATACATTCACCCCCCTCTATATCCATCGCAACGTCCCAATAATTGGTATGAGAGCCAAGTTTCTGTCTGATCAGATCCAACGATCTGCAGAGGATCCAGTCATCTTTGGTGCATTTCTGAACTTGCCCTCTGGTGCATTGATCTGTTTGCCGATTTATTCCATGGGTTCTCCACCGGTTTTCAATGGCTCTGATTTTAACTCGTGGGTTAGCAGTCTCCATAACTATGTGGAACTGATTGATCAGGATCTGTGGAAGTTAATCTCACACGGCCCTCACAGACTACCAAAGAAAGAATCCAAATGGACTGACAGTCACTGATCAAGGCATGGAGAGAATCAGAGAGTTTTGAATCTAATGAAAGAAGCTACTGACAAGGCTCTACATTCTTGTTTTCATGACTGCAGGTCCGCTAAGGACATTCTGGATATGCTGAAGCTAGCTCAGGGGAGAAATGAGGACAGCTGCATGATGACTAACAGAAGTAATCAAAGTGACAGCCAAAATGAAGAAGAGGATGATGATGAGGTAAACCTCTTCGAGAATTATACTTTAGATGATTGGCATGGTCCATATGGTGAGTTACTTGAGTCACATGAGATGTTAAGAAAATAATATAAAAGTTGAAAAAGAAAATTGATCTGAATAGTTCAGAGTCCTCATGTGAAAATTGCTTAAAACGGAAACAATCCTATGATGCATGCTTGTCTGAAGTCCAAGTGCTTAGGAAACAAATTGGCTTATTTAAAGAAGAAAATCAAGAACTTGTATGTGAAATTTCTGAACTAAAAGAAAAACTCAGCTCGATTGATGATGACCAGGTTCATTTTAATAATTTAGCTCATAATGAAAAACTGTTGAAAGAATTTGAATGTGTTAGCTCTGAATTGGATGTTCTAAAATCTGAAAATGAATGCCTTAGGAAACAATGTGAAAAACTCCAGGCTCAAACAATATGTTCTAGTAAATCTGCATGCAATGATTGTCCATTTCTCAACGAAATAAATGAAAATCTTCACTCAAATTTAGAATGGCAGAAGGAGTTAACTATTTCCCTAAAGGAAGAAAACAGAGATCTGTTAAACAAGATTTTGGAGTTTGAACAGATAGAGGAAGAGCTGAATGATAAAATGAGCTCAATGAAAATTGATAAAGGCTCTGTTGAAGAAACTGAAAATCTAAAATCAAAAAATGACAAATTAACTAAAGAGGTTGAAGGATTGAAGCAGTTGAATACTGCTATGTCAGAGAAACTTCTCTTCTTAGAAAAAGGAAAATCTGTTTACATTGAAGAATCTGAAAAATTGAGAAATCTGGAACAAGAACTTGAGGAATATAAAACTGCAAACAAGGTGCTAAGCGAATGTGTAAATTACAATGAACAAGAGATTTCCAGTTATGAAATACACATCGTTTCTCTGGAAAATGAAATTAAGGATTTGAATAATTCCTTGTCAAAATTTGTGGACGGAAAAGATAATCTGGACAAGATTCTAGGAACAAAGGTTAATTTTCAGAAGGAAGGGTTGGGCTATAACCCTTCAAACAAGAAGAGTTTTGAAAATAAAGTTCAAACTTTTTTTGTGTCCAGCTCAACTTCTCACAGCCCTCAGAACCTTCCTGGTTATCAGTCATCTGCTCAAAAGAAAATAACAAAAAAATAAAAAGAAAAGATCCAACATGTTCCTCTCCCCACTTTGCATGTTTCACCCACACACTCACATGCATCTAAAAAGAAAATGATTTGTCATTACTGTCACAAGATTGGCCATCTGATGCATGAGTGTAGCTTAATGGAACTAGATCATTTGAATGCTAGGAAATTTCATGATAAAAATTCTTCATCTTAGAAAAGGAAAATTGAATATTTTCACTGTGAGAAATTAGGACGCACGATTACACAATGCTGGTTTGCAAGTGGTAAGAAAACATCTCTCAAATGCTCTCACTGTAGAAAGCATGGCCATACAGTCAAGGACTGTTGGCATATCCAGGGTAGGAATGTGAATTTCAAACATGCTAAATTCCCTGCAAATAGAAATGTTTTTGGTAGAAATAAATCTAGTCTTAAGAGAGAAAATCTTGGATGTTTTGAATGTGGAAAACCTGGCCACCGAGCTTCTGAATGCTGGTTGGCACTATATGGAAAATAGTATGTTCATGCAAATAACAAGAATTTTCATGATAATGCACACATATTCCATGCTAACAATGATGTGGTTAAAAAGAATTCAAGATCTGCTATTTCATGTCATTACTGTGGAGCCTTTGGGCACTCCATGAGTGATTGTAATATAATGAAATATGATGACTTACATGCCCAAAGATTGTGGAAAGTACCTATCAGATGTGTTACTAAGAATGTAGCACCCAAGAAGTCTTGGGTACCTAGAAACACAAAATGAGATCTGTGCTTTGCAGGTATGCCTTGGTGATGAGGAATAAAAGGGGCTCAAATAAACCAAGGAATCCAAAGTTTGGTAAAACCCCACCTCTGTTGGTAGACATTTGAGTTTTTGATAACGTTGTTTAGATAGTTGCATATCATGTTTGATTTGTTAATCAAAATTTCATGCATATAGCTTCTCAACTGCATCTATGCTTGGAATTAAAATCTCTCAATAAATATGATGTGTTATCTGCACAACAGTTCAACTGAAATTGGTGCTTGAATACTGAATTCTGAATTGATTGAAAGTGACTGAAAGTGAATTACACATCATAAAACTGAAAAGCTGAATTGAATAAATCTGTTGCTTGGACGATGTCTCATGCTTAAAAATGTTCACCTACACATTTGACATGCACATGCATTCACAATTGCATATATTACATGCTGTCAGCTCACTGCACTTGCATTTCCTGGTTAGAAGTGTTGACACCTTGAGTGCTAGCTCATGCATACATTTAGGGGGAGCATTATTCATATTCTTGAAATCACATAACTGTCTATCTTGCTCATTTCTATCAACTGAACTTCCCATTTTCAGTTTGAACTGCTATCTTGCTTAAATCCCTGTGATGAATGTGAAATGCAACACATTTCAGCTTCCTGCTTCAACTGTTATCAGCCATTTTCACTCATCCTATCCAATGGAATCTGTTGAATTGGCTGTTCTTTAAAATGATTCGGCCTTCCCTGAAAATTCAAAAAGACTTCTCTGTGCATATCCTGATCATAAATCTGAAAACAACTTAAAGAGGAATCTTCCATTATATAGGACTATGAATGTCTGATACTTTCAGCCGGTTGAAGGTTCATGTGTGTCTTGTGTTTGTTTATGAACATATCTTGAAAATATCTAAGTTAGTCTTAATAAACTTTAACCAACATTTTCATGTTGTGTCTTTTAAACTCTTCTGAATTCTGAAAATTCTGAAATCATGATATTCCTTGATTGATATGTATGAAATTAGTATCGATTTTAAACATTTGAGAATCTGGAACATGTCTAAGGGTAAATCTTGTTAGAGCAATGACTTTGGTCACTGAGAAACTATGTCCAAAGGACTGTGTCATGAGGTGCCATAGTTAACTCTGCTTAAGAATGATTGATAATCTGGTAGAGCAATGGTATGCACACTGAGAAATACATCTCACTCATCAAAGAAATGATTTGTAGTGTATCATGAAGTGTAAATGCAATCTCTGTTCTTATGAAGCATGACAGTTAGTCCTTCCAAGTGCTTAGGGATACTGGCGTCTAAACAACGTGTATCCTCTAGTTACAAGGGTGTACTAAACTCAAGTGCTCATGAAGATTGTTATGAAAATTGTTACTGATCTAGTGTATCATTTGAAAATGTGTGCAAAAGAAATATTCTATTAGAACCCCTTGACATGAACAAATGTTTTCTTATGTGTTTAACTTCAATACTATTAATTGTAGTTCTTAAAGGCATCTTTGAAATTGAGTGAGTAAGAAAGAAGAAGATTAAACAAGACAATCGATATGAAAGCAAGGTTCACTTTTATTAAAACTGATTTCAGATATGAGTACAGAAAGATATGAACAAGCCTTGCATACATCATATTCTGATCTGACTTGTCAATAAAGATCATTCATAAATCTCTATAATAGAAGAGTCTGAAATACCTGCTTAATCAGATTTATGAAATTGATATCCCATTGAAAATCTTTCTCATTCATTCTGAATGCTTACTTTCTCACATTGGACTCCATTATTTCTGACCTAACTGTTGACTTCTTTGTGTCTTGAGCGATGTTTTCAATAGGGATAATTAGATCCAGTGAAATAAGGAGGCCTATTCACAGCATGTCCTTCGGGTAGAAAACCCTTGGACGCTGATCCACCATTTCCCTCAAGGTCGTTGGACCCCATAATGAGAGATTAGGCTCTGATACCACTTGTTGTGTAGTGGACAGTGGATCTAGAGGGGAGGGGTGAATAGATCAGCCCCACTTTTCGCAATGCGGCCCTCTAAACAGCTAGTTAAAATGAATTGCAGCGGAATAGAAACTAGCTTCCAAGAATGCTATGATTCACTTAGCAAGATAAGCAAGATATATAATAATTCGATCCTAAGCATGCATCTAGAACGAATCAATCACACAAGCAAACCACACTAGAAAGAATTTTTAAGGTGGTTCAGCCTGAATCCTCAGCCCTACGTCCAACCCTCACCAAAACCCGGTGACGCTTCACTTGTGCAGCGCACCAAACCGTAAATCGGAAACCACCGATTGCCTTCCTACTCACCACCTGGTAGGGACGTCAACCGCAAATTGGAACACCCTCCAATTGCCTTCCTACTAACCACCGGTAGGGATGAATCACACTTTCAATGTTTAAACAATAATGAAAATGAAACAAGATGTGAATGAACTAAAACAAGAGATTGAGTTATGAGTGAAAATGAATTGGCCCTTGTATGGAATGTTGATCAGCAACAAGGCTCCTCTTAGCTTCAACTCAATCTTCTTGATTCACCCTTGATTGGATGAATGTTCTTCACGGAGTACTGTTCACGTGAACAGTACCTCTTCCTTCAATTCTTCTCTCTTGATCTTCTCTTTGAACTTCTTTGAATGAATGAAGGAGATGATGAAGCTACCTTGAATCTTGATTGCTTCTTTAGCTTCTAGGAGTTTGAATGCTTGAAATATCACCTTGAATGAACTTGAAAGAACTTGAATGGATGAAGATGATTTCCCTTGATAGTGAGCTTCAATGGATCCCCTTGAGATGATGAAGAGGATGGAGGATACAGCTTTCTCTTCTCTTGGCCTTGATCTTGATCTCCACTTGAAGAGCTTGAACACTTGAGGATGAAGATCTTCTTCACGGAGTACTGTTCACTGTTACAGTGCTCCGAATTCCTCTCCCTTGAACACACTCTAGCAGCCTCCCTTGTAACCCTCTTGAAGCCCTTAGGGTTTTCAACCCTCTTGTATTGATTTTATAGACCTTGAATGGTCTATAGACAAGCCTCAGACTAGATCCACAATTTGTGGGTGATTAGGTGACTTTAGGATTAAACAAATCAAGGTTGAATGGCCCTTTTCGAAGTTGGAAACAAAGTCAAAATTGAAGGCTCGGGGCTGGCGATCGACCTACAGCTTCTGGCGGTCGACCGCCACTGTAAAACACTATAGACGGATGATCCCTGGGACTAGCGGTCGACCGCTACTGGCTGGCAGTCGACCGCCAGCTGAAACCCTGTAGACTGGCCATCCCTGGCTGGGGCGGTCGACCGCCCCTGTGCTGGCGGTCGACCGCCAGCTGGGCAGAGCCCGGGTCACCCCGGGTCGATCCGTTGGCCGCACCAGCTCCGTCGCTTGAGTCCGTTAGCCGCCCATTCATGTCTGTGGCATCGACCTTGTTGGTCTAGAACGTATCAACTCAGTCTTTAGGCTTGGATTCTCTTGGTTATACATCTTCGTGCATTGACCTTGGAATGCCGACGTTTGCTTGTAAAAGTGATGAGATTTGTATCCTTGCTTGGGCGCGATCAATGAGCTTTCACTTTGGCCATTGCTAGGTGATTCCTTGGGCATTCATTGGTATATCTGTCATGAACAAAATATCACATATGTCAGTCATAAGAGCGTGGAAAATAACAATGACTAATAGTGTTAAGCCATTATCAAAACCAAGAATACACAAAACTCATATGACTATAAAAGGATGTCGAAAGACCCATGTGACCACAGAATGACTCAAATGACCTTAGGGACACAACATTCTCCCCCTTTTTGATGATGGCAGCACTGTGAGTCATTATGCGATATGAATGTCTAAAATGGCATATGTTATAACAAATGCAAGATATGCAGCTCAAGAGTCATGATAGTAGCATGTGAATGCAGATATGAATTCAGATATGAATGTTATTCTATGTGACATGTGCAGCTCAAGATCCATGAAGTAAAGCATGTGAATGCAATTATGAATGCTACGCTATGGGACATGAGCAGATCAAGATGTGTGAATGCACATATGACACATGACAATGCGATGAAATTATGCAAACCCAATCACATGCACAAACGCACATAAAGGTTTCTCTCCCTTGGACTCAATGCACTCTCCCCCTTTGGACAACACTTATGACATAGCTCTTAGCTCTAAAGGACTCACACAAAGAATTCTCCCCCTTTGCCAACAGCAAAAATGAGTGATTAAGGAAACTGTTTGTGAGACCAGAGCTAAAAGGATTGAAGAGCAAGCCATTATATGCAAAACTGAAGCATGCCATAAGCAACATATATGGTTCAAAGCTAATGAAATCTGAGATCATCAAAAGAGTTCGAAAAGCAGCTACATCCAAGATTTAATAGAAATGAACCAAAGGTGCATATCATGGCAGTGTTTAACCGTCCTTTGTCTTATATATCCATATTCAATAACCACTAAGGGAAGAACACAAGAACTAGTATTGAGGCTAAACAATCATGACTAAAGCATGGAATTGGATGATTGAAGCAAGAGGTTTCATATTTTGATTTCCAATATCTTGTGAATTTGAAGGCACATGACTCATATTGTACGAACAATCAAGTCTAGTACACGCCTCCTAGCCGTAAGAATACACGTTGTTTAGACGCCAGTATTCCTAGGTATTTGGCAAGACTGACTGTCATGCTGCAAGATGAACAGAGATAGCAAAGTCACGTCATGACATATCCAAACTCATTTCAGTGATGAGAAGATATGTTTCTCCGCAATTATGCCATTGCTCTGCCTAGAGTCCAAAAGTTTTAAGACAGAGATAACAGTGGCACATCATGACATATGCATTTGTCACTTGATTTGATGACATGACATGTTTCTCCGTGCAGCAATATCATTGCTCTGTCAGAATGATTTTCAGGAATTCCAGCTCATCAAGATGTTTAGAAACAATACTAAACTCTAGAGTTTCACCAAGATTGCCATAAAGTCTGGATTTTCAGATTTCAGGATAGTCATGCAAAGCACAATATGCAATCGTTAGTTAAGGTCTATTAAATACACATAACATAGATGATTTCAAAAGAAATATCAGAACTTCAAGGAAATCATTAAATCCGAACCATTGTCATTGAATGAACAATCATCAAGGCACATAATAGAAAGCTCTTACACTATGTGTTCATCAGGCTCATGAACTCAAATTCAGACTGTAAGCCAATAAGTGTAGAATGCAAGAGGTTAAGAGATTCAACAAAACCCCCCCTACGAATATGCAATGGATGCTCGAAGGAGTGATGTTTACAAGCAAGTGGAATGATAATTGTCATGAGGAGAATGACCTGAAACATGCATGGGTTGACATGAATTTGACAGACATGAGATGCATGACCCAACACATGGTTATACACTTATTAAATGCAATAGAATGAAGATGAAATATATGCATGAATGCTGCACAAGGACAACTCCCCCTTACTATATGGCCTATATGCGACATTGACGCATGGTACTTGGCGGAGGTGAAACCTCACGCATATTGAGTGCTTCGTGACAAGCATAACTTACCCTTCTATACATCAACATTTGATATACCATGGTCATGCGAGAATGATGCAGCACAAACCATATTATGAACATGAACTCAATTCATTATTAAGCAACTACATGCAATGCGACACCATATGCAAAAAGACATATTAACATATAAACAATGCATGAATGCAAAACACACGACTAATTGAATCATGATCATCAATTCAAAGTCTTATTGGCCTGAGGTCGGCAAAGACCAAGCTCCCTTCTGAGTGTTGAAAACTTGTCATTACACAAGGGCTTGGTAAAGATATCAGCAATCTGATTCAATGTATCAACAAAAAGCAGTTCAAAGTTTTTATTACCGACCTCATCTCTAATGAAGTGATGCCCAATCTCAATATGCTTAGTCCTAGAGTGTTGGACTGGATTTTTGGCAAGGTTGATAGCACTAGTGTTATCACACAAAATCGGGACACAACCAAGATCCACCAAGTAGTCTTGGAGTTGGTGTTTAATCCACAACACTTGGGTGCCACAACTCCCCGCAGCAACATATTCTGCCTCCGCGGTTGAGAGGGCAACCGAGTGTTGTTTCTTGGAGGCCCAAGAAACTAAACACCCTCCTAGAAACTGGCAATAGCCACTAGTACTCTTGCGATCCAGCTTGCATCCAGCGTAGTCCGCATCAGAATAAGATATAAGAGATAAATCACATGATGACGGATACCACAATCCCAAATCTTGAGTGCCGGCAAGATATCGAAGGATACGTTTGACGGCAGTCAAATGGGATTCTCTAGGACTAGCTTGAAATCTAGCACAAAGGTAAACACTAAACTGGATATCTAGTCGGGATGCAGTCAAGTAAAGCAAAGAACCAATCATACCTCTATAGACCTTTGCATCCACCAATTTACCATTTTCATCCGAATCTAGTGAAGTTGAGATGCTCATAGGAGTTGCAATGATTTTACTATTTGCCATGTCAAATCTTTTCAATAGCTCCTTAATGTATTTGGCTTGATTTATGAAGCATCCGTCTTCTCCTTGGTTGACCTGCAAACCGAGAAAGAATTGAAGTTCTCCCATTAGGCTCATCTCAAATTCGCTAGTCATGAGATTAGCAAATTCCTCACACATTTCAGATTTAGTAGAACCAAGCACAATGTCATCAACATAAATTTGAACAATCAAGATATTTTTACCTTGCTTCTTGGTGAAAAGTGTTTGATCTACCTTACCTCGTGTGTACCCTTTTTCAATGAGGAATGAGCTTAGCCTTTCATACCAAGCTCTTGGTGCTTGCTTAAGTCCATAAAGCGCCCTGTCTAGCTTATATACAAAATCTACATTGTTAGAGTTCTCAAAGCCAAGGGGCTGCTCAACATAGACTTCTTCTTTGATCAAGCCATTCAAGAAAGCACTTTTAACATCCATTTGATAGAGCTTTATTCTAAGGGAGCATGCAAAGGTAAGTAAGATTCTGATGGCTTCAAGTCTAGCAACTGGGGCATAAGATTCATCAAAGTCTACCCCAAACTCTTGATTATACCCTTGAGCCACCAATCTAGCTTTGTTTCTGATTATCTTGCCTTCCTCACTTAATTTGTTCCTAAAAACCCATTTAGTGCCTATGACAGATTGTGATGATGGTCTAGGAACAAGATGCCAAACTTTGTTTCTCTCAAACTGGTTTAACTCTTCTTGCATGAAATTTATCCAGTATTCATCTTTTAAGGCTTCATCAATATTTTTGGGTTCATGCTGTGAGACAAGAGCAAGTTGATCTAATTCTTCCACAATCTTAAAATGTGACCTTGTTCTAGGTGGGTCATTCAAGCTGCCAAGGACATTCTCCAAGGGATGATCCTTAAGGATTCTAATGTTTATAGAATCGTTACCTTCTCCTGGAGTATGATTCCTTGCACTGCTTGATTCAGCTAGGTCACCGTCTTCTTTTATTTCTTCTTGTGGAGAATCACTCTTGTCCTTCATGCTTAGGAATTCCCCATCTTCATCATTTTTCCTGCAAGAATTATCATTGTTAGAATCATGATATTCATCAAAGGAAACATGGGGTGATTCTTCCACAGTTTGACTTTTAATGTTATAAATTCTATAAGCCCTAGATCTATCAGAATATCCAAGAAATAAACCTTCATCGCTCTTGGGCTCGAATTTATCTAAATCTCTTTTGTCATTATTGTGAATGAAGCATTTTGAACCAAAAACTTTGATATGATGCAGAGAAGGCATTTTACCTTTGAGCAACTCATAGGGAGTCTTTTTGGTGTGAGACCTTACCATTGACCGGTTGATAATGTAACACGCCGTATTTACCGCTTCGGCCCAAAACTTCCTTGGAAGTTGCCGTTCGGCAAGCATTGTCCTTGCCATCTCTATGAGTGTTCGATTCCTTCTTTCAATAATCCTATTTTGCTCGGGGGTTCTTGGTGAAGAGAATCGGTGTGAAATGCCTTCTGACCTGTAAAGATTATGGAAATCAGTATTCTCAAATTCACCACCATGATCAGATTGAATGTTGGAAATTTTAAACTCACCGTCCTGCTTTATCTTCAAATAGAGTGCCTGAAACTCATTAAAAGCATCATTTTTGTGTGTGAGGAAGAAAACCCATGTGAACCTAGAGAAATCATCCACCAAGACATATCCATATTTTCTACCACTTAAACTAGCAGTTCTGGTTGGACCAAACAAGTCCATATGAATTAGCTCGAGTGGTTTGGAAGACAAATATGAGGATCTAGCCTTGAAGGATTTTCTAGTTTGTTTACCAAGGGCACATGCATCACACAACTTATTTTCTTGTTTAAAAGATAATTCATGCAACCCTTTCACCATTGAATGCTTTAACAATTTATGTAGAACATTGTAGCTAGCATGTCCTAGTCTACGATGCCATAACCATGCAAGTTCAGATTTTGGTGCAGCAAGATAAAGATTTGCATGAGCAGGATCATCTAAGTCAATCATGTAAACATTGTTGACTCTCTTACCAGAAAATTTTACCTTGTCAGATTTTGGTTCAAGGATCTTACATTCAAGAGAATCAAACAATACTTTGTGACCTTTATCACATAATTGACTTATGCTTAGTAGGTTATATTTCAAACCTTCAACTAACAACACATTTGCTATGAAGTTGGAAAGGTTCTTACCTACATTACCTGTTCCAATAATTTTTCCTTTGTTGTTTCCTCCAAATGTGACGTATCCTCCTTCCTTTTCCTCCAACAGACAAAATTTTGATTTGTCTCCCGTCATGTGTCTTGAACAGCCGCTATCAAGGTACCACCCATTATGCATGGTTGCAAGACACTCCTGCACAAAGAATTAAGCAATGGGGTTTGGCACCCAGCAAAACTTGGGTCCCACCAACTTCTTCAAGTTTTCAAAACATGATACCATCTTTTTCGGAATCCAAACCTTTCTAGCATTCATGTTTTCTTTGCTTAATGCAGGAATTTTCTTTTCAACTTTGACATTCATTTTTTATTTGGAGGTTCTTTGTTGAACTTTGTGAAAGTTTGAAAAGGTTTGTTGCTTAAACCATTGAGGCCGTTGGCTGGTTTTAGATTGAAAATGATTGTTTTGCCACCTAGGGGATTGGTGTAAACAGAAATCACAATTACCCCACAAGTGAGGTGGTGTTGGCCTAAGTGATGGAGCACCCCAGTTATAGTGATACCTAGAAGGCTGAGCAGGTAAAGGCCAAGAATGTGTTGACCTATGCTGCTGGGAAGATTGGCCTTTCTTAGGCTTTTGGGTAGTTTTCTTGGGGGTTTTGGTGATTGCCTCTTCAATCTTTTCTTTCCCTTTCTCATTTTATTTTTGCTGATTTTGTGTGGGAGTTGTGTTCGAGGTGGAGGCTTCGGAAGATGAAACAAAAGTGACAGTTTTGAGCCCAATTGGCCTTTTGTTTGTTGGTTCAAAACCCAACCCTTCCTTGTTGAAATTCATTCTAGTACCTAGCAATGCATCTAGGTTTTCTCTTCCATCCACAAATTTTTCTAAGGACTGTTGTTTATCCTTCAACTCTTTTTCTATATTTTCAATATTTTGAAGAAGTTGAATGTTGACTTGTTTGACAGCTTCATACTTTTCATTGCTCAATTTACTATCTTTTTCATAGCTTTGCATTTTGAGCTTCATGCTATCAATTTCATTTCTCAAATCCTCATTTTCAGTTTCCAAGTCAGCCATTTCTTTTCTTCCTTCCTCCAAATCCTCAATCATCTTCTTAAGATCTTCAATTTCAGTCTCAAGTAGAGCATTCTTATCATTCATATTATGATCATGCACAAATGAGTTAATTTTCTTTTTCAATGATTTATTCTCCTTTTTGTACATTTCATATTTTTCCATGAGTTGTATGTATGCATCCTCCCAATCATCAGTTGTATATTTTTCAAATGGAGAATTTACCTCAGTTTCTTCATCACCTTTGGCCATAAGGCAGAAATCTTCTTTTTCATTATCCGAGGAGCTAGTTCCGTCATCACTTTCCTCTTCATCACTCCATGTGGACACCATGGCCTTGTTCTTCTTCTTGCCCTTCCATTTGTCGGCCTTTTTGAATCTGTCGGGACAATCATTCTTGAAATGTCCTGGTTTATTGCAAGAATAGCAAATGATTTTATCAGGTTTCTTAAAGTTTTCAGAATTAGACTTGAAACCATTTCTTACCTTTGACCTTCCTCTCATGAAGCTCTTACCTTCCTTTCTCAAGAATTTCTTGAACTTACGTGTGAGCATGGCTACATCATCCTCTTCTTGCTCACTTGCCGAATCCTCACCTTCATCGGAAGAGCCTTGACGGCTGGGTCCTACTTTAAGAGCTAGGGACTTTTTTTTAGGTGCCTCAGCCTCTTTGTTCTTGAGGTTGATCTCATAGGTCATCAATGACCCAATGAGTTCATCTACCTTGGTAGTTGCGAGATCTCTTGATTCTTCAACCACGGTAGCCTTTATGTGCCATGCTGGAGTCAGTGATCTGAGAATCTTTCTTACAATTTCCTGTTCTGAATATTTCTTTCCCAAATCAGTCAAACTGTTAGTAAGCACAGTTAATCGAGCATACATATCTTGAATTGATTCATCAGGCTTCATGAGGAACATTTCATATTCAGAAACTAAAATGTTGGCTTTTGTTTCTCGTACCTGAGACGTTCCTTCGTAGATTACCTCTAACTTATCCCACATTAGTTTTGCAGATGCACAGGTAGCCACTCTTGAGAATTCTACTGGATGGAGTGAGCATTGCATGATGTGTTTAGCATTCCAGTTGACAGTGGATTGCCTTATCTGTTCTTTGGTCCACAAGTCCTCATTATCCGTAAGCTCATACGGACCTTTGCTGATCACCCACCAAAGTTCGTAGTCTTGGGCGCGAATGAACACCTGCATACGATGTTTCCAATAGGGATAATTAGATCCAGTGAAATAAGGAGGCCTATTCACAGCATGTCCTTCGGGTAGAAAACCCTTGGACGTTGATCCACCATTTCCCTTAAGGTCGTTGGACCCCATAATGAGAGATTAGGCTCTGATACCACTTGTTGTGTAGTGGACAGCGGATCTAGAGGGGAGGGGTGAATAGATCAGCCCCACTTTTCGTAATGCGACCCTCTAAACAGCTAGTTAAAATGAATTGCAGCGGAATAGAAACTAGCTTCCAAGAATGCTATGATTCACTTAGCAAGATAAGCAAGATATATAATAATTCGATCCTAAGCATGCATCTAGAACGAATCAATCACACAAGCAAACCACACTAGAAAGAATTTTTAAGGTGGTTCGGCCTGAATCCTCAGCCCTACGTCCACCCCTCACCAAAACCCGGTGAGGCTTCACTTGTGCAGCGCACCAAACCGTAAATCGGAAATCACCGATTGCCTTCCTACTCACCACCTGGTAGGGACGTCAACCGCAAATTGGAACACCCTCCAATTGCCTTCCTACTAACCACCGGTAGGGATGAATCACACTTTTAATGTTTAAACAATAATGAAAATGAAACAAGATGTGAATGAACTAAAACAAGAGATTGAGTTATGAGTGAAAATGAATTGGCCCTTGTATGGAATGTTGATCAGCAACAAGGCTCCTCTTAGCTTCAACTCAATCTTCTTGATTCACCCTTGATTGGATGAATGTTCTTCACGGAGTACTGTTCACGTGAACAGTACCTCTTCCTTCAATTCTTCTCTCTTGATCTTCTCTTTGAACTTCTTTCAATGAATGAAGGAGATGATGAAGCTACCTTGAATCTTGATTGCTTCTTTAGCTTCTAGGAGTTTGAATGCTTGAAATATCACCTTGAATGAACTTGAAAGAACTTGAATGGATGAAGATGATTTCCCTTGATAGTGAGCTTCAATGGATCCCCTTGAGATGATGAAGAGGATGGAGGATACAGCTTTCTCTTCTCTTGGCCTTGATCTTGATCTCCACTTGAAGAGCTTGAACACTTGAGGATGAAGATCTTCTTCACGGAGTACTGTTCACTGCTACAGTGCTCCGAATTCCTCTCCCTTGAACACACTCTAGCAGCCTCCCTTGTAACCCTCTTGAAGCCCTTAGGGTTTTCAACCCTCTTGTATTGATTTTATAGACCTTGAATGGTCTATAGACAAGCCTCAGACCAGATCCACAATTTGTGGGTGATTAGGTGACTTTAGAATGAAACAAATCAAGGTTGAATGGCCCTTTTCGAAGTTGGAAATAAAATCAAAATTGAAGGCTCGGGGCTGGCGGTCGACCTACAGCTTCTGGCGGTCGACCGCCACTGTAAAACACTATAGACGGATGATCCCTGGGACTAGCGGTCGACCGCTACTGGCTGGCGGTCGACCGCCAGCTGAAACCTTGCAGACTGGCCATCCCTGGCTGGGGCGGTCGACCGCGCCTGTGCTGGCGGTCGACCGCCAGCTGGGCAGAGCCCGGGTCACCCCGGGTCGATCCGTTGGCCGCACCAGCTCCGTCGCTTGAGTCCGTTAGCCGCCCGTTCATGTCTGTGGCATCGACCTTGTTGGTCTAGAACGTATCAACTCAGTCTTTAGGCTTGGATTCTCTTGGTTATACGTCTTCGTGCATTGACCTTGGAATGCCGACGTTTGCTTGTAAAAGTGATGAGATTTGTATCCTTGCTTGGGCGCGATCAATGAGCTTTCACTTTGGCCATTGCTAGGTGATTCCTTAGACATTCATTGGTATATCTGTCATGAACAAAATATCACATATGTCAGTCATAAGAGCGTGGAAAATAACAATGACTAATAGTGTTAAGCCATTATCAAAACCAAGAATACACAAAACTCATATGACTATAAAAGGATGTCGAAAGACCCATGTGACCACAGAATGACTCAAATGACCTCAGGGACACAACATGTGAGTCACTGGTGGTTTCCCTCCGGTTGGGAGGAAGAGGGGAGGTCGTTCCCCTGGTCAAGCTGTTTGGCAGCACTTGTTTGCAGACTGAGTCTGCGGTTCTAGCTTGTGCTAGTAGAAGCCTCACTCCGATTTGGAGTGAGGGGTGGATGTAGGTCTGTGGACCGAACCACCAAAAAAATCTACTGTGCCGTGGTTTGCCTTGTGCGTTTGCCCCTTGTCTTCCACCTCTTTCACAGGTTGTTTGAGCATTCTTGTTTCTATCTGAAGTGACCTTGAGCATTACATATTTTGCTAAGTGAGTCTTGTTTGCATAGTTCTGTCTTTGGCATTAGACTTGATCAGGTTCCACCAGTATAGTTAGCAGTTCAACTGATTGATCAAATGTTTATTTGAGCTCTATAGCTTTTATTCCGCAATTGTGTCTAGCAACATGCTTATTGTTTTTAATTTGGGTAATATTTTTGAAAGGGATACATTCACCCCCCTCTATATCCATCGCAACGTCCCAATAATTGGTATGAGAGCCAAGTTTCTGTCTGATCAGATCCAACGATCTGCAGAGGATCCAGTCATCTTTGGTGCATTTCTGAACTTGCCCTCTGGTGCATTGATCTGTTTGCCGATTTATTCCATGGGTTCTCCACCGGTTTTCAATGGCTCTGATTTTAACTCGTGGGTTAGCAGTCTCCATAACTATGTGGAACTGATTGATCAGGATCTGTGGAAGTTAATCTCACACGGCCCTCACAGACTACCAAAGAAAGAATCCAAATGGACTGACAGTCACTGATCAAGGCATGGAGAGAATCAGAGAGTTTTGAATCTAATGAAAGAAGCTACTGACAAGGCTCTACATTCTTGTTTTCATGACTGCAGGTCCGCTAAGGACATTCTGGATATGCTGAAGCTAGCTCAGGGGAGAAATGAGGACAGCTGCATGATGACTAACAGAAGTAATCAAAGTGACAGTCAAAATGAAGAAGAGGATGATGATGAGGTAAACCTCTTCGAGAATTATACTTTAGATGATTGGCATGGTCCATATGGTGAGTTACTTGAGTCACATGAGATGTTAAGAAAACAATATAAAAGTTGAAAAAGAAAATTGATCTGAATAGTTCAGAGTCCTCATGTGAAAATTGCTTAAAACAGAAACAATCCTATGATGCATGCTTGTCTGAAGTCCAAGTGCTTAGGAAACAAATTGGCTTATTTAAAGAAGAAAATCAAGAACTTGTATGTGAAATTTCTGAACTAAAAGAAAAACTCAGCTGGATTGATGATGACTAGGTTCATTTTAATAATTTAGCTCATAATGAAAAACTGTTGAAAGAATTTGAATGTGTTAGCTCTGAATTGGATGTTCTAAAATCTGAAAATGAATGCCTTAGGAAACAATGTGAAAAACTCCAGGCTCAAACAATATGTTCTGGTAAATCTGCATGCAATGATTGTCCATTTCTCAACGAAATAAATGAAAATCTTTACTCAAATTTAGAATGGCAGAAGGAGTTAACTATTTCCCTAAAGGAAGAAAACAGAGATCTGTTAAACAAGATTTTGGAGTTTGAACAGATAGAGGAAGAGCTGAATGATAAAATGAGCTCAATGAAAATTGATAAAGGCTCTGTTGAAGAAACTGAAAATCAAAAATCAAAAAATGACAAATTAACTAAAGAGGTTGAAGGATTGAAGCAGTTGAATACTGCTATGTCAGAGAAACTTCTCTTCTTAGAAAAAGGAAAATCTGTTTACACTGAAGAATCTGAAAAATTGAGAAATCTGGAACAAGAAGTTGAGGAATATAAAACTGCAAACAAGGTGCTAAGCGAATGTGTAAATTACAATGAACAAGAGATTGCCAGTTATGAAATACACATCGTTTCTCTGGAAAATGAAATTAAGGATTTGAATAATTCCTTGTCAAAATTTGTGGACGGAAAAGATAATCTGGACAAGATTCTAGGAACAAAGGTTAATTTTCAGAAGGAAGGGTTGGGCTATAACCCTTCAAACAAGAAGAGTTTTAAAAATAAAGTTCAAACTTTTTTTGTGTCCAGCTCAACTTCTCACAGCCCTCAGAACCTTCCTGGTTATCAGTCATCTGCTCAAAAGAAAATAATAAAAAAATAAAAAGAAAAGATCCAACATGTTCCTCTCCCCACTTTGCATGTTTCACCCACACACTCACATGCATCTAAAAAGAAAATGATTTGTCATTACTGTCACAAGATTGGCCATCTGATGCATGAGTGTAGCTTAATGGAACTAGATCATTTGAATGCTAGGAAATTTCATGATAAAAATTCTTCATCTTAGAAAAGGAAAATTGAATATTTTCACTGTGAGAAATTAGGACACACGATTACACAATGCTGGTTTGCAAGTGGTAAGAAAACATCTCTCAAATGCTCTCACTGTGGAAAGCATGGCCATACAGTCAAGGACTGTTGGCATATCCAGGGTAGGAATGTGAATTTCAAACATGCTAAATTCCCTGCAAATAGAAATGTTTTTGGTAGAAATAAATCTAGTCTTAAGAGAGAAAATCTTGGATGTTTTGAATGTGGAAAACCTGGCCACCGAGCTTCTGAATGCTGGTTGGCACTATATGGAAAATAGTATGTTCATGCAAATAACAAGAATTTTCATGATAATGCACACAGATTCCATGCTAACAATGATGTGGTTAAAAAGAATTCAAGATCTGCTATTTCATGTCATTACTGTGGAGCCTTTGGGCACTCCATGAGTGATTGTAATATAATGAAATATGATGACTTACATGCCCAAAGATTGTGGAAAGTACCTATCAGATGTGTTACTAAGAATGTAGGACCCAAGAAGTCTTAGGTACCTTGAAACACAAAATGAGATCTGTGCTTTGCTGGTATGCCTTGGTGATGAGGAATAAAAGGGGCTCAAATAAACCAAGGCATCCAAAGTTTGGTAAAACCCCACCTCTGTTGGTAGACATTTGAGTTTTTGATAACGTTGTTTAGATAGTTGCATATCATGTTTGATTTGTTAATCAAAATTTCATGCATATAGCTTCTCAACTGCATCTATGCTTGGAATTAAAATCTCTCAATAAATATGATGTGTTATCTGCACAACAGTTCAACTGAAATTGGTGCTTGAATACTGTGTTATCTGCATCTATCCAAATGTTTTATTCACAATAATGATAAAAGGGACTTAGATAAGTTTGAAGCTGAGAGCAATCCAGGGATCTTCTTAGGGTATTCCAAATAGTCAAGAGCTTATAGAGTCTTTAATGTTCATGATCAGTTAGTACAAGAGTCTCCCCATGTAATATTTGATGAATCAATTCAATGTGCTGACCAAAGTGATGATGACAGGGGATAGAAGAAAGATGGAGAATTTCTGAAGGACAAGTCAAATGTGGAATCATCTGAACATGCTGCACATATTGACACAGAGCAAGGTCGGTCAACCGAACTAGTTCATCAGTCGACCGAACAAGGTGAGTCCTTAAACAACATTAAATTTCTGAAGGATCATCCTACTCACAACATTATAAGAAATTTACATGATCCCCCTAGGACTAGATCTTTTCATCAGGAAGTCAAAAATCAAGATCTAGTAGCACTAGTCTCCCAAGTTGAACCCAAAACCATAGAAGAAGCCTTAAAAGATGAATCATGGATAAATACAATGAATAAAGAGTTGGGTCAATTTGAAAGAAATAATGTCTGGAAATTGGTCCCAGACCTGAAAACAGTTCTGTCATAGGAACTAGGTGGGTATTCAGAAATAAAGTGAATGAAGATGGAATAATCTCTAGGAATAAAGCTAGGTTGGTGGCCAAGGGCTACAATCAAGAATTTGGGGTGGACTTTGATGAATCCTATGCACCAATTACTAGGATGGAGGCAATCAGAATATTGCTAGCTTTTGCTTGCTCAAATAACATTAAACTTTACTAAATGGATGTAAAAAGTGCTTTCTTAAATGGGTTTACAAAAGAGGAAGTGTATGTTGAACAACCCCCATGTTTTGAATTATCTGAGCTGCCTAACCATGTTTTCAGATTAAACAAAGCTTTATATGATCTGAAACAAGCCCCCCGGGTTTGATATGATAGATTGACAGAATTTTTGCTCTGTAAGGGCTACTGCAGAGGTAAGGTGGACCAGACTCTTTTCATGAAAAAATTGAATCAACAACTCATCATAGTTCAGGTATATGTGGATGATATTGTTTTTGGTTCAACATGCACTAAATTATGTGATGAATTTGTAGATCTGATGTCTAATGAATTTTAAATGAGTTTGGTTGGTGAATTGAAATACTTTCTTGGTTTACAGATTCAGTAGATGAAGGATGGTTGTTTCATCAGTCAAACAAAGTACACACTTGAAATTTTGAAAAGATTCGGAATGGACAAAGTGAAGCACATAGCCACACCAATGGGTACTTATGCTTCTTTGGATGTTGATGAATCACGTAAAGAAGTAAATGCAAAACTCTACCGAGGTATGATTGGCTCTTTGCTATACCTTACTGCCTCTAGACCAGACATCCAATTTAGTGTGTGCATGTGTGCTAAATTCCAATCTAGACCTAAAGAATCTCATCTTGCTGCTGTTAAGAGGATAGTTAGATACATTATAGGCACACACAATCTAGGACTATGGTTTCCTGCATCATACACATTAGATTTAATTTCATACATTGATGAAGACTATGCTGGCTACCAGTTAGATAAAAAAAGTACAAGTGGGTTTTGTCAATTCTTAAGTGGGTGTTTAGTTTCTTGGGATTCCATGAAATAACATTATGTTTCCCTCTCTACTGCAAAGGCTGAATATGTAGCTGCAGGGAGTTGTGGTACACAGGTCATTTTGATAAAACACCAGCTCCAGGACTACAATGTAGACCTTGGTTGCACACCTATCTACTGTGATAACATTAGTGTAATAAACATGTCAAAGAATCATGTTCTGCATTCACGAACCAAGCATATTGAAATTTGACACCATTTCATAAGAGATGAAGTCCCTAAGAAAAACTTTGAATTAATCCATGTAGGCACAGCACATCAAACTGCAGATATATTCACTAAGCCTTTGGATAATGAAAAGTTCTCTACCTTGAGAAGAGAGTTGGGAATCTTTAAATCATCTTGAATCCTTTGTTGTTGTGAACCTCATTTCATTTCAGACTGAGTCTGATGCTTGCCTCAGCACACTATAGCCACTACTTCAACCTTCCAGTTCAAATTCCTCATGTCTGCAGTTCTGTGAAAGGTCCTTAAGTCAACTTATCATTGATCCTAGGTCGACGCATCTGTGCATTTCAGTGTTCTCTATATTTTTACAACTCCACCCTTGGTATATAAAATAGTGTTAGGAGAAGGGAAAATTATGTTTGTCTGGAAACCTACACTACGCGTGAGATGGTATATGAACCAAGTTCTTCGCCAAGTATCAAGGCAAATTGATTCATGTAGTCAGGGGGAGATACCACTTTTAGGTCTGGTTAAGTGTCTTTTGGGTCCATGAACTTTTTTTTCATAGGGGGAGATTGTCCACATCTGAATTCAGTCAGATCACATTAATTTTTTTAGAATCTCATACAGTCTTCTCACGGATCTTGAATTTCAGAGCTCTCTTAAAGATATTAAGTCTGATTAACTGAAATCTTAGCCAAGAAGTTTAAAATTCATAATCTTGTATAGACTAAGATGAAGATTTCTGAAGAATATTTTCATATAGACTTAATGAGTGAAGAACATTGTTGAAATTTTATGCCCTGAACTCTTCTAAAAGCTTGAATCTTAAAAATAAGGAGGCAACTCTAGCTGAAAATCTGTACATTTAGTATTATCTTCAAACATTCTACTTCAATGAAATCAAAAGGGATAAAATCCTTCAGAGCAATGGTTTGGTTTACTGAGAAACCAACTATCACCATGAAGTGAAGTAAGTTGTGTCATGAAGTGCCAAATTAACTCTGAATAAAAAGGCATTGCCAATGAAACGATGGCAGAGCAATGGCATAGAGTGTTGAGTAACTGGGCCACTTCATCTAAGACGTGTTGTGTCTCACATCAAAAGTCATTTCTACTGCTAACTCTGTTCTTCTTAATGAGGCACAAATGTTTTCACACTGAGTAACTAGGGATTCCTGCATCTGACCAATGTGTCTCCTCACGCAAAAAGGTGTGAATTAAACCACATTGCTCAAATGGTAAAAAGAAGCTTATAAAGACAAAGTGTTGAAAGCAACAATCACAAATGTCAAGCCCCAAAGCAAAGTAAGGTGTGGGTTGTTTGTCCTCAATACTTCTGAAAGAGTTTTTGTAGAGAAGTCTCTAGAAATTGAACTAGTATAGCCTTTAGAAAACACATTCAAGGCATTTATATGACACTATACTCACTCTCCTTATTCTTGTATGGAGATAATTTTCAAGTTCTTTTATACTTATGTCCTTCTGGATTATCAGTCTGAAACAACTCAACTAGTTTTGGTTACCACACTTAATTCCTTAAGAGATGGTTATGGCCTTTCTGACTCTTCCTAAATCTGTGAACTTACTATATCTGATTTCTTTTAATAATATTTGTTCCTCCCTGCCACCACATTTTTTTGATGATGTCAAAGGGGGAGAGAAAGTTGTGTTGTGCGAGAAAGTTGTGTTGTGTATCTTGAGAAAGATGGAGTTGTGTCTTGAGGAAAGTGGAGTCAGTTTCAGCTTGAGTGAGCTTGTGCTATAGTCAGTTTGAGTGAGCATAGTTGAGCTTAGTCTATGTCATTTTGTTCACATGCTTGTATGTTTGGTTGGTATCATCAAGCGAGGAATTGTGTCAATTCATTCAGCTTTTTCCTACCAAATCTTCCTTCAGATTTCTGATTGACCAACTATCCCTCAAGGAAGATAAATTTTCTTGGTGCACCTTTAAGACTAAAAATTCATATTGTTGCCATCATCAAAAAGGAAAAGAATGTAGCATTCTGTGTGTTTTGATTATGTCGGTACAATATGGTTCTTTAGTTTATAAAATAAGTCTTAAATGCTTGTGCTCATTTTATATAGCTCAGTTTGACTAAAAGACTCTTTAACCAATTTCAGGAATGACAAATCAATTCACGAACAAGTGTTCTGTTTGCTATTAGAACATCAACGCAGGGTCACCACTGCATCGACGCAGTCATGCTCCCAGAAGCATTCCAGAATCCATCTACGTTGAAGCATCGATGCATCCAGATTGATGCATCGACGCACTAAGTCAAATGCTAGCCGTCTTCATTGAAGCATCGATGCATCAAGGTTGATGCATCGATGCACCAAGTCATATGCCAGCATTCGAAGCCTTCTGTCTCAAGGCTCGCATCAACGCAATAAGGAAGTGCGTCGACGCAGCCTTATTCAGCCTTCAATGACATAAGTATTGACGACGGCTTTGTAGATGTTTTGTATCTACCCTGCCCCCCTAAACTATGCAAGTAACATATAAGCATGAACAAGCATGAAAGTATGAACAAAGGGGCGATAAGAAAGGGATGAACTGACCGTGATCACCACCAAGATTTGACAACGCCAAAAGGATGGAGAAAAGAGTGCAACGGCGCTGTGTACCTTGGAAAAGGAAGACTTGATCGCGCTTGATAAAGGGGTGCGGGAAACGATGTGGGATCAACCTCCACTCCTTCCATCCGACTAAAGGAAGAGGGCCTCACGTCCTACTCATGCTTCTCCTATAAAACAAAGTAAAACACAAGAGAAAAAACCCATTAGAAACTATGAAGTGTAGTATCAAATCACGCAGTGATAAAATAGAGTTAGAAAAGGGGGAAGAATGCACCGGGGGGAGGTTTTTAACCCCTGTGGAAGGGTGCAAAAGATAGGTGTGTGTGTTATGATGATAATGTAGCAAATAGAGAGGAAAATCACACTGCATAACTGCGGGAGTATGCTATGCAATATGGAGAAACGTGCATGTGTAGCAGAGAAAATAGAACTGTGATGATTTATGAAATTGGGAGGACCAGAACTTAGAGAAGAGAAAATGAAATCAAGCCCAGAGAGATGGAAAACATAGACAATACTTCCCTTAACAGCCTGAGGTCGAAGAGGAGAGTCGGCGGTGTAGCATGGCTTCTCCTCAGATTGAAGAAGAGCCCCCCTTCGCAACCTGCGAACCGGGCAGTTTATATAGAAGTGCAGAAATCCAGAAGGTTCAAATCGGAGATAAACACCCACAATAGGGATTTAGATTGATAAATCTTGTAGATAGTAGTGGGAATATATCCCCAAAGTGGATTAGCCTTGATCTGGAGGGATATTCTCGAAGAAAATGGTTCAAACAAGGTCTCCAAGGAGTCCTCGGGCGAAGAAATCAGAGTTCAGGAAGGTTTGGACTCTCTGTTTAGCAAACGGTCTATCGCGCGGTCGCTAGAGAGGCAAACGGTCAGGAGAGGACCGCAAGGGTACCACAAAGGGTCTTGGGGTGACTGCCAGGAGACAGAGGCTGAATGGGGCAAAACGGGCACAGGAGCTTGAGGTAGGGGTCTAGCAAAGGACCGCTACGGAACCCTAGCAGTCTCCCCTAGGCCACAAGGTGAGGGGATGTCCGACTTGTTGTCCGGTCGACTGTCTCAGCTCCGAATTGGCTTGAAACGGGCCCGATAGTTGGGGAATTGAAGATAAAAGCTTCCAAGGCTCAATGGGCTTGAAAATGGCCAAGAAATGCGCTCAATATAGGTTCCAAGAAGGCTCTAAAACAAGCGTTAATTCAGGGCATCACGGAGATGAATAAGAGATATAACTCAACTTATAGGCTGAAAATGGGTGTCAACAGATGCCACTCCTTGATGTCTATGTTTCAAGGGAACAAGTGAAAGCGACGCGGAGGTGAAATGGAAAGGAGATGGAGTGAAAGCGACAGTGACGGGAAATGGAGATGAAGCGGAGAGAACTGAAAAGCGGGCATCAAGGTAAAAGACACATGTCACAACCAACAAGCGACAGGAATTCTCTCGAAAATGCCGAACTAACCACAAGGAATGACTGACAAGGATGAGACATGTCTGGAGAACTAACCAAGGGAAAAGAGAAGAAAAACACAACCAACCTCATCAGGGGACACAATCCATGACCAACGAGGGGATCGGAAAGAGCACAGCTGGAAAGTCGGAAAAGAGAAATTGAGATAAAATCAAGACAGGAATCACGCTGGCCAACTAGACCAAGCGGGCAGATCAGAGAAGACGTTCAAACTCAGAGTGGAATGAGAATCCATTATCCAAGAGAATTGAAGTGCAATTAACCATTGTTGAGGAGAAATCTTGAAAGATCACGAGACGTGAATGCTCAAAATGACATGATGCATGCTAGGCTAAAATAAAAGAAATCATCAAAATGAATGCAAAGAAAGCATAAAATAGAAAGTACTCAAGAATATTATTGCTAGACTGAGAAAGACGGGGTCAAGAGTCTTCGTGCAACCACGGCGTGCGAGACAGAGTCCATCGTCCCCCACCCGACTCAAAATAATGGCTTATCCAACGATTAACCGTATGCTCCTAGATCATCATCATTTTTGTTAAAGGGGAACATCAGATCTCAGAACACATGTGCAACCAGCCGGTCCTTGAGAGGCTATAATAACATAGATACCATATTGTCACGCCCCGAACCGATAGCAGCGGAACGTGTCATTTGCTCGGAACGTGGCAGTTAAACAGTCGAGTCAATCACAGTATAACCATAAGACGAGATATAATTGGACAAAATAATGTTTCATTTCGAATAGAAGTTGATTACAATTTGGACCCAATAAAAAAAGACTCAATAAAGGAAAATTAAAAGAGACTTAGGACTAGACAAACCTTAACGTAGACACAAGATAACCAGACTCGGGTATTCATCTAGGTTTGTCGGAGTTCTCTTCACTCTAGCCCTTACCCATCATGTTCGGTCTCGTCGTCACTAAGGCCGTTACCTGAAAAATATTAGAAAACACTGGGTGAGCGAACGCTTAGTAGGACCTAATATCTCAAGCTCCAAGCTAGCTTTAAGTGATTATCAATTTAACATGCTCATGCAGGTCATGCAAGCTATCGCAATCGAGAATTATAATGGCACGAGCTATATCGATAATTCAGATATAAATTCAAGAACTAGAAAGTGGAATAGACAAGATGACCGATACTTCCAAGAGATATAAGGACGATAGGTAGACATGTGAATATATCAAGGACATTCATGACGATATAACAAGTGCTTTTCATCGGGGTTTGCTGTCCCGGTGCGGGTCGGCCTGACCCGCACGACTCGACTCGTCCTAGCCCGGGGGCAGGACGCACGGGACATGGGTCGTGACCAGGTCACTTTATTATTTTAATATTTTATTATATATATTATGTATAAAGAGTTTTTTTATTTTTTTTATTATTTTATATATAATATATATAGTCTTTTTTTATTTTAACACAGAGCGAGATGGATCGAGATGGAGCGAGACGGGACCGACTCGACCCGACCCAGGTCGTGATCGAGACGGGCGGGTCGGTCAAGATGGCAAACCCTGCTTTTCATAAGGTAATTCAAGAGTGTTCTTGAGGAGATAATAACAATCAGTACACTATAGCATTCACTTTCACTAGAGCTTTTGTAACTATCACTTTATAAGATTGGCCATTGTATAATGGAGTTCAAACACTTGTTTAATGAGTATGTAAAACACTCATGGAAATGTCGTAGACCAATTTTGTTATCTTTGGTGTAATGCCAACACCCGATCATTCATGATATCGGCACACATTTGGACTTTGCCTCGCCCATGGGATTAGATCAGGACCCCGTATTTTATACACTAGCATTGAAATGTCAATTTGTTTAGACCCATAGCCCCTTTTTGTGTCCAGACCGTTTCCACATCTTTTAATGGCCAAAGAATTCCAAGGATCAAGTCATGTAGGAAGAATAAGGTAGATTCATAGATTCCAAGGATTTGAGGGTATAACCAACTCGGCTGCCTTGAGGGAATCCAAGGCTAGCGGAGATTTACGGAGGTCCTAATGATGAAATCACTAGTCCGAAGGAAGGAATATCCCGCGGAGGGCTTAAACATCATCAAGAGTTGAGGGGTATACGATATAAACCAAAACTGGGACTCCATCTTCGGATGTAAGATGAGAGTGCCTAGAAACCCACGGTTAAGGGTTAAGAAAGTGAGAAAATCACGAGCAGGAAATTGGCGTCTCACACGGTAGGCTCCCATTCAAGAATAGGCGTCTCCCTGAAGAGGCATCAATTTATAATTTTCCAAAATTCAAAATACGCTAACAGAAATTCACATCTGGTATAGGAGGCGCTCATTCATATTTTTATTAAATAATTCCATAATTAGCGTCTGTATAGGCAGACGCTCATTCCTTATCTCCAGCCTTTTATTAATAAAACAGGAATTGATGTTTGTTGGAGCAGACGCTCATTCTTTATTTTCGAATTTTCATTAAAGGTAGACGCTCATTCCGTTTTATTTTACAGGTTACTTGCGCGCCGGGCGGGTGCGTCTACAGACACATAACGACGTTGATACTGTTCATGTAGGGGATGAATAGTGTCGGTTTGCTATTTATGTAAAATACCAGAAAACTAAAAATATGGTCATGTAGAGAAAAATATCAGGAATCCAAAAATATATCTTTATGCAATTTCAAATACATGGTTCACTATTTGCAAATTTTTATACATGGGTGATTTATTAATAACATGCAAAAATTGGCGTCACTATTGGCCGATGAAGAGGGGTACTCTCGCACTGCTCCTGAGCTGTGAGAGCCCGGAGGAATCTTTGGTCACAGTTGTTGACATGTTTTCCCCCACCTTTTCTCCTTCTTACCTTCCTTTGCTAATAATCAAAATGTAAAGACGAGCGAGATGAAGGAAGCAAGAAAGAAAGAGTAAAAAAGGGCATATGATCGTGATCGCCACCAAGACACGAAGTACCGAGGGTAACCGTACCATGGAAAAGGGGAGAAAGCACTCGCCCGATGTTCAGCGCTGACAGGTGAAGACGGACCTGGAGGATCCGCTCTGTGATTAGGACGGTCTCTCGACAGACCGCTCAAAACATCGAAGTAAGAAGCGAGATGAAGATGAGCCTGGCGATAGCACGGCTCTCAGACGACCGCAATAAGGCGTTGCACGGTTCTATGTGGGCTGCGTATACCTGTGGACGGACGGACGATGATCGCTCGATGCTGCCAAACTCCAAAGCGTAGGATCCAATCCTCCACCCCTTTCGGCCGGCCAGAGAGGATGGGCCTCGTGTTAGGATGATGCTGACCTGCAAAACAAAGTAGGAGACATGAAAATGATACCCAAATTAGCCCTAAGGAGTGTAGCAACTATAAAGAAGAATGGAAAATAAGCGCAATAACATGGAATGGGTGATACCTGGGAGGTTTTTAAACCCCTATAGGGTGTCAAAACAAATGGGATGGTGTGAAAATGATATGATGTAGTGAAAGAACATGGAGAGAAGTGGAGAAATAAACATACAATGAATGAACTAATGACTCTACGTTATCACTAAAAACACAAATCAGATGACTACTCCCTTAAACCGGAGGCTTAGAAGGATGTAGAAAGCCTCCCTCCCTGACTGCAGGTCACTTGAGAATTCGGCAGAGCTTCGCCGTGACCTTGAAATCTCCCCCCCCCCCCTTTTCCAAAGCTTGGCCTTAGGGTCTATTTATAGAGCCTAAGAAGTCAGCCCCGAAATTAGGGTTTCCAATGAAAATCAGCTGGAGATATTAACAGAAAATCCGTAGATGATATGATTATCTTCGAACCGGTTCAAACGGCACCTCATTTGGTTGATAAACCGTAGAGAAATGGTTGGAACAAATTAAGGATAAAACCACTGGTAGAGAGAGAAAAACCCTTAAATTTTTAACAATCGAGCCATTGCGCGGTCGTGCGATAGATGGCTCAGTCCGTTGCGCGATCGATCATCAGACCGTTCAACCTGTTGGTGGAAATTAATTAAATGGGAAATATCATCTAAATATCCATCGAACTGGCCGACGTTTTCACCATTGGACTCTCATGAATTGAGCGGTTCTTAATGGACCACTCAGATTATAGAACGGCCATAAGCCAACCGTCCAACTCCTGTCGGTGATAAATCAGGACAATTTAGATAATTAGATAATTATCTGAATAACTAACGAATCTGGCACTCTAAGATATAGACGGTCATATATCTGCCGTTCAATAAGCGTGAACGGTTAGATATGGACCGTGCAAAAACTTGCCGCTGGTAATTCAAATAAATCACCTTATTATCCAATAAATAGTTACACGGTTCATAATCAACTGCTGAATTACTAGACGGTCAAGCAAGAGACCGCGCAAAGGCTGGATGCACGAAAATTCATAAAATGTGATAAATCAAGCAAAATCAAGGCCCATTAAGCCTTGAACTGAAGCAGACAAAGTCAGGGAGGGAGGCACCCATAAAATGGGCCCAATAAGCTGCCTGGAAATAGCCCACTGAGTAACGGACAACTCGAGGCATCAATAAAGGGTGATAAGAGAAATGACTCAACTTATATGCAAAAAATGGGTATCAACATATGCCCCTCCTTAACGTCCTCTTTGCAGGGGAGCGAGCGGAGGTGAAGCGAAAGCGAAATAGAACATGGAGATAAAGCGGAGACGAGGCGGAGTGGACTGAAAAGTGGGCGTTAAGGTAAAATGACACCCGTTTTGCCAACGAGCGATATGAATCTTCTGGAAAACTCTGAATCACTCACAAGGAATAGCTGGACCAAAAGCGACACCCGTCTGGAGGAACTATCTAAATAAAAGGAAACACACGATCAACCTCATGGGGGACACAATCCCTTGGACCAATGAGGAGACCGGAATAAGCAAAAGTAAAGAAACAGGCTAAAACTCCAGACGATGACCTCTTAATCAACCAAACCAAGTGAACAAACCAGAGAGAACCTTCCAACTCTGAGTGGAATTGTTTCTCTTACTCAAACACTGAACACACAGCTATCCATCATTGGTGGGACATCAGCAGGTGAACCATGGGTTATGAATGCTCAAAAGATGCATGCTAGGCTAAAAAAAAAATCATTAAAATAAATACAAATGAAGCCATAAAATACAAAATACTCGAGAATAATATTGCTAAGCCGGGAGAATCAGAGTGAAGACACTATCCGCAACCACAGTGTGCAGGATAGAACCATCCTCCCCAGACTTTCCCAACCTAACGGCCTATCCGGAGGTTAAACACGTGCACCTAGATCATCATTATTTTCGTTAAAGGGGAACATCAGATCCTGGAATCACGTAAGAAACCAACTGGTTCTCGAGATAATATAGCACAGTACCATATAGTAATGCAATAAGGGACGTAGGGATAGAAAGCCATACTTGACTTACCTGTGCAGGTGAAACGGCACTTGAAAGTGATGCTGCAAAGAAGGTTACAATATGCAATGTACATCATCAAATCAGATTTATCAAGGAATTATAGGATGTAAGACCAAGAAAGGGTCAATCCACATTATTCAAGCACACGAACAGTCAAAAATAGGCCGCTTGTCACATGGGGACAGTTCATTAAAGACCATTCGATCATACACGATTTGAAAATGAATGAGAAGCCACGCGGCCCTTATGTAGACCGTTCTACAGAGTGAACGGCCAGATTCTAGCCGCTTAATGCAAAGTGCCGTTGGTTTATAAACGGCCATATGTGGACCGCTCAATGTTGGAACGGCCTGGCGATAGACTGCGCAATACTGGCGACATTTAAAAAAAACAAACCTTGCATCTCCCTCCCTCCCCACCATAACCAATGGTGGGAGGGAAGGAGAACGCCGCCGCTCCTCACTCCCTCTTCCTCTCACTCTCTTCTCAACCCCCTCTCACTCAATCTCCCTGTCTCCCACTCTCGTCCATGCGCCAAAAACATCAGGCTAGACGCCCCGAGATGGCCGGGGGGGAGCAGATACGCCGTCGACGAACGTCGCCATGGAGGAGGCCGACGTGGTGCCACCACCCGACGCCGAGGACGACGCCATGCAGTTGGCCGTCACGGGAGGGCCACCGGAGAGCGCCACGCAAGGGGAGGACGACGCCAGGGAGCCAGACGTGGTGCCCACGATGGCGGCCAAGCCACCGAGGCCGAATGAAGTAGGTTGCCTAACACTTCCCCCCATTTCCCATTTTTACACCATGCATGCTAGTTCTAGGGGAATGATAGGGGCACACAACCCCTCAAACACACCTTGTGGGGCCAATTAGGCCGTGAACGGAAGTGGGGAGAAGATCTCCCGTCATTGGAGACGACGGTGATAGCGTAGTTCAACAGTAGCCGCTTCTCACAAAATGACACGGTTCCCATAGAACCGTTCAAAGGACATGCGGCCCGTGGGTGGCTGTTCAAAGAATACGAACCGACATCACATAGCGGTCCCCTGTAAACCGTCTAAAGATAGGGCGGCCCATGTTGGTCTGCTTAGAATGTGGAACGTTGAGAACAGAGTGGTCTCTATCAGACCGTAGAACCTATGACGAACCTTCTTGGTTCGCTCAGAACCTGGAACACTTAGAGACAGAGCGGCTGGAGCCAAACCGCGAAATACAGGACGGCCGGTCGGCAGACCGCGCTACCCCAAATGATTAACAACTTGAAAGGGAAGGGACACGGTCAGATGGAAACCGTGTGATAACTGAACGGCCAAATGTGGTCTGTCTCATAGCAAACATCAACTAGAAAGACAGCCTAAGGTGAGCCGTGGGACTTATTTAGACGGTTAAACCTCAACCGTTGGATAGAAAAACACGGCCCATAAGGGACCGTTTATTGAGCTGAGAGTGAATTATTAAATTAAATGCCAAAATTCTAAACTAAGATGCAATTAATCTAAATGTATGCAGGGAAAGCGTAGGACCCGGATCTCATGGCTGCAGGTTCAGGCAGTGTACATCGTGCTGCCCGACTTCCAGCGTAAGAGGCTGAGAGTCATGGGATTATTAGAGTTCCTGAGCGTGGAGGTCAGCCAGTTTGACACACCGCTACTCTACGCTCTGCACGACCGCTGGGACCCAGTGAGTCGCATGTTTCTTTTCACGTGGGGGCACATGGTCCCCACACTTGAGGACATGGCCCGACTTACTGGCCTATGCGTGCACGGGTCTCCGGTTAGCGGGAGCACATACCCCGACTACCGGGAGATGGCCCAGGAGCTCCTGGGACTGGACTTGCTGCGTCCTGAGCGGAAGTCCACTACCTTGACTAGAGCGGCCCTGCAGGATAGCCTGGGGCTTCGACGAGCGGGGATTGCGACCGGAGAGCTGGCCGAGCAGCATTTACAGAGGCTGATAGATCTAGCGCGACCAAGAGTAGCAGTTGTAGTGGGACCAGAGGCGGACAGAGTACTACGGCGGTTCTTGACTTTGTTGTTCGGTCGACTATTGTTCACTACACGGGGGGACGTCATCAGTTGCTGTTTCCTGCCGGTGCACCAGGACCTCAGCCACGTGGGTGACTACGCGTGGGGAGCTGCCGTCCTCACGTTTCTCTTTGACACGTTGAGCTCGACGTCCCGACGGACGATGCTTGGGGGCTTCTCTCCTCTACTCTAGGTACGACTCTTACTCTTACTATGCATCTAGTTATAGGACTCCTATGACTTCTACATACTGACTCTTGGTGGAATGCAGGTGTGGGCTTACGTGTACCTATGTGGGCTCGGGCGAGGTGAGGAGACCCACCCAGACCGGGTACCTATTGCGAGGAGGTGGACCGCACCTCGGGAGAGTGGAGGTCTCCGAAGACAGGTTCGGGAGCTCCAAAATGACATGGAAACTCTACCGTACACCTCGATACGTTTCTAAACTTAAGCCATTTAATTAAATGTAATTCTATATGATTATGATGCTGATGTGACTCTTTCACTTGACAGGTACGGTGGACTCCTTATGCAGGGGAGGGGCACGAGGGTCAGCCCTAGGTAGCAGGGGCCCTTGCCTTCTCAGGACGTGATGTATGGTTGCACTGCATTAACGTGGTGGAGCCGCTACATTTCAGATTGGTGATGAGGACGATTGGCATCCCACATCCAGCAGTGGACTTTCCAGCGCTGGGAGAGCGCGTTAGCCGGCACACATAGGGAGCAGCGACAGTGGTGGACTGGAAAGAGCGAGCCGCGGAGCAGATCACCGACTGGATAGCACACGGGTGAGTGGTGACTGCCTGGGCGGAGAGCGACTCGGCGTACTATACAGCATACGCCAGGCACTATCGGGACCAGGTGTTCTGAGGTGCCCACTGACTGGTACAACTTCTAAACCCTAAATGCTCTTCTTATCATGCTTCCTATATGCCTATGCACTGATGTTTGAACTTCATAAATGCAGATCGACCCTGAGCGACGGATCGCGGATATGCAAGGGCTCCTTCATGCGATGATCCGCCAGCGCGACGAGGCCCGCCAGGCCCTGGCCTTACTGGTGAGTTTTCTAAACCCTAAAATTCTTTAAATTATGCAAATGTTTATTATTATGCATGTGACTGACCTGAAGTTTTGGATGCAGCGAGCCGAGGGGACCCAGTCCCAGGGGACAGATGCTCCTTCTTCTTCTTCCACCCAGACTCCCGCAGACCGAGCTGAGCGAGATGCTGACTTCTCACGGATGGTGGCGTGGGCCAAGGCGGCCTAGGTGGCACTCACTGAGAGGGTACGAAACTACTGCACTTTCCCTGTTGATTATGCTTATGATTATAAAATGTATGAAATGCTATTGACTAACCATGACGATGCATATGCAGATGACCGAGCTGACCCGACTGAGGGCCGAGCTTGAGTAGAGCCGGGCAGCGGCTCGGGAGGAGGCGGCCCGCTTACGAGAGGAGGCAGCGCAGAGCCGGCCGGTGGACGCACTGGAGAAGGCACTTCTTCGGGCCGAGCTGGAGCGACTCCGGGCTGGAGCGGAGGAGTTGGTGCGGGTCCGAGCGGAGCGGGATCGGGCTCTGATCGAGGCATCCGGGCTAAGTGGGGAGTTGCGGGCCTACAAGGAGATGAGCCGGCGGTCAGTGCGCAGCGGGACTCCGAGCGGCAGCCAAGGTACTCATGGCTCTGTGAGGAGTTACTTCACGGGTTCCTTCGGTCACCAGAGGAACGAGGAGGACGAGCAGCGCCGGTGACGTCAGTGTGACGAGGCGACTTCAGCGATGCCTCCACCAAAGAGGCATGAGGGCGGTGGAGACAGCGACGGGGGCCAGGGAGAGGGGCATGCCTGACTCTTTGTACTTGGGACTCGACTTTGTACATGATATGATAGTGATATGATATGCCTTTTGTTTTGATTTTGTGGATGTATGAATGTATGAATGAATGTAAATGACTGACACTAACTAACTAACTACAACTCCTAACTCAAGTGAGACGGACGCGTACGAGACAGAGACGGCACGAGTGAGCAGGTGAGATGAGAGACGCCGACTGAGTGAGAAAGGGACGTCGACCATGAGTGAGATGAGAGACGCTGACTGAGTGAGAGAGAGACACCAAACTGAGAGAGAGAGAGAGAGACAGACGCCAAGCTGAGAGTGAGAGAGAGACGCCAAACTGAGAGCGAGAGAGAGACGCCAAACTGAGAGTGAAAGAGAGACGAGGCCACGGCTCGAGTGATATAGGTGAGAACAGGTTGAAATGGGGCTTCAGATCCCTAAACGATCGAAAAGGAACCGCTCAAACCTCCATATGGTCTTCTCTTAAACCGTTCAGTGTCTCTCGATTAAGGTGAGCAAACGGTTTAGTATTAGCCGCTCTAAGAATAGGACGGTTCCATGGTGACCGTTTCATGGTCAGAACGGTCAATTCTAGACCGCCCAACCTCCAGGATTTGAATTTCCGAACGGTCGCAAGAAGACCGTTCAAGTGTTAGGGCGGCCTATCGCTAGACCGCTCAACGGTATGACCTGAGAGTTCGAACGGGACTCTCTTGGAGAGTCCCAACCCGAAGATGGACGTCCTAAACCGACCTCAACTCTATCCCAACTTGATTTAGGCCTATCCTAACTCACTTGTACTGGGTTTAGACCTCTATCTAAGCCCTATAAGCAGGAGAGGTTCTAAATTCGCAACTCACACCACACCCCTCTTTCTAGGCCTCAAACCTTTGCTAATCTTCACCAAGTCATCATGAAAAGGTCCTTTTAGGGGAGTTCCATGGAGGGGGCAACTTATGAAGGGCCAAAGCCGGCCAGGAAGGAGCGAGAAGTGCTCCAACGGTAGACTACAATTCCTCGTCATCTCAGCTCGAGCCTTTTGAGAGAGGTATGTTATCATGATTTCATTCAAACCAATTGTTCATTCATTCACTTATACGTATTCCCTCTCTTTCTCCCTCCATCTAAGCTTCTCCCTGGCTCCAGGCGCTATTCCACCTTGAATTGCCAGACTTGTGGACGCACTTTTTATCTAAAATCATTGGTTGTTCGTTTATTGGGTTTATTAAGTGCGTGGGCGTGCCAGTCACAATGTGACGATTTATTGTGCGCTCGATCTGACTAATCAGACGATTGTGTGGTTCGTGTCAGGACCGGAACCCGCCGTGCCATAAAGGTCATGGCGTTATTTACATCCCCTCGGAGAGGGGAACACCCTTGATTAATCACCGGGAATCAGGGCCTCATGGCCAGGAAACTCTATCGAGAGAAACACGCCGATAGCGGTCTCGAATCAGTCGGAAAGCCCTATGTCTAGGGAAGCGAGCATTCGAAAGATGTCGGTCACTCAAGGGACCATTTTGATATTCGGACAAGCGTCCGGCTTCAGAGAATCGTGATCGTCATGGGGAAAGTTGGAGCATATGTATGGCGGGGTATGGCAAACTTATTGTTCAAAGGGATAGAGGACATTCGGTTGAATCCCGGTTAGAGTGATAGAAAATCAGCGATTTTATTGGCTCGGTGCGAGATCGAGTCAGGACTATTCCGGGGGGCGCCTCTCATGGTCCAAACGAGGCTCGCGTGGGCATCGTGAATATTTTCGGTGCCAAAGGGCAGCAGGGAAGTTTCCTGGGACTAGATTCCAAAATAAAGATGTGTACAGAGATAGCTGGCTATAGGCCTAGAATGTGGGTCAGGCGATGACCATGGTTGGGGCGAACCCAAGGTCCAAACGTGACTCACGAAGGTCTTATTGATATTCCCACACGTAGGGTTCGGGGAAGACGAGAGCCGTCTTGTTCCATTCGGATTTGCCGGTCATTCATGGACCATTTTATGTTCGGAAAAAGGCCCGAATAGAAAACAAGACGGTGATGGGAGCGAATCCGTGCAAATGTCTGCCTTAAGTACGGCGAGTTTAATGCAAGTGCGGGATTAGATCCCGGTATATATATGTCGGTCACTAACGGACCACTCATTGTTCGGACGAGAGCCCGCATTTGAAGCATCGAAGACGATGCCAAAGACATACGGATGTCTGCCGTAGGTACGGCAAGGTTAATATGGATGCGGGATTGGATCCCGATTGAGGTGAGTCAAGCTGATGATCTATTGGCCCGAGGTGGTCGCGGGCTATGGCCATATCGAGGTTTTCGAGGACCACGTCCGATGCCACGGGGCGTCATTGCTTTTCTCTTCACGCACAGTCCGGGGAAGTAAATCGTTAGGTGTGAAGCCCAAACTCGCGAACGTGCGCCCTCGCACGCGGATCGACCTATTTTGTTTATAAGAGGGTTGATATCGTCTATTCACCCATGGGTGTTTTACACTCTTTTATTTCAATTCTTAACTCATGTTGGTTGTTTTCATGAAATTGGCTTTTATTCTTTTCATTTTTTTTTATTTTTTAGTTTAGGTATCTTCTTTTATTTAGTTAATCACTCTTTCTCTTTTAGGCACGCCGGTTTAAGGGAAGCAAAGAGGGGAGTGCGCCGGTTAATGGAAGCCCAAGAGGGCACGCCGGAATAGGTGGTGCAAAGTTTAGGCGCGCCGGTTTAAGTGGGATCCAAGGGGAGAGGGGCGCGCCGGAATAGGCTCAATGAAGGGGCGCGCCGGTTTAATGGGTGCAAGAAGAGGGGCGCGCCGGATAAGGGAGCAAGGGGGGCGTGCCGGATTAGGTGATGCCAAGGGCACTATTCATTCCATTATTTCGAAAGTAAATTTGAGTGTGGGGCTAAACCGGCGCGGGGGGGGGGGGGGGTAGCGCGCCGAATTAGCCCGCGCCAGATTAGGACCGCGCTGGATTAAACTCTGTGGGTTTTATTTCATTCTTGTTGTGCTCTGTTTCTTCTTTCTTTCAACTGCAAGTTAATTTGTAGATTGATTTGTTCACCGAATTGGTGGATTATGTTTGTGGGGAGAAAGTTTAAGTGTTTTAATTATTTATTAAGGTGGATTAGCATGAAGATTCGGAGTGTTTTATTAGAAGAGTTTGTTGCAGGACAGTTTAGTTTACTTCAGAGGAAGCTTCAGGGTTGGGCAGTTCTTGGCAGGAAGGAGTCCAACTGGTTCATTTATTCCTGGCAAAAATTGGGCAGCACCTCCCCCGGACTGACGCTTGCCAGAGAAAAATGGGGAACACCAAACGGATTGCTCCGGGGTGAACCTCAAAACACGGAGTAAAGCCTCCATTAACCCATAAGTGTATGTGGAGACTCGAGGACAAGCCTTCAAGAGTTCCAGCAGCTTACAGGTGGTGATTTTGTGGAAGTTCCACAGGGACGGATGTTCGCCTTGAATGGCTATGCATATTCACCCTCCAAACGGGTTCCCTCAAAGTTGATGCCACAGATGGGCAAGCTTCCGAGGACCCCGGGTGATGTAGGAAATTGAGAGAACGAAAAACTGAAGGAAAGGGGAAGAGATCATAGCAATAGAATAGCATACGTCGCAAAAGCCTTTCTTTTATTCATCCGCAAGGGGAAAGATAGCAAAGCAAAAGGAGAAATACATCAGAGGAAAAAAAAGAAAGACACATCAGTGGGGGAAGGGGGAAGAAGCACAAGCTCCTCCCCCTCCGAACTCTCCCCTCTTCTCTCACAGACCCGCCCTTCTTCTTCACCTCACGGGCGCCGGGGGATGGAGCTTCTCTTCTCTCATTTCCTTCTTCTCTTCAACGGCCAGCCAGGGAGTTCCAGCCTCTCTCTTTTTCTTCTTCTCTTCACTGCTCACCGCCGAGGGCCCTCTCTTATCCCTTCAATAGCCCATCCTCTTCTCTCTGTCGAACATGTAGAGTATATATAGCCGGTTGCCCTTCTTCGCTCGGACGGAAGGAACTCCCGCCATCTTCCTCCTCGTTCGTTGAGGCATCCGGAGTTGACATGCCATGGTGTCGTCCGTTGATTTGCGTAGTACGCTGGCATTTATCCGAGGAAGGGATGTTCACAGATTTGCCAGGGCCTGCTTCGCCGTTGTCACATCTGTGCTGTCGAACGGAGGCAGAGATAGAGCGTCGAGCATTCAATGTTCTCTGCACACCATAATGGTGCAAAACAGAGCATCGGCATGACGACGGGACATGATGGGGTTAAACCAGCGCGGGGGGTGAGCGCACAGGATTAGCATCAGGATGAGGGGGAAATGCTTAAAGCCCAAGGAATAGTAGCACGCCGTATTAAGGCAACATCAAGGGCAAATGGGAAATGGGGCGCGCCGGTTTTGGGGGCTCTGGATTAAGATGTTGAAGGAGCACGATGGTTTAGAGCGCGCCAGTTTAAGGCCCTTCCGCGTCGTTTTAAGCCTCAAATGGATTCTTTTCGAAGTTGCAGCCATTTATTCGAGTGTTGGCATTCCCAGAATGTTCTAGTTGTAATGTGTGGCCTCCATAATATTCCATTTGTAGCCTTTGGGGCTTGGTCCCAGACTTTGCGTAACTTTTGGTGCATGCCGAGACTGTGCCGGAGTTCTCGGCTTTTCTTTGATTCTGCTCTCGGCGTGGCCAGTCGGAGAGTTGTAGCCGTATCTTCTGCCCGAGGGCCTCCTTAACGGATGGCGGACCACCAAGTGAGTTCTCGTCCTGGTTGGGCGAGGTATGGGTTTGTGCGGCCCTCTCGTCTTCGACTTGCGCTTGAACGCGTAGACGCGAGTGTCGTATGATCATCAACATCATCATTTTTTGACGTCCACAATGGCTCCCATGGTCCGCGCATAGCACCTAGGAGTGACATCCATCCTAAGATCTTGGCACCTACATCCGCTCCTGGTATTAGGCCAAAATTACCCAAAGCTTTCCCTTGACTAACACAGCATCTCAGCCTAAGTAGAGATTTGGCACCCTCAGACTCAAACCTTCATTTTCTTGTTGTTTGAGGCCACTATTCTACTAGAGGAGGTAGAGACCTACTTTTCCTTTCCTCGATCCCAGGTGGGAGGGGAGGACTCAGTGTGTCATACAGTGGCACCTGTGGACCCTGGGCTCATCTTGGGAGGGTTTATACCAGATAGTAGGGATATCCGTACCTTCATAGGCCCGCGCCAGATCCATCTTCTTCCTCTTAGCCAGTGGGTGGTTGAACATTGTAGGAATCGGTGTGGGTGGGATGAGGCCATAGCTAAGGCCATGTCCATTTGCTTGTGCGGGGCTATCTTGTTCCCCTCAGTTGACTACATTCTAGACATTCCTATTCTTAGCACCATTAGCGGCCTGTGGCAGGGTCTTTCTATCTCCCAGGCCATCCTTGCCTACTTGTACGAGGTCCTTACCTCAATAGCCTAAGGAGGTCCTCTCTTTGGTTCTATGATGCTTTTAGAGTGCTGGATGGGTGTCAGGATGAAATTCATTCACAAGGAGGATGTCACTTCAGCTTGCAGGATCTTTGGGAGCCACCCCCGCTTCATCATAGGTGGCGCATTTGGGTTCTCTTCATAGGTAGAGTGCAGGACAGCAGAGAAAAAGACCAGGGATGAGTGGCGACTGTACATCAACAGGCTGCCCCTGGATCGGTTCGTGATGTGCCCGGACTCCCCCCACGACACAGCAGTCAGGCTACCTAGGAGGCCAGGCTTGGATGTGAGGCTCTTCAGTGACATCACACTGGCGATGTACCGCCCACACCGGTGCTACCTACAGGTTGGACTATCCCGGACTGTTCTACCAGCATTACCCCACCTTCCCGCACTATAGGCGAGGAGGATCGGTACAGAGGAGGACGAGCAGGCGGTCAGGAGTGCCCTGATCATGTGGGAGGTGAGCAGGGTGCTTACCCTTCCAGTGGAGGTTGCAGAGATTCCGGCAACACGCTAGGCCTACGTTAGAGAGCTGAGATAGATATGTCCCCGCGGGGATGCCCAGCGAATGACTGAGTGATTTTTCCTTTTCTTTTATGGTGTTGATGTAGAGACTTATGCTTAGAGAGTTTGATATATGAATGAATAAAGGTGATGATTTGATTGGTTTGAGTTTGGGCTTTACTTTGTGTGATTGAGCGAATTGGGATATGACTTCGAAACGCACACGGTCATGGACTAACTGAACCTTCAGCTTCAATCTGCCCCTGCACACACATAATCAAAGAAAAGAAATTAAATCTATTTTAGGCTTAACCCCTTGCCTGTAGCAAGTTAGGAAATGACCAGCTCTTGATTTTTGGTCAAGAGGGTAAGCCTTATTAAATAGGCATGTGACAAAATGGAAATGAATGCAAGGCATGCTATGGAATGCAAATCATGACGATGAAAACCTTTTTTGTGATTTTGAAGTATTTGAATTTTTTTTTGGATTTTAAAATGATTGATTTTGTTTGGATTTTAGAATATTTGATTTTTTTGGATTTTAGATTTTGAAATATTTTATTTTTTTGGATTTTGAAATATTTGATTTTTTTTAGATTTTGAAATATTTGATTTTTTTGGATTTTGAAATATTTGAATTTTTTTGGATTTTGAAATCAGCTCAAACCCGACGACGGGAAACCTCATATCTCACTAGGGGTCTCCTGGGTTCAACATGCATTATAAAGGACCGCCTGTGGCTGGGGCCGATTTCGCCTAACGGTGCCTCTACCGAGGCCATACCTGGGTGAGATCCATTCCTTGGAAAATAAAAGAGAATTTGATAGACAAGCTAGTAATAGGTATAGAGGTTTTTAGGGCTTGAGTTCTTCTCACGACACCCCTCTTCAAAGAATTTGGTATGTTGCGTCGGGGCTTTGTGTCCGTCATCGAACCTACATCCGCTCTAGACACGCATACGACCGGGCTCATAACGTCTCACGGAGAAACTGTACTGCCACTCTTGCCATGCCTAGTTTCATTATTTTAGGGACTTTTAGATTTTTGAGCTTCGAGCTTTGGGTGAGCTTTTAGCTTTGATCTTTGACTTTGCCCCTTTTTTCTCTATTTTTTTTTGCTCTTTTAACCTGTGGAATAAGGTCATAACGGACTGCCCCTATTTGAGACCTCTTTTATCGGGAGGGTCTAGATCAGTTCTCGCCCCCTTATTCACCACTTGCCCCTATTTTCAATTGATAGTGGAGAAAAACAAGGATTTTCACTTCCCCCTAAGCATGACAAAGGGAGAAACGGTGTTGCGCAAAGAACGAAAAACCGAACCACGGCGGGTCGTGTAGTGTGTGTAATGTTGGACCGGGGATCCCCCTTTGCGATCAAGCGAAGGCACACCCCCGCCGTCGGGTTGTTGCTGGCTTGACTCTATGGATAAAAACGTTTTAAATATAGCCCATTTCACGGATTCGGCAATTCCTCACCTTCAGCGTTAATTAAACGATACGTGTTACAAGGATAGACTTCCTTAACTATAAACGGCCCTTCCCAGTTGGGTTACAACTTAGACCTGGGACCTACTGATCTGATAAATTTGCGTTTCAAAATCATATTACCCACTTGGAATTTTCTTTCAATAACCTTCTTTTGAAAATATCGCGAGACACGTTTTTGATAAACCAAGATGTGATTGGCCGCATTTAGCCTCTTCTCGTCTAAGAGTTCCAGTTGGACTAGCAGCACCTCTCGACGCTCGTCGAGATTAAGTTTTTTGTCTAGCTACACTCTTAGGGAAGGGATCAAGATCTCTTACAGGAGTATCGCCTCCGTCCCATAGGTAAGAGCAAAAGGATTTTGCCCCGTGGGAGTACAGACGGAGGTGCGATAAGCCCATAGAGCTTCTATCAGTTTGTCGGCCCAATCCGTAAATTTATGTGACTCGCATGTTTTCTTAATGATTTTAAGAAGGGTTTTGTTCATGGCCTCAGCTTGGCCATTACCTTGAGGGTAGTATGGTGATGAGTGATGCAATGTAATATTAAATTTCTTAAAGATGTCCCAAAGTTCTTGAGATACAAATTGAGGACCATTGTCGGTGACGATATCACTTGGCACTCCAAACCGCGAGATGATATTCTTGAGGATGAAGCAGCATACTGTGGTGGCTTTGATTTCTGCATAAACTTCAGCTTCTGCCACTTGGTGAAGTACTCCGTAGCCGTCAGAATGAAGGATTTCTGTTTAACCTGAGCATTAGGGTCACCAAGTGGTCCAATGATATCAAAGGCCCATATCGAGAATGGCCAAGGAGCAGAAAGAAGATGGAGGGAAGAAGACGGAGCGTGGATTTTATCGACATAAAGCTGGCATTGAAGACACCTACGGACATAGGTGGATTAGTCTTCTTCTAGGGTTGGCCAGTAATAGCCCTGCCTAAGAATCTTCTTCACCAACGCCTGCCCATTTACGTCCCCTCCACACTCACTAGAGTGAGTGGCTTCTACTACCTTCCAAGCCTCGTCATCATCCAAGCACCTCATTAGAACCCCATTGAGGGCCTGCCTATACAACTCTCCAGCAATAATCGTGTATCTGGAGGTGACTCTTCTAATGGCCTTGCGCTGCTCGGCATTCGCCGTCTCAAGAAAGGAACCATCCCTGCAAATACTGCTCTATCTCGTAATACCACGGTAATTTTTCTTCTTCTATAATCTCCTCGAGCTCAGTTAATGAAACTTCCTTAAAATCTTCCTTCTCATCTTTCTTCTCCATAGCCTTCCTAAGGGTATCGAACCAAGGATCTTGAAGGGAAGGAGCATCCATTCGTTAGACCACAATGGTCTCAGTGGAACGACTAAGCGGGAAGGAAAGGTAAGAAGCCAACGATACAAGTGCATCGGCCAGAATGTCTTGAGAACGTGAAGTATGAACGTAGATGAGTTTTCGGAATTATCTAGCCAAGAGCGTGACCAAATATTGATAAGGCTTGAGTTTGGGGTCACGGGTGCGGTAAGTTGACAGAACTTGACGCATCACCAATTGAGAGTCTCCTATGATGTTTAGGTATCGCACGCCTATGAGGTAGGCGTGCTTCAGACCGGCAAGAAGAGCCTCATACTCGGTTATGTTATTAGTGGCAGGAAAAGAGAGTTGATAGGCGATAGGGATGGTCACTCCTTCCGGAGTAAGGAGAACTGCACCAATTCCACAGCCCTGGGAATTGAGAGCACCATCGAAATGAAGAGATCAAAACGGGAGATGAGTGATTACAGCCAAATGTTCATCAGGAAATTCATCTTGGATTGAGTCAGAACGAGGGATAGGAGAATGAGCAAGATATTTAGCAATCGCAAATCCCTTGATCACCTTTTGAACAATGAAGGTGATATCGAATTGGGAAAGAAAGCTCTGCCAGCAAGCTAATCGGCTAGAAAGGACGGGCTTTTCTGATAGGTAACGAACGGGGTCTATTGTAGAGATCAGCTTAACCTCGTGGGCAAGGAAGTAGTGTTTGAGTTTTTGAGCTACCCACACTAGCGCTGCACAGGTCTTCTCCATGGCAGTATACTTGGATTCAGCACGATTAAACAACCTCGAAAGATAGTACGCTGCCATTTCCCTTCCTTCATCATCCACCTGAACCAGAACAGCTCCTAGGAAGTCCTCAATGACAGAAATGTATAGGATCAGGGGTTTCCCAGGGACGGGTGGTTGTAGAACCTGGGGATTGGAAGATAGACTTTAAGATCCTCATAGGCCTTCTGACATTGTTCGTTTCATTCGAATTTAGCTCCCGCCTTTAACAATTCATAGAATGGGCGGCACCTTTGTGAATGTTGAGATATAAATCTCTTAATGAATTGCGATCGCCCAATCAAACCTCTGAGCTCGGTGATGTTCTCAGGCGGCGGCATTTCCATAACGGCCTTAGCTTTATTCAGATCAATCTGGATCCCCCGTTTGCTAACTATAAACCCCAGCAATTTCTTTAATGCAACTCCAAATATGCATTTCTTTGGATTCATCTTTAATTTGTACTCCCTAGCCCTTTGTAACACCTTGGCTAAAATAGCGGGGTGCTCTTCTTTGGACCTTGACTTTACCAGGATATCATCCACGTAAGCTTCTAAGTACACATGCATCATGTCGTGGAAGATAGGCATCATTGCCAGTTGATATGTGGCACCTGCATTCTTTAATCCGAATGGCATAACGACATAGCAGTACGTGCCCCAGGGCGTGGTGAAAGAGGTCTTCTCTTGGTCCTTAAGAGCAAGGCGAATTTGATTATAACCAGAATACTCATCCATAAATGAGAGGGCCTCATACCCAGCTATGTTGTCCACCAGTACATCAATGTGAGGAAGCGGGAAATCATCCTTCGGACATGCCTTATTTAAGTCCCTGAAATCGATATAAATCCAAATTTTTCCATCTTTCTTCATTACCGGGGCTATGTTCGCCACCCATTGCGGATATAAAACCACTCTGATAAACCAGGCCTTGTACACTTTATCGACATCTTCCTTTATCCTTAAGGCCATTTGCGGGCGGAACCTTCTCACCTTTTGCTTAACGGGTGTTGCCCCTAGTTTAAGAATGAGTCGGTGTTCAACCAACGTGGGGTCAAGACCCGGCATGTCCTCATAGGACCATGCAAATGAATCATTATACTCCCTCAAAACCTTGATCAGGTCCTCTTCATCCTGTGGAGGGAGATTAGCAAAAATAATTATGGGCCTAGGGTCCTCTTCCGTTCCAAGGTTGATCTCTTTAGTGGGTTCATCCACTGCCATTGACGGTTCATCAAATCGCTTTAATCCTTGTGCGTACAGGTCGACAGTGTCATCCACATCACTTTCCTCATCACCGACTGGGTCCTTCTCATCTACGATCTCATATACACCTAATCCGTCATTGCTCCACACCTCTTCTAATTCCTCGCCATCTTCTAAAGCTATGGCGGTCTCCACATATTCAGGGCATTTAAGAAGGGCATGACATCTCTGAGCTAAGTCTTGGAGGAACCTATCTGGAACGGATTTAGGATGACGTATCACAGGGTGTGCCGCAAACATGGATGGGCTGACCACAGTAGAACTAGACTCTACCCCAACTAACTCTACCAACCTAGGAGACTCTGCAGAATGTACATCTATCCTAGGAGACAGGAAGTCTACAGGGAAAGGAGCAGGGGTCTCATGCCCTCAGGAAGACGAGCAGAACACAGCGTAATCCTCCATTGACACCTCCGTTTTAAAATTGGCATTTTTTTGGAGGTCGGAGATGATCATGCAACAGGAAGAAGAAGACGGGGGTGGAGGGAGTTGCATGGGAAATAGATCGGGGAAGATGCAATCGAGGAATGGATCGGAAGATGAAAACCACATTTCATGGAGTTGGGCATTGGGGGAAGTAGAAGTAAACAGGGTTGATAAATCAATGGGTGGGCAGCGCCCACATGCACATGGCACAAATAGGATTTCAGGCTGTCTTTTCGTGAAGTACGGGTCGACCATGATCGGAGGGGAACAAGGAACAATCCCCAATTACTGAAACAAGGAGGCAAGACGGGACAGGGACAAAGAAAAGGTAGTGATGGAGCTCCCTGCTTCTCGTGGCCTCCGGTGAACTAGCTCAGTTGGAGAATGCTTCACCAGCTGCATCTCCGTCTTCTTCGGATGAGCTTCTTCTTCTTGAAACAGCTTCTCAAAACAGCTGCAAAAATCTTCCACATCACCCACCAGCCCCTTTAGTGGCGGCGGTGGGTCAACAACATCATGAGCGACATCAGTTTTCATATCAGAACAGGATGGTGGCTTCTTCAAGGTACCGGGCTGCAATGGGCCTTTGACAAAATGTTGACGATAATCCCACGTCAGCGGCCCGGAGTCTCCCAGTATGGACAGTGCTGACTCCCAATAGCCAAGGCCTCCCTGGCCCATCTTTCTACCTTTAGGGACGGGCTTAGTTCGCCCCTCCAATTGAGCACCGAGGCCCAGGCCCGGCTGATAGCCTACCTTTAAAATCATGTGCCATCCTTTTGAATCTCTGATCTTGGACTTAATTTTCACATTTACTAGCGCAGTGGTGGGCTTGCGTGACGCATATGCCCATGGGTAATCTAAGTCCATTACAGAAAGAACTGGCCTGTTACTCGGCCACAGAGTGGGAAGAATTTTATCAATAATCGCATCAACTAACTGAACTGTGGAGATACTCTTCACCTTAACCACCCGGCCTTGGAATGGGAATTTAAGGCATTGATGGGCGGTTGAAGGCACAGCCTTCAAACTGTCTATCCATGGACGACCCAGAATTGCCTTGAACATCGGATCTATGTCCAACACATAAAACTCCACATCCATCACCAAAGGCCCTAGCTCGGCCTGAACTATCACGACCCCATGGCATGCTCATCTGGAGTTATCATACGTTGCAATTGTAGTCGGTGTTGGCCTAAGCATATCTTACGGAATGTTGCAGGCACATAGTGTTCTGAGTGGAACCACATTGATGGAAGCACATGTATCCACTAGAGCTGACTCTACCGCCACGTTGTTCAAAGAAATGGTAATGCAGAGTGGCATCTACCGTGCCTCTGGGGGTGCCAACTCTGACTCAGAGAATGAAATGGAAGGCCCCCTGGTAATAGTTGCCAACACCGCCGGTAAGCTGTCCACCGCCACGTCCTCGTTGACCATAACCTTCTACAGAAAAGCCCTGAGGGTGTCCTGATGCAACGTGGATCTTTTCATCAACTCCAAAACTGATATCTTGACCGGCATCCGGTCCAAGTGCTGTAGCAAGTCATGTTTTGTGCCTAGCACGAGGTCTACTTCTTCTACTTCAACTTTAGAGAAAGGGACATGAGGGTTGGGTGCAGATGCACCAGAGGAAGGGTAAACTCGGTGGAAGGGACGCCCGCTCCGGAGGGCGCATTATCGTGTCAGCACGGCATCAGATGGACTTGCGACTGGCCCGGCAAGGGTAAGGGGAAGGGGTATAAATGGGGGTGAGGATGGCGGAGGCTAGCCTGACGGGCCCTGGCGGGATGATGATTGGTGAAGGGTTAAATGGAGGCGTGATGATGGAGGGTATGGCGGGTGATGGCGAAAGGACTAGTGGAATGGTAGGGAATGTGGGGGGTGCTATGGGTGATCTAGAGGGAACGGTAGGTGGAGCGGTAGAGAAGGTGGTGGGTCGAAGGATGGAGGAAATAGAAGGTGCGGAGGAATTGGTATGGTGGAAGGCCAAAAGATGAGCCATCATCAAAGGGCCGCCTAGCGTTAGGGGCTGGGCGGTGAACTGCATTTACTTGAGCCGGTGCCGACGGTTGTTGTTGCTGTTGACGTTGGGGAGCGGGCGGATGTTCTGGCATGGGATTCTGATGAATACCGAGGTCTTGGTGCTGCTGTTGCTGCTGTGGGGGTTGTTGTTGTTGGAGGGGTTGCTGGAACTGCTACTGCTAATGCGCCGCCTGCTGCAGCCTGACTTGTCTTCTTCTTTACTTGATATCTTTAATCAACTTGTGCATTTGGGCCCAATCAATCCTCTGGCCCTCATGCAAATCATACACCATATCTCTAAACTGGTAGCATCTCTCGATCATGTGCCTGGGATGCCGATGGTATATGCAATACCATGACTGATCGACTGTCGAATTCCAGTTCTGGTGTTCCGGAGGCAATTGAATGTCACCAGTGTACATTAAGGCCGAAAAGATGTCGGGGAGTGTTTCTGGAAGTGGCAGGTAATTGACTCTCTTGGGTCCTGTGGACGCACTAAATTTTGAAAAGAATCGGTTCGTTTGTTGATGGGGGGTAATTTATTTATTTAGTGCGAGGGCGTGCCAGTCACAAAGTGACGATTTATTCGGGTCTCATGGAAGCCCATGGTGTGCTTGATCTGACTTGGTCAGACGATTGTGTGGTTCGTGTCGGGACCGAAACCCACCATACCATAAAGGCCACGACGTTATTTACATCCCCCACACGGGGGAATGCCCTTGATTGATTGCCGGGAATAAGGGCCCTACGGCCTAAAATTCATGGTAGCAAAGCGAGAGCAAAGATCTCAGATCACGTTTAAACAAACCCGCATTGGGGCGTAGATGTTCATAGATACATATGTGTCGGTCGCTCATGGACCGTTTCATCTCCGGATAGAAGTCCATGTTTGTAGCATAAAAGACGGTGACAAAACCGCGTAGATGTCTGCCATAGGCTCGGCAAGTTTAATGTGGCTGCGGAATCGGATCCCGGTAGAGGTGGGTCAGTTTTGACGACTATTGGCCTGAGATGGTTTCGGACTATGGCCATAACGGGGTTTCCGAGGACCATGTCTGATTCCACGGGGCATCATTGCTTTTCTCTTCACGTGCAGTCCGGGGGAGTGAATCGTTAAGTGTGAAGCCCAAACTCGCCAATGTGCGCCCTCGCACGTGGAAAAGAGAAGAAAAACACAACTAACCTCATCAGGGGACACAATCCATGACCAATGAGGGGATCAGAAAGAGCACAGCTGGAAAGTTGGAAAAGAGAAATTGAGATAAAATCCATACAGGAATCACGCTAGCCAACTAGACCAAGCGGGCATATCAGAGAAGACGTTCAAACTCAGAGTTGAATGAGAATCCATTATCCAAGAGAATTGAAGTGAAATTAACCATTATTGAGGAGAAATCTTGAAAGATCACGAGACGTGAATGCTCAAAATGACATGATGCATGCTAGGCTAAAATAAAAGAAATCATCAAAATGAATGCAAAGAAAGCATAAAATATAAAGTACTCAAGAATATTATTGCTAGACTAAGGAAGATGGGGTCAAGAGTCTTCTTGCAACCCCGGCATGCGAGACAGAGTCCATCGTCTCCCACCCGACTCAAACTAATGGCTTATCTAACGATTAACTGTATGCTCCTAGATCATCATCATTTTTGTTAAAGGGGAACATCAGATCCCAGAACACACGTGCAACCAGTCGATCCTTGAGAGGCTATAATAACGTAGATACCATATTGTCACACCCCGAACCGATAGCAGCGGAACGTATCATTTGCTCGGAACGTGGCAGTTAAACAGTCGAGTCAATCAGAGTATAACCATAAGACGAGATATAATTGGACAAAATAATATTTCATTTCAAATAGAAGTTGATTACAATTTGGACCCAATAAAAGAAAGACTCAATAAAAGAAAATTAAAAGAGACTTATGACTAGACAAATCTTAATGTAGACACAAGATAACCAGACTCGGGTATTCATCTAGGTTTGTCGGAGTTCTCTTCACTCTAGCCCTTGTCCATCATGTTCGGTCTCGTCGTCACTAAGGTCGTTACCTGAAAAATATTACAAAAAACTGGGTGAGCGAACGCTTAGTAGGACTTAATATCTCAAGATCCAAGCTAGCTTTAAGTGATTATCAATTTATCATGCTCATGTAGGTCATGCAAACTATCACAATCGAGAACTATAATGGCACGAGCTATATCGATAATTCAGAGATAAATTCAAGAACTATAATTCAAGAACTAGAAAGAGGAATAGACAAGATGACCGATACTTCCAAGAGATATAAGGACGATATGTAGATAGGTGAATATATCAAGGACATTCATGATGATATAACAAGTACTTTTCATCGGGGTTTGCCGTCCCGGTGCGGGTCGGCCTGACCCGCACGACCCGACCCGTCCCAGCCAGGGGGCAGGACGCACGGGACATGGGTAGTGACCGGGTCACCTTATTATTTTAATATTTTATTATATATATATTATATATAAAGAGTTTTTTTATTTTATTGTATTATTTTATATATAATATATATAAAGAGTCTTTTTTTATTTTAACATAGAGCGAGATGGATTGAGACAGAGCGAGACGGGACCGACTCGACCCGACCCAGGTCGTGATCGAGACGGGCGGGTCGGTCGAGATGGCAAACCCTGCTTTTCATAAAGTAATTCAAGAGCGTTCTTGAGGAGATAATAACAATCACTACACTATAGCATTCACTTTCACTAGAGCTTTTGTAACTATCACTTTATAAGATTGGCCATTGTATAAAGGAGTTCAAACACTTGTTTAATGAGTATGTAAAACACTCGTGAAAATGTCGTAGACCAATTTTGTTATCTTTGGTGCAATGCCAACACCCGATCATTCATGATATCGGCACACATTTGGACTTTGCCTCGCCCATGGGATTAGATCAAGACCCCGTATTTTATACACTAGCATTGAAATGTCAATTTGTTTAGACCCATAGCCCCTTTTTGTGTCCAGACCGTTTCCACATCTTTTAATGGCCAAAGAATTACAAGGATCAAGTCATGTAGGAATAATAAGGCAGATTCATAGATTCCAAGGATTTGAGGGTACAACCAACTCGGCTGCCTTGAGGGAATCCAAGGCTAGCGGAGATTTACGGAGGTCCTAATGATGAAATTACCAGTCCGAAGGAAGGAATATCCCGCGGAGGGCTCAAACATCATCAAGAGTTGAGGGGTATACGATATAAACCAAAACTGGGACTCCATCTACGGATGTGAGATGAGAGTGCCTAGAAAGCCACGGTTAAGGGTTAAGAACGCGAGAAAATCACGAGCAGGAAATTGGCGTCTCATACGGTAGGCTCCCATTCAAGAATAGGTGTCTCCCTGAAGAGGCATCAATTTATAATTTTAAAAAATTCAAAATATGCTAACAGAAAATCACGTCTGGTATAGCAGGCGCTCATTCATATTTTTATTAAATAATTCAATAATTAGCGTCTGTATAGGCAGCGCTCATTCCTTATTTCCAGCCTTTTATTAATAAACAGGAATTGACGTCTGTTGGAGCAGACGCTCATTCTTTATTTTCAAATTTTCATTAAAGGCAGATGCTCATTCTGTTTTATTTTACAGGTTACTTGTGCGCCGGGCGGGTGCGTCTACAGACACATAATGACGTTGATACTGTTCATGTAGGGGATGAATAGTGTCAGTTTGTTGTTTATGGAAAATACCAGAAAATAAAAAATATGGTCATGTAGAGAAAAATATCAGGAATCCAAAAATATATCTTTATGCAATTTCAGATACATGGTTCACTATTTACAAATTTTTTTAGATGGGTGATTTATTAATAACATGTAAAAATTGGCATCGCTATTGGCTGATGAAGGGGGGTAATCTCGCATTGCTCCTGAGCTGTGAGACCCCGGAGGAATCTTTGGTCACAGTTGTTGACATGTTTTCTCCCACCTTTTCTCCTTCTTACCTTCCTTTGCTAATAATCAAAATGTAAAGATGTGTGAGATGAAGGAAGCAAGAAAGAAAGTGTGAAAAAGGGCGTATGATCGTGATCGCCACCAAGACACGAAGTACCGAGGGGTAACCGTACCTTGGAAAAAGGGAGAAAGCACTCGCCTGATGTTCAACGCTGATAGGTGAAGATGGTCCTGGAGGATCCACTCTGTGATTAGGATGGTCTCTCGACAGACAGCTCAAAGCGCCGAAGTAAGAAGCGGGATGAAGATGAGCCTGGCGATAGCACGGTTCTCAGACGACCGCAATAAGGCATTGCATGGTCCTATGTGGGCCCCGTATACCTGTGGACGGACGGACGATGACTGCTCGATGCTGCCAAACTCCAAAGCGTAGGATCCAATCCTCCACCCCTTTCGGCCGGCCAGAGAGGATGGGCCTCGTGTTAGGATGATGCTGACCTGTAAAACAAAGTAGGAGACATGAAAATGATACCCAAATTAGCCCTAAGGAGTGTAGCAACTATAAAGAAGAATGGAAAATAAGCACAATAACATGGAATGGGCGATACCTGGGAGGTTTTTAAACCCCTATAGGGTTTCAAAAGAAATGGGAGGGTGTGAAAATGATATGATGTAGTGAAAGAACATGGAGAGAAGTGGAGAAATAAACATGCAATGAACGAACTAATGACTCAACGTTATGACTAAAAACACAAATCAAATGACTACTCCCTTGAACCGGAGGCTTAGAAGAATGTAGAAAGCCTCCCTCCCTGACTACAGGTCACTTGAGAATTTGGCAGAGCTTCGCCGTGACCTTGAAATCTCCCCCCCCCCCTTTTCCAAAGCTTGGCCTTATGGTCTATTTATAGAGCCTAAGAAGCCAGCCCCAAAGATAGGGTTTCCAATGAAAATCAGCTCGAGATATTAACATAAAATCCGTAGATAATATGATTATCTTCCAACCGGTTCAAACGACACCTCATTTGGTTGAGAAACCGTGGAGAAATGGTTGGAACAAATTAAAGATAAAACCACTAGTAGAGAGAAAAAAACCCTTAATTTTTTAACAATCGAGCCATTGCTCGGTCGTGCGATAGACCGCTCAGTCCGTTGCGCGGTCGATCATCAGACCGTTCCACCTGTCGGTAGAAATTAATTAAATTGGAAATATCATCTAAATATCCATCGAACTGACCGACGTTTTCGCCATTGGACTCTCATGAATTGGGCGGTTCTTAATGGACCACTCAGATTATAGACTAGCCATAAGCCAACCGTCCAACTCCTGTCGGTGATAAATAAGGATAATTTAGATAATTAGATAATTATCAGAATAACTAAGACGGTCATATATCTGCCGTTCAATAAGCGTGAACGGTTAGATATGGACCGTGCAAAAGCTTGTCGGTGGTATTTCAAATAAATCACCTTATTATCCAATAAATAGTTACACGGTTCATAATCAACCGCTCAATTACTGGACGGTCAAGCGAGAGACCGCGCAAAGGTTGGATGCACGAAAATTCATAAAATGTGATAAATCTAGCAAAATCAAGCCCCATTAAGCCCTGAACTGAAGCAGACCAAGTTAGGGAGGGAGGCACCAATAAAATGGGCCCAATAAGCTGCATGGAAATAGCCCACTAAGCAACGGACAACTCGAGACATCAATAAATGGTGGTAAGAGAAATGACTCAACTTATCAGTAAAAAATGGGTGTCAACAACAGTCACCACGCGTGTATAATCTATAAGAGGGGAAACAGGTCAGAGGTGCCCAGTGATGGAACCCGAGGGAAAACCCTCTGATGCCTAAGTCAGCAAATGTGATAGAGCACGGATGTGAAGAGAGGTGGTAAGAGAACGAAAGGGCACGAGATTATTCTCCACCAAGTGGTGTGGTGGTTTTCTCTTAGGATGCTTGCTTACCTTTTCGGACGGTCTCCTTGGGATTTATATAGCAGTCTGTTTAACGTAAGGGTCCGGGGTACTGAGGGGATTTCAGGGATGTTACGTCCTTGTAGTGGGCTCTTTATGGCATAAGGACTCTTGCTCTCCCTTATCCCTTGGAGTTCTCAACTCCTGTTGGGTGCGTAACGGATGCTCAGATAAGCTTCCAACAGTCGGTCCGGGCTCAAGACGCTCACTCGGAGTTCTCTCCCGAGCAATGGGGGGTACCTTGAATGGCCTGCGCTGGGTACCAGCAGAGGCCTTCGTAACCGATCTGTCGCTCAGACTTTCGGACCTGAGGGTCGCCTAGGAAGTGCTGATCTGAGTATGTTTTGGGCTTAAAGTAAGTGGGCCCAGAATGGGGCTGTCACTTTGGGGAGCTGGGCCTAGTTTGGTCATATTGGACCTAGTTGGGCCATGCTCTTGGGCAGTAGATTTTCCCCCTCTCCACTTGTCCCCCTCCTACTCCCAAGCCAAGATTGGGCTCGGATGAGTAGCGATTATGGGGATGACATTGGTGGCTCAGTTTGGGTAGGGAACTATCTCCGATAGGGGCCACTTAATGCGGTTGTCCTAGGAGTACGCCCGTAATGATGACTCGTTTGAGTCGATGCGAGGTGCCCCCATTTTGGGGTTCGGAACGTTGTGCCCTTTCCCGCAAAGCTTATGGGGAGATAAATATTGCGCGTGCTTGCATTCCAAACTGCCTTCGTTTAGGGTTTTCTCTCTTCATCGCACTTGTATTCCGGAAGGGCTCATGCACCGTGAGGGTGATCAGGAAGAACAGCGACTTGCGGAGGCCTTTGCAAAGCTTGGGGAGTTTACGGCGGCGGCGATTCGCCAGCTACCACCTTCTCCAGAACCGTCTGATTCGGCGCTCTTTTCCTCCTCTTCTTGTTCCTCTCATTCTTCCATGGCGGATCAACATCCCGTATCCGAGGTGCAAGAAGCCGAACGGGGCGTAGGGAGTTTGGTGATGCAGCCTGAACACCCCATGCGCAACGAGCTGGTCGAGGCCGAAGTGAAGAGGATGGAAAAGCGTTATGGGCTGCCGTGGAAGTATTTTTTCTCTCCGTCGCAGTTTCATGAATCTAGCTTGTCCTATCATTCGGGCCTCTTTTGTACTTTCCTCTTAGCTTGGAAGTGCGGTTTTCGTCTCCCCCTCCACCCCTTTGTCATGTGGTTGCTTCAATTTTACCGACTGGCTCCTGTCCAGTTGATCTCCAACCCATACACTTTTATCTTTTCTTTCATCTTTCTCTGCCGCTCGTGTGGGCTTCACACTTCGTTGGAGCTTTTTAATTCTTTCTTTGAGTTGAAGGAGCAGACCCACGTGGGTAAGGGCTTCTACTATCTTCAGGCGAGGAGGTGAAGGAGTTGTGTGTCCCTTTCTGTCAAAGATTCTTCTCACAGAGGGTGGAAGACCCAATTTTTTTGGGTGGGTTCATCCGTAGATGGCGCCCCCTGGGATTTCCTGACGGCGGTCAATTACCATCCATCTATCCCATCGAAGTAGGCGGTGGTTTCTTCGGAGCTGGAGGAGGAGGTCAAGATTCTCCAGGAGAATCGTCAGTCGACCGCCAAGTTGATGACTGCGGCCAACATCAAGGATTATCCTTCCCGTGCGGTGCCATCTCAAGGTAAGAACCCTAAGGCTCTGCGTCTATGATTCCAGGTCAGGTAGCTAGGCCTTTTTTTTATGATTTGGCTTTTGTTGTTCAGATTCAAGGTGAACAAATGACGAGGAGGAACAGCCGTTAGAGCAGGAGATCGCCGACCTGGAGGAGGCGTCTACTCCGAGTGAACCCCGAGCATCTGGGGTTCCTTCTGGTGCCCAAGATAGGGGCAAGCAGGTGGTTTGGAGAGATTCCCCCGAGCGCCGTGGGGCCAAATGCAAGGACTCTGAGGAGAGGCAGCTGCTGTCCTCCATGAAGGCCTTGACTGCTGAGAACAAGTGATTGAAGAAGGTGGGGGTCGTTCGCCCAGCTGAGAAGCGGGTCCGACCGATCGAGGAGCATTCAACCGAGGAGATCTTCCGCCCAAATCCCCCATCCATCGAGCCAGAGACGACTGCTGCTGGCGGGGGAGCTGTTACCTAGCCTGCTAGACCGCAGGCAGAGGCGATAGCCTCCGAATCTCCGGTCGAGGCTGGTGGGGCGCAGGGCAAGGCGACATCCCAGCCCGTGCCTTGCGAAGTCATCCCGAAGATGGTGGCGCTCGGGGGGGATGCCCCGGTCCCGGGCCTTCCAGAAAGGACTCTCCCCCCTCCGGCTGGTGCTTCCCCGGTTCGGGCTTCTTTATATCAACGATGCCAATCTTTGGTGCCTTCGCTGAATCGGGAAGAAATGACACGTGGTCCCCCTTCTCTGCTCTTCGAGAGGGTTATGGAGGGCGGCTTGATCATGGCCCAACTGGGGGCCGAGATAACCGATTTTTTTCTTCTGCTGGACAGTGAAGAGAGGTCCCTTTTTCGGGTCCGCACTGAGTCCGATCGGAGGATCAGTCAATTGACTTCTGAGCTCGAGGTCTCTCGACGGGAGGTGGCCTCGCTCCAAGCTCAGACTTGGTCGAGCCAAGAGGAGGCTCAAATTCTGGCCGAGTAGCTAGCCCAGGCTCGCTATATGGCCAACTTGAAGAGCAAACTCCTAGAAGAGGAGCGTCAGTCTCAGGTCGAGCGTTACGAACAGTGGAGGGCCGAGAGAGAGGAGCTCAACAACCAGGTCCGTGGTGCTGAGTGAGCGCAGGGGGAAGCCGAGGTTACGCGGCCTGAGGTTGAGGCGAAGTTGTCTGAGATCGAGATGAAGTTGCTTGAGTCCGAGTGGAGGATAGCCAAGCTTGAGAAGGAAGTGGAGCGAGCTGGGGTAGAGGTGATCGAATGATATAGAAGCTCGGAGGGTTATCGTGTAGTTCTCAAGAAGGCTACCTTCTCGTATAACGAGCCAGGCTACCGTCAGGGACTGTGGAAGGGATTCACCCAAGGCTTCCATCGCGCGGTTATTGAGGCCCAGCAGCAGGTCCAGCAATGCTACGACTCAGACGCAGATACCACCGATTCTCCCTCTTTGTCGTCGAGTGAAGGGGGAGTAGGACTGCCTCTACTTCAACAGATGGATCACCAGCTCCGGTCACCTCTAGAGGGCGCGCGGTCAAGGCAATTCCCACAAAAGTGGGGTCAGTGTCTGGACCGGCCGTCACCAAGAATACCGGGGGCAGATCTTCTGGTGTTGAGGATCCTTCAACTGCCGAGCCTCAAGAAGGGCTGCGGGCCTCTCGGAGTCCCCCCATCTCCATAGATTAGAAGAAAAATGAGCTCGATGTGCCACTTCTTTTTTCTTTTTTGTTGCCATGTAAGGTTTTCCCTTTCGATATATAATGACAGTAATATTTAGCACTCCGTTGACTGTTTCTTACCGCTTTTGGCACAATTTGACCACCGTATCTGCAGTTGCTAAAAAGGTGGGAATTTTATTTACGGATATCTCGTGTGCAGCGACTATCGTGGTACTGACGTCTTTCCGATTTTCCATGCTTTGAACGACTTGCCACTTCTCGTGTCCCTATGGAAGGGCTATTAAGGGAAACGGAGTAACTGCCCCTAGGGAAGGGTTCCTGCCTTTCGCGTTCTTTGGAGGGGAGAATTAATTAAGGCGAGGGTTCCCCTTTCGGCCTATAAAAGGTCCCGAAGGGTGCTTCCATCTCCCTTCAACGCTTAAGGCCTTTCTCGCAGTTCTTCCTCTTTCTCCCTTCTCGCGTAGCGTCTGTCTCTGTGCTGGGGAATTATTAGCAAAACATGGAGGGCAATTTGGAAGACGATGATCTTGGCAGCCGCCAAAGGCGTTCCTACTGCTCTGTCGCAGGAGAAGGAAAGTGGACAGAGCAGACAACGTAGGAGGAAGAAGGAGGACGGGTCGGACAACGTAGGAGAAGGAAGGAGGCCTCGCGACGGGCACCTTTCAAACTTTTGGACTGCTGCCAGGTGGTGCACAAGAAGGAAGGGGCCTGGCCACGGGCTCTCAGCTACTCTCCGGGCTGCCACCCGACACGCGGAGGGCTGATGACCCAGAGTCATCAGTCTTCATTTCCCGTCGCCCCTCTCACCTCTTCGAGGGGGCGTTCGATTTTTCTCCCTCTTCTGCTCTTCAATCAACTTCCTCCCTCTTCTTTCACTCTCTGGAGGATGTCCTTGCTTGTACCACTTGGAGGTGCTTGCTCTCTGTTCGGCCTCTGACCTCCTTCCAAAGAGTTGGTAGAGGAGACCTCCACTTGATTTACTTCCTATTTTTCCTCTGATACCTTTTTCCTGAGTTTCCCGAGCAAGCAGGGTCAGCCACCCCGTTACCCGAGCCAGTTTCTACAACGGGTAGAGTCAGTGGCTCGATTTGGGGGTGCTAGCCCCGTTCACGTCGAGTAATCCGCTCGTGTTGTAGTACCAGTGGATGTAGTATTTTTGTTTTTGATATGTACTATATTGGTTGTGGCCTATATGCTGTACGAAAAACATTAGTGAAAGGAAAATTATTGCCATATATAGTTTACATGTTTGAGAAATGCTCAAAAATAGAACTTTCATAATGTTGTCATGTTCCATGTCCGAGGGATAGGCGTTCCTTCCATGGTAGATAATCGGTACACCCCCTTCCTGAGCGTCTCGACCACACGATAGGGGCCTTCCCAGTTAGGGGCCAGCTTTCCCACCGCCTCCAGTGGTCGAGAGGCTTCGACTTTCCTTAGGATGAAGTCTCCTATGTAGAAGTGTCTGTCTCGAACATTGGCATTGTAATATCGGGTGAGGCGCCGTTGATACTCCATGGCTCAAATGCTCGCGATCTCTCTTATCTCACTTGCCATATCAAGGTTCTCTAGCAGTTTCTGCTCATTTGCCTCGGGCGAGAAGTTGATGACTCGGAGAGATGGGCTGTCGACTTCCAAAGGAATCAGGACATCCATGCCGTACACCAATTGGAAAAGAGTCTCACCAGTGGCGATTCTTGGAGTAGTTCGGTACGACCAAAGTACGTTTGGCAATTCCTCGAGCTAGCTACCCTTGGCCTTACCGAGCCTGGCCTTGATGCCCTTTAATATAGTTTTATTGGCATTTTTGACCAGTCCGTTAGCCTAGGGGTAGGCTACCAAAGTGAACTGGTTACGAATGTGTAGGTCGGCACATCTGTCTCTAAAGTAGTGAGAATCAAACTGCCGACCATTATCGCTCACAATCACTCGAGGAATACCGAAATGACAGATGATCGATTTCCAAACGAAGCTCCATACGACCGACTCGGTAATTCTGGCGGTGGCTTCGGCTTCGATCCATTTAGTAAAATAATCGTTAGTGACGATGATGAACTTCTTCTGGGCCGGGGCCGTTGAAATGGCCCCAGGATGTCGATCCCCCAGGGAGCGAACGGGTACGGCTCGGTAAGGGTGACAAGGTCTGAGGCAGGCTGATGGACCAGATGATCAAAACGCTGGCATCGATCACATTTATGAACGTAGGTCAGGCAGTTGCGTTGGAGAGTGGGCCACCAGTAACCTTGCCGCAACAAGATCCTGGCTAGTGATCTTCCTTCTTGATGTGCGCCGCAGACACCTTCGTGGACCTCTTGAATTGCTCGGCTGGCCTCCTCGGTACCGAGGCACTTGAGGAGGGGACCGGAAAAAGACCTCCGATACAATGCTTCGTCTAAGATGATGAAGCGTCGAGCTTGATACTTTAGTCTCCGTGCCTCTTGAGGGTTGGTGGGCTCTTGAGAATCTCAGAGCCAGGATATATATGGGGTCCGCCAGTCGCTTGATGATGCCTGATCAACGGTCATGAGCTCCGCTTCTATACTCGGACGCTCTAGCTCTTCAAGGAAAACCGATCGAGTTCCTTATGATCCGGCAGAGGAGGCCAATCGAGAGAGGGCATCCACCCGAGAGTTCTCTTCTTGAGTTATCCGGATAACCTGAAAACTCTCAAATAGTGGGGCTATTACTCTTACCAGTTGAAGGTATTTGATCATCGGTGTTTCCCGAGCTTTGTAGTAACCGTTGACCTGGGTGGCTACCAATTGAGAGTCAGTATGGATCCTGACTCGTTCGGCCCCCAGTCGTCGTTCCATCCTGGCTCCCGAGATGAGAGCCTCATACTCGGAGACGTTGTTGGATGCCGAGAAGTTGAACTTCAGGGCGTATTGTAGTTCTGCTCCTTCGGGGGATCGAAAAAGAATGTCGGCGCCGCTGCCGGTCGAGTTGGAGGATCCGTCGATGAAAAGATCCCAGGTGGGCCCGGGCGTCAGCGGATGGACTTCCTCGGTTGGGACAGTGCTCTCTGCGATGAAGTCCGCGAGTGCCTGCCCTTTGATGGCTGAGTGAGGGTGATAGGAGATATCGTAAGCCCCAAGCATTATAGCCCACTTGACGAGGCGACCCGAAGCTTCAGGGTGAGCAATGATCCTCTTCAGGGGCTCATTGGTCAATACGATAATGGAGTGCCCTTAGAAGTTGGGTCGGAGGCGCTTGGCTGAGGTTACCAATGCTAGCACAAGTTTCTCGATTGCGGGGTACCGTCGTTCAGCCTTGTAGAGCACCTTGCTGGTGTAGTACACCGGCCTCTGCACTCCTGCGTCGTCTCGAACTACGACAGAGCTCACCATGGAAGGGGTTGACTGTAGATATGTTTTCTCCTCTTACTTAAAGGAAGATATGCTAAGAATGAATCAACAATGCGATGAGTAAATGAAGAATAGTAAGAGGAGAATGTAAAATGAAAGTGACTGTGATCGCCACCAAAGCGCCAGACGGGATGAACACGTCGTGCTTTGGAAAGGAAGGGGAGACACTACCCCAGCTGCAGCACTAGGAAGATGCGCGGTTGATGCAGAATCGCCTATATGACGCGTGGGCTAATGATAGACCGTCTAAGGGTGCTACAGAACGTGCGGGAGGAAGTGCTCCTAGAGGATAGACGGCTTGAAGTAGACTGCAAGAAGAAGAAGGGCGGCGCAGGAAGAGTCGCACGTCTCCTTGAATGGGCGGTCAGGAACCGCTCTAGTCCACCACGCCAGAAGTTGTTAAAGGGCTCACCTCCACCCTCTCTAGCCGGCCAGAGGGGATGGGCCTCGTGCTGATGAAGTGCTGACCTGCAAAACAACGTAATGACACAAGAAGAATGCCTAGATTAGAACTAAATGGTGTGGTAAATGTCAAGATGGTAAGAAATGGACATAAATAAATGGAAAGGGGGATACCTGGGGGGTTTGAAACCCCTAGGGTGTCAAAAATGCAGGTGGATGTGCGCATGGTGATGAAAAATGGAGGAGGACAGAGGGAGGAAGCAATGCATGCAATGAACGGTGACGAAAGCTATAAAACACAAACGACTCTAAACATCGACTACTCCCTAGACCGGAGGCTTATATGGACGTAGAAAGCCTCCCTTCTTGGTGCTAGGTCGCTCAAGAATGTGGCAGGGCTTCGCCGTCGACCAAAATCTCCCCCCCTTTCAAGTCCGACCTTTAGGGTCTATTTATAGAGCCTAGAAAGCCAGCCCCAAAACTAGGGTTTAGTGGCATTTTCAGGTCAAGATAATCAAAGGAAAATCGTAGATAAATAGATTATCTTTTATCCAGTCAAAACGGCACTAAAAAAGTTTGATTATCCACGGAGAAAATGACGGGAGAAGTTAGGGATAAAAGCATGGATAGAGAGAGAAAGGCTTGTTGAAATTCAGGAATCGAAGGGATGAACGGTCTTACGATAGACCGCTCAACTGGATGGGCGGTCATGTACGGGCCGTCCAACCCTGTCGGTGGAAATTTGAAATAAATCAGAAAATAATCCCAATTATCCATCTAACTGACCGAAACATTCGCCACTGGACTCTCATAGATGAACGGCTCAGTTGAGACCGTTCACAGGAAGAGCGGCCAAAGACAAACCGTTCTAGTCTTGTCGGTGATAAATAGATTAATTAGATAATTATCTGAGAAGACCTTTAAGCGCATGACTCTAAGGGATGAGCGGTCACCACTAGCCCGTCCATTAGGTTGAACGGCCAGGCTGGGACCGCATAAAATCTTGTCGGTGGAAATTCAGAAATTTACCCAAAAATACTCCAAAATATATGGACGGTCCACGTCCAACCGCACATTAATTGAGCGGCCAGGGAGGAACCGTTCATGCACATGGGCGTTGAAACTCATAGCAAAACTCGATCAACCAAACCCACCAAAATCAAGGCCCAATAAGCCCTGAATCAATTTGGACTTTAACCAAGGAGGGCGGCAACCCATAAAATTGGCCCAAAGCATGCCTGAAACCAGCCCCAAGGAGTGGTGGGCAATTCGAGACATCAACAAAAGGGAGTAAGAGAAATGACTCAACTTATCGGTATAAAACGGGTGTCAACATCGACGAGAGGTAGAGGTGCAATGGTTCGCCAGGGACCGGTTTCGATAACACCGGGGGCGAGGCCAAAAATTCCTTAAGCTCTGCAAGAGCCTTCTGACATTCCTCGTCCCAGGTGAACGTAGCAGATGCCAATTTGGGCCCTCTCAACAATTTGAAGAAAGGCAGGCACCGTTCTGCCGCTCGGGAAAAGAAACGGTTGAGCGCAACAATTCGTCTAGTCAAGCGTTGGACGTCCTTGACGCAAACGCGTGGTTGCATGTTGAGAATGGCCTGAACTTTGTCGGGGTTGGCCTCGATCCCGCGCCGAGTGACTACAAAACCCAGGAATTATTTGGATTGAACCCCAAAGGCACATTTAGCTGGGTTGAGCTTCATGTTGTACCTTAGGAGGGTGTCGAAGGTTTCTGCTAGGTCGACGATGTGGTCCTCGGCCTTGGGTGTCTTGACAAGCACGTCATCAATGTAGGCTTCGACGTTCCAACCGATTTGTCCTTCAAAAATGTGGTTGATCAGCCTCTGATATGTTGCTCCGGGGTTCTTCAGCCCGAAAGGCATTCAAGTGTTGCAATATACACCAAAGTCAGTGATGAAGGCTGTCTTCTTGATGTCTTCAGGATCCATTCGGATCTGATGATAACCGGAGTAGGCATCCAGGAAGCTGAGCAATTCATTACCGGAGGTCGAGTCGACTAGCTGGTTGATGCTCGATAGTGGGTAACAATCTTTCAGAGTGTCTTTGTAAGATCGGTGAAGTCCACGCACATTCGCCATCTGTCCGAAGCTTTTGGTACTAGGACGACATTAGCGAGCCATGTCGGGTAAAGGACCGAGTGAAATAGGTCAGTTTTCTTCCCCATAATAATCTGCTATTTAATGATCATCTACTTCTCTGGGGCATGCTTTCTTCTGCGTTGCTGGATGGGGTTTCACCGACGGGTCAAGGTTGATCTTGTGTACTACCATCTCCCCAGGGATCCCGGGAAGATGCTCATCAGACCATTCGAAGACTTGAATATACTCCGAAAGGAAATCTTTGTATTGCTTTTGTACAACATGTGATAAATCAGCTCAAATTTTTACACCTAGGGCCAGGTCGTCTTTGAGGAAGACCGTCAACAATTCGCCACCAGGCTCGGATGTTGTAGGTTCATCCTTGACTCCCTCGCCCTTTTTCTTTTTTCCCTCTGGCCTTATGGCTTCGACCGAGATTATGAAGCACCTTCTAGCTATTGACTGGTTACCTCGGACTTCCCCGATATCGCACTACCTTTGTCCGATTGAGGATACCTCGGCTGAATATGGCATTATAAGCCAACATCCATTGATCACAATGAAGTCAACCATAAGAGTGACGATTTTGGGAGGGGTGCCAATGGTGACCAGCATGCTTAGGGCTCCCTCGGGATAGGTTGCCTGGCCATTGAACCCACAAAGGGGGGTTCGAATTGGGCAAAACTTGGAGGGATTTTCACCCATCTTAAGGAAGCATTCGCACGAGAGCACATCAGGGGCACTACCATTGTCAATCAGTATCCTATCTACGTTACAATGGTTTATAGTAGCTGATATCACAAGAGCGTTATCATGCGGGGTAGATAACCCTTCCAAGTCTTGGTCAGATAATACCAGGGCCTATTGCTCGCTCGTCGGTGGGGTTTTGGGGGGCTCGGAGGCCCTGCTCGCCCATTCAGCGTGACGCTTCGTTCCTCGGCTACTATCTCCTCCTGATGCCGTGCCGCTAGAAATAACATTGATATGGACCCCGCGGGGGCGATTGTCAATTTCTTCTGGGATGCCATGGTCCTCCTTCTGGCGCTTGGACACGTACCAAGATAAGTCTCCCTGGCGAATGAGATGCTCGATCTCATCCTTGAGCTGGTGATAACCTTTGGTATGGTGCCTGTGGTCGTTGTGGAACTGGCAATGTTTGCGGTGCTTGGCCTTCATAGGCTCGGGTTGGCGGAGAAGGCCCGAGCCCTTGATGTCTTCATATATCTCATAGATGGAGGCGGATAGGGGAGTGTACCGCTCATATTTCTGAGGGGGCTCCCTTCGCTCTCTGTCTTGATTCCACCATTTTCCTTGGCTCGAGCCTTGCTCGGATGGTCGCTTCTTGTCCCCCTCCCGACCCGAGCCCGTCGGGTCACGGCAAGCGTTGAGGACTTCCTCGCACTCTGTGTGGCGCAGGGCTAGGGTCACCCGATCGGCGACGGAGGTGGGGGGATGGAGGACCAGTTCTCACCGGAGGTTCTCATCGTGGGTGCCTCCGGTCAGCGTAGTGATGGCTGAGGCAAAGTTGAAGCGAGGGATACGCAGGGCCTCCGATTTGAATCGGTTAATATAAGCCCGAAGCCTTTTACCTTGTGCCTACTTTAGTGCCAACAACCCCGCAACTGACCTTGGAGGGCCGCTGCCAGTGAAGCTTTCCTTGAATACTCGCCCGAATTGTCTGAAGTCGAGAATCCTGCTGGGGGCGAGTGCTGGGAACCAAGCCTGAGCGCCTTGGACCAAGGTGGTCACGAATGCTCGACATTTGATAGCATCGGAGGCCCCGTGCAAGGTCATCAGGGTGTCGAAGTTGTCGTAGTGGTCGGTCGGGTCTCCCTGTCCGTCATACGACTTGAAGGTCAGCAGCGAGATTCTGGGGGAGATCTCGGCCTTCAAGATATGGTCAGAGAATGGGGATTGCTCCTCATCTTCCTTGGCAGAGGTCTTCTATAGGGCGCAGAGGGCACGCTCTTGTTCCATGAATCGTCGCTCGAAGTCCCACAACTAGAGGGATAACTCTGGTTGCCGTTGAACCGAGGGGCTGTGGGGGCGTCCCTGCGGGCTGCTGCATCATACCTCGGGGAGATCAATTTCTAGGAAATGCCGTCATGTCCCAGCTCCTTCTCTCCTCAGGGTCGAGGAGGCTTCTTGTTCTAGAGGAGGGGCATATGAAGGTCCTCCCGACCGATTACGTATAAGCCGTCACCCTCGGAGGGTGAAGCGGCCTCCAGTGATTTTTTGGGAAGCTCCACCGGGGGGGGCTCTCCCTGGGAAGTCGTGACTTCTCTTCGCTAGCCACTTGGGTCCTCATCAATTCAACGAGGATGTCCAGATTTGTGTTGAGGGTTTGGAGAGCGTCAGAATTCCCGTTGGGGGGTTGCACCTCCGCAGGTAGTGAAGGCAGCTCATCGGCTTGATTTTTGTCGTCGGAGGGAAGGTTCTCCGTGGGGTGGGAAGGCACAGGTCCTCCATCTGCAACCACGGTCTTCCCTTTATCTTCGGTGGTTCTCATTCCCGAATTTCTTCACACCATGATGGCTCTTTGCGCATTTCCCACCGACAGTGCCAGATGAAGAGGGGTAATCTCACGCGGCTCCTGAGCTATGAGACCCCGGAGGAATCTTTGGTCATGGTCACCACGCGTGTATAATCTGCAAGAGGGGAAACAGGTCATGCTGTGCCCCTATGGTCAATTGAGTCATCTTGTGGTCACTTGGGTCATTCGACATCATCCTGTGGTCATTTGAGTTATTTGATATTCTTAGTTTTGATAATGGCTAAACACTATAAGTCATTGATGTTTTACCACTCTTATATGACTAAACTACTTGATGTTCTTTCATGACAGATATGTCATGGAATGGAGTGGAGATGGAAAAAGTGAAAGCTCAATGATTGCGCCCTCACACGCGGATCGACTTACGCGGTCAGGTCGTGGGGATCGACCTGCCCGGTCAGGTCGCGGGGGTGCGGGTTTCCGGGGGCGGAGCCCCCTCCTATTAATTTTGATTATAGGAGCAATATAATCAATAGAAATCCTCATGACTGTCAAGGTTGATGCCACAGATGAGAACGGGCTGCTAAAGGACTCAAGCAACGGAGCTAAAGAGGTTAATGGACCGACCCGGGAAAACCCGGGGTCTGCCGACCGCCAGCACAGGGGCGATCAACCGTCCCAGCCAGCAGACCACTGTCTACATGACTCTCAGTGGCGGTCGATCTCCAGCCCAGTAGCGGTCGACCAGAAATACCAGGGACTAAAAATCTACAGCGTTTCTCAGTAGCGGTCGACCGCCAACTTCTGCAGGTCGACCGCCAGCTTCTGCAGGTCGATCGCCAGCCCCGAGCCATCAATTGTTGACTTTATTTTCCACTTCGAGAAGGGCCATTCTCCAAGGATTTCTTAAATCCTAAAGTCACCCAATCACCCACAAAATGTGGATCTGGTCTGGGGGATGTCCAAGGACCATTCAAAGGTTATAAAACACATGCAAGAGGGTTAGAAACCCTAGTTGATCATTTGGGAGATCAAAGGAGGATGCAAGGGTGTGTTCAAGGGAGAGGAGTTTGAGTACTGTAGCTGTGAACAGTACTCCGGGAAAAAATTCTACATCAAATCCTCAAGTGATTCAAGTTACTTCAAGAGGAGATCAACCCCAACCCAAGTGAAGATAAAGCTGCAACCATCATCCTCTTCATCATCTCAAGGTGATCCAAGGAAGCTAATTTCACAAGATTTCAAGGGAGATCAAATCTGCATCCTTTATCTTCTTCATCAACTCAAGGTGATCCAAGGAAGATCATTTCACAAGGAAGAAGATACCATTGAAGAATCAGATTCAAGCTCCAGCAATCTCAAACAAGATCCTTTCTCTTTGAGCATATTCTATATCTTGTTTGAGTGTTTTCATATCTTGTTCTTTTTACATTTCATTCAAACATTTGAAACTGAAGATCGTCCCTACCAGTGGTTAGTAGGAAGGTAATCGGAAGTTGTCTGATTTGCGGTGTTGACGTCCTTACATGTGGTTAGTAGGAAGGCAATCAGAGGTCTTTCCGATTTGTCGTTCAGTGCGTGGCATTAGTGGAGCCTCACCGGATTTGGTGAGGGGTGGACGTAGGACTGGGGATTCAGTCCGAACCACCTTAAAATCCTTTGTGTTGTAGTTTGTTTATGTGATTGCTTCATTCTAGATGCATGCTTAGGTTCAAATCGAAATATTAGTTGCTCATCTTTCCAAGTGAATCATAGTGTTCTTCGATAAGCTAGTTACACTCCGTTGTAATTTATTTTATCTAGCTATATAGAGGGTTACATTGCAAAAAGAGGGGCAGATCTATTCACCTCTCCCCTCTAGATCCGATGTCCACTACTCAACAAGTGGTATCAGAGCCTAATCTCTCATTATGGGGTCCAACAACCGTGAGGAAAATGGTGGATTAGCGTCCAAAGGTTTCTTACCTGAAGGGTATTCTGTTAATAGACCTCCTTACTTTACTGGAACTAATTAGCCTTATTGGAAACATCGCATGCAGGTGTTCATTCGCGCCCAAGACTATGAACTTTGGCGAGCGATCAGCAAAAGACCGTATGAGCTTACGGATAATGAGGACTTGTGGACCAAAGAACAAATAAGACAATCCACTGTCAACTTGAGTGCTAAATACATCATGCAGTGCTCACTCCATCCAGTAGAATTCTCAAGAGTGGCTACCTGCGCAACGGCAAAACAAATGTGGGACAAGTTAGAGGTAATTTGTGAAGGAACCTCTCAGGTACGAGAAACAAAAGCCAACATTTTAGTTTCTGAATATGAAATGTTCCGCATGAAGCCTAATGAGTCAATTCAGAATATGTATGCTCGGTTAACTGTGCTTACTAATAGTCTGACTGATTTGGGAAAGAAATACTCAAAACAGGAAATTGTGAGAAAGATTCTCAGATCATTGACTCCCAAATGGCATACAAAGGCTACCGTGGTTGAAGAATCGAGAGATCTCGCAACTACCAAGGTAGATGAAAACGTTGGGTCATTGATGACCTATGAGATCAACCTTAAGAATAAAGAGGCTGAGGTGCCTAAGAAAAAGCCCCTTGCTCATAAAGCAGGACCCAGCGGTCAAGGCACTTCTGATGAAGGTGAGGACTCGACAAGTAAGCAAGATGAGGATGACGTAGCCATGCTCACACGTAAGTTCAGAAAATTTTTGAGAAAGGAAGGTAAGAGCTTCATAAGAGGAAGGTCAAATATAAGAAATGGTTTCAAATCTAATTCTAAAAACTTTAAGAAATCTGACAAAATCATTTGTTATTCTTGTAACAAACTAGGGCATTTCAAGACTTATTATCCTGACAGATTCAAAAAGGCTGACAAATGGAAGGGCAAGAAGAAGAACAAGGCCATGGTGTCCACCTGGAGTGACGAGGAAGAAAGTGATGGTGGAACTAGCTCCTAGGACAAAAAAAAGAATATCTCTGCGTCATGGCTAAAGGTGACGAAGAAACTGAGGTAAACTCTCCATTTGAAATTTACACACTTGATGATTGGGAGGAAACATATATACAGCTCATGGAAAAATATGACATGTACAAAAAGGAGAATAAATCATTGAAAAAGAAAATTAACTTCTTTGTACATGATCATGAGATGAATGATAAGAATGCTCTACTTGAAACTGAAATTGAAGATCTTAAGAAAATGATTGAGAACTTGGAGGAAGGAAGAAAAGAAATGGCTGACTTGGAAACTGAAATGAAGATTTGAAAAATGAGATTGACAGTATGAAGCTCAAAATGCAAACTTATGAAAAGGATAGCAAATTAAGCAATGAGAAGTATGAAGCTGTTAAACAAGTCAACATTCAACTCCTGCAAAATATTGAAAACTTACAAAAAGAGTTGAAGGATAAATAGCTATCCTTAGAAAAATTTGTGGATGGGAAAGAAAACATAGATGCATTGCTAGGTATTAGAATGAACTTCAACAAGGAAGGGTTAGGTTTTGAACCTACAAACAAAAGGCCAATTGGGTTAAAGACTGTCACATTTGTTTCCTCTTCTAATGCTTCTACCTCAAAAACAACATCCAAAGGAAAAGAAAAGATTGAAGAGGTAATTACTGAAATTCCCAAAACGTTTGTCCAAAAGCCTAAGAAAGGTCGACCTTCCCCGCAACATAGGTCAACACTTCCTTGGCCATTGCATGCTCAATCTTTCAGATATCACCATAACTGGATTGCACATTCATATAGGCCAACGCCACCCTATTTTTGGGGAAATTATGATTCATGTGTTCACCAATCTTATAAGTCTCAATCCCCTAGGTGGCAAAACAATCACTTTCAACCGAATACCAACCAACGGTCTCAATGGTTTAAGAAGCAAGCTTCCTCAAACTTCCACAAAATTCAACAAAGAGCTTCTAAACAAAATGTGAATGTCAAAGCTGAAAATAAAAATCAAATCCCTGCTCTAAGCAAACAAAACATGAATGGTAGGAAGGTTTGGATTCCAAAAGAAATGGTTTCATGTTTAAAAAAATTGAAGAGTTTGATGGGACCCAAATTTGGTTGGGTTTCAAACACAATTGCTTAATTGTTTGCGCAGGAATGTCTTGCAGTCATGCATAACATGTGGTACCTTGATAGCGGCTATTTAAGACACATGACTGGAGATAAAATAAAATTTTATCTCTTGGAAGAAAAGGAAGGAGGACATGTCACATTTGGAGGGAACAACAAGGGAAAAATCATTAGAACAGGTAATGTAGGTAAGAACCTCTCCAACTCCATTTGTAACGTGCTGCTACTTGAAGGTTTGAAATACAACCTGCTTAGTATAAGTCAATTGTATGCTAAAGGTCACAAAGTGATGTTTGACTCTCATGAATGTAGAATCCTTGAACCAAAATCTGACAAGGTAAACTTTTCTGGTAAGAGAGTCAACAATGTTTACATGATTGACATAGATGATCCTGCTCATTTAAATCTTTGTCTTGCTGCACGAAAATTTGAACTTGCATGGTTATGGCATCGTAGACTAGGTCATACTAGCTACAATGTCTTACATAAACTGTTAAAGCATTCAATGGTGAATGGGTTGCCTGAACTTTTTTTTAAATAAGAAAATAAATTGTGCGATGCATGTGCCCTAGGTAAACAAACAAGAAAATCCTTCAAGGCTAGAGATGTAAACATGTCATCTAAACCACTTGAGCTGATTCATATGGATTTATTTGGTCTAACCAAAACTGCTAGTTTAAGTGGTAGAAAATATGATATGTCTTGGTGGATGATTACTCTAGGTTCACATGGGTTTTCTTTCTCACACATAAAAATAATACTTTTGATGAGTTTCAGGTACTCTATATGAAGATAAAGCAAGACGGTGAGTTCAAAATCTCCAACATTCAATCTGATCATGGTGGTGAATTTGAAAATGCTAACTTCTATAATCTTTGCAGGGCTGAAGGCATTTCACACTGATTTTCTTCACCAAGAACCCCAGAGCAAAATGGTGTACTTGAAAGAAGAAACCGAACACTCATAGAGATGGCAAGAACAATGCTTGCCGAACGGCAACTCCCAAGGAAATTTTGGGCTGAAGCGATAACCTCGGCATGTTATATTATCAATCGCTCTATGGTAAGGCCACACACCAAAAGGACTCCTTATGAGCTGCTGAAAGGTAAAAAGTCTTCTCTCACACACATGAAAGTATTTGGATCTAAATGCTTCATCCATAATAATGACAAAAAGAGATTTAGATAAATTCGAGCCCAAGAGCGATGAAGGTATATTCCTTGAATATTCTGATAGATCTAGGGCTTATAGAATTTATAACATTAAGAGTCAAACTGTGGAAGAATCACCCCATGTTTCTTTTGATGAATATCATGATGATTCTAACAGTGATAACTCTTGTAGGAAAATTGATTAAGATGGGGAATTCCTAAGCATGAAGGACAAGAGTGATTCTCTACAAGAAAAAATAAAAGAAGATGGTTACCTAGATGAATCAAGTAATGCAAGGGATCAAGCTCCAATAGAAGGTAATGATGCTACAAATATTAGAATTCTTAAGGATCATCCTTTAGAAAATGTCATTGGTAGCTTGAATGACCCAGCTAGAATAAAGTCACATTTTAGAATTGTGGAAGAATTAGATCAACTTGCTCTTGTCTCCCAGATTGAACCCAAGAATGTTGATGAGACATTAAAGGATGAAAACTGGATAAATTCAATGCAAGAGGAGTTAAACTAGTTTGAGAGAAACAAAGTTTGGCATCTTGTTCCTAGATCTGTCATAGGCACTAAATGGGTCTTTGGGAACAAACTAAGTGAGGACGACAAGGTAATAAGAAACAAGGCTAGATTGGTTGCTCAAGGGTATAATCAAGAGTTTGGGGTAGACTTTGATGAATCTTATGCCCCAGTTGCTAGACTCGAAGCCATCAGAATTTTACTTACCTTTGCATGCTCCCTTAGAATAAAGCTGTATCAAATGGATGTAAAAAGTGCTTTCTTGAATGGTTTGATCAAAGAAGAAGTCTATGTTGAGCAGTCCCATGACTTTGAGAATTCTAACCATGCAGATTTTATATACAAGCTTGATAGGGCACTTTATGGACTTAAGCAAGCAACAAGAGCTTGGTATGGGAGACTAAGCTTGTTCCTCATTGAAAAAGGGTAAACACGAGGTAAGGTAGATTAAACACTTTTCACCAAGAAGCAAGGTAAGAACATCTTGATTATTCAAATTTATGTTGATGATATTGTGTTTGGTTCTACTAAATCTGAAATATGTGAGGAATTTGCTAACCTCATGACTAGTAAATTTGAGATGAGCCTAATGGGAGAACTCCAATTCTTTCTTGATTTGTAGGTCAACCAAGGACAATATGGCTGCTTCATAAGTCAAGCCAAATACATCAAGGAGCTGCTGAAAAGATTTGACATGACGAACAGCAAAATCATTGCAACTCCTATGAGCACCACAACATCACTAGATTCGGATGAAAATGGTAAATTAGTGGATGCAAAGATCTATAGAGGTATGATCGGCTCTTTGCTTTACTTGACTGCATCCCGATCAGATATCCAGTTTAGTGTATGCCTTTGTGCTAGATTTCAAGCTAGTCCTAGATAATCTCACTTGACTGCCGCCAAACGTATCCTTAGGTATCTTGCTGGCACTCAGGATTTGGGATTGTGGTATCTGTCATCATGTGATTTATCTCTTATATCTTATTCTGATGCAGACTATGCTAGATGCAAGCTGGATCGTAAGAGTACTAGTGGCTACTGCCAGTTTCTGGGCGGATGTTTAGTTTCTTGGGCCTCCAAGAAAAAACACTCGGTTGCCCTCTCAACCGCAGAAGCAGAATATGTTGCTGCGGGGAGTTGTGGCACCCAAGTGTTGTAGATTAAACATCAACTCCAAGACTACTTAGTGGATCTTGGTTGTGTCTCGATTCTGTGTGATAACACAAGTGCTATCAACCTTACAAAAAATTCAGTCCAGCACTCTAGGACTAAGCATATTAAGATTAGGCATCACTTCATTAGAGATGAGGTCGTTAAGAAAAATTTTGAACTACATTTTGTTGATACTCTAAATCAAATTGCTGATATTTTCACCAAGCCCTTGTGTAATGACAGGTTTTCAACACTCAGAAGGGAGCTTGGTCTTTGCCGACCTCAGGCCAATAAAAATTCAAATGATGATTTTGTTCAATTTAGTTGTGTGTTTTTGCAGATTGATTTTCATGCATTGTTTATATGTAAATATGTCTTTTTGCATATGGTGTGGCATTTCATGTAGTCTTGATGCATAATAATGAATTGAATTCATGTTCATGATGCATTGCATGGTTTGTGTAGCATCATTCTTGCATGGCCATGGTATATTAAATGTTAATATATGGATAGGCAGGCTATGCTTGTCTAGAAGCACTCAATATGCGCAGGGTTTCACCTCCGCCAAGTACTATGTGCCACTATCGCATATAGACCACATAGTAAGGGGGAGTTGTCTCTTTGCAACATTCATGTATTTGTTTAATCTTCATTCTGTTGCATTTAATAAGTGTACACCCATGTATTGGGTCATGCATTTCATTTCTGCCAACTCCATGTTTGATCAGGTCAACCCCTGCATGGTTCTAGTCAACCTCTCCTTGACAATTATCTTTTCACTTGCAAACATAACTCCTTGAGTGCATTCATTACATATCCTCAGGTGGAGTCTTGCCACCTTTCTTAATCTCTTGCAATCTGAACTTCAATGGCTTATAGTCTAATTTTAGATCATGAGACCGACAGAACTACGGCGTCAGAGCTTTCTATTATATGAACTGATGATTGTCCATCTAATGAAAATGGTTCAGATTTAATGATTTCCTTGAAGTCTTGATATATCTTTTGAAATCATCTATGTTCTGTAGTTTTAATAGACCTTGACTAGAAATTGCATGTTGTGCCTTGAATGACTCTCCTGAAATCTAAAAATTCAAACTTCATGACAACTTTGGTGATACTCTAGAGCTAAGTATTATTTTTAAACATCTTGATGAGTTAGAATTCCTGAAAATTAATTTGACAGAGTAATGATATTGTTGCACGGAGAAATATGTCACATCATCAAATCAAGTGACGAATGATATGTCATGATGTGCCTATGTTATCTTTATCTTAATTATATTGGACTCTAGACAGAGCACTGGCATAATTGTTGAGAAATATATCTTCTCATCAAAGAAATGGGTTTGGATATGTCATGACGTGACTTTGCTATCTCTGATCATTCTGAAGCATAACCGTCAGTCTTGTAAAATACCTAGGGATACTGGCGTCTAAACAACGTGTATTCTTACGGCAAGGAGACATGTACTAGACTTGATTGTTCGTAAAATATTAGTCATGTGCCTTCAAATTCAAACGATATTGAAAGTCCAATTGCTGCACTCATAAAATTCTATGCTTTACTCATGCTTGTTTAGCCTCAATACTAATTTTTGTGTTATTCCCATTGTAGTTATTGAAAATGGATATATAAGACAAGGGAAGGTTAAACACTTCCATGCCATGCACTTCTGGTTCATTTCTATTAAAACATGGATGTAGATGCTTTTCGAACTCTATTGTTGATCTCAAATTTCATTAGCTTTGAACCATGTATATTGCTCACGACTTGTTTCCGGTCTGCATATAATGGTTTGCTCTCAACTCCTATTCAGCTCTGGTCTCTCGGACATTTGCCACCATCTATACCTTATCCCTCCTTTTTGCTGTTGTCAAAGGGAGAGAACATGTCTTGTTGTGAGTCCTTTATGGTAATACCTTTGTCCGTCCTTTGTGCGCCTTTGTGAGTTGTCAAAGCGGGAGAGTGAATTATGGCAGGAGAGAACCCACGGGGGAGAGAACCTTGTGAGCTTTGACTCTTCCTATGTGATGGAGGTTTGTGCATAGCATTCACATGCTTTGATCATCCATGCATACATATCCGCATTCACATGCTTTCACTATCATGGATCTTGAGCTGCACATGTCGCATATGTCATAAACTTTGCCATCTTGGATATTACTGCCACATAATGACTCACAGTGTTGCCATCATCAAAAAGGGGGAGAATGTTGTGCCCCTGTGGTCAATTGAGTTACCTTGTGGTCACTTAGGTCATTCGACATCATCCTGTGGTCATTTGAGTTATTTGATATTCTTAGTTTTGATAATGGCTAAACACTATAAGTCATTGATGTTTTACCACTCTTATATGACTAAACTACTTGATGTTCTTTCATGACAGATATGCCAAGGAATGGAGTGGAGATGGCAAAAGTGAAAGCTCAATCATTGTGCCCTCACACGCGGATCGACCTGCGCGGTCAGGTCGCGGGGGTCAAGGGGGCAGCGCCCCTTGCGGGGGTTTCCGGGGGCGGAGCCCCCTCCTATTAATTTTGATTATAGGAGCAATATAATCAATAGAAATCTTCAAGACTGTCAAGGTTGATGCCACAGATGAGAACGGGCTGCTAAAGGACTCAAGCGACCGAGCTAAAGAGGTTAACGGACCGACCCAGGAAAACCCGGGGTCTGCCCAGCTGGCGGTCGACAGCCAACACAGGGGCGGTCGACCGCCCCAGCCAGCAGACCATTGTCTACACGACTCTCAGTGGCGGTCGACCGCCAGTCTAGTAGCGGTCGATCGGAAATACCAGGGACTAAAAATCTACAGCATTTCTCAGTAGCGGTCGACCGCCAGCTTCTGCAGGTCAACTGCCAGCCCCGAGCCATCAATTGTTGACTTTGTTTTCCACTTCGAGAAGGGCCATTCTTCATGGATTTCTTTAATCCTAAAGTCACCCAATCACCCACAAAATGTGGATCTGGTCTGGGGGATGTCCAAGGACCCTTCAAAGGTTATAAAACACATGGAAGAGGGTTAGAAACCCTAGTTGATCATTTGGGAGATCAATGGAGGATTTAAGGGTGTGTTCAAGGGAGAGGAGTTCGAGTACTGTAGCTGTGAACATTACTCCGGGAAGAAGTTCTTCATCAAATCTTCAAAGGATTCAAGGTACTTCAAGAGGAGATCAACCCCAAGCCAAGTGAAGATAAGGCTGCAACCATCATCCTCTTCATCATCTCAAGGTGATCTAAGGAAGCTAATTTCACAAGGTTTTCAAGGGAGATCAAATCTGCATCTTTTATCTTCTTCATCAACTCAAGGTGATCCAAGGAAGATCATTTCACAAGGAAGAAGATACCATTGGAGAATCAGATTGAAGCTCCAGCAATCACCGACAAGACCTTTCTCTTTGAGCATATTCTATATCTTGTTTGAGTGTTTTCATATCTTGTTCTTTTTACATTTCATTCAAACATTTGAAACTGAAGATCGTCCCTACCGGTGGTTAGTAGGAAGGCAATCGGACGTTGTCCGATCTGTGGTGTTGACGTCTCTACCTGTGGTTAGTAGGAAGGCAATCGGAGGTCTTTCCGATTTGTGGTTCAGTGCGTGGCATTAGTGGAGCCTCACCGGATTTGGTGAGGGGTGGACGTAGGACTGGGGATTTAGTCCGAACCACCTTAAAATCCTTTGTGTTGTGATTTATTTATGTGATTGCTTCGTTCTACATGCATGCTTTGGTTCAAATCGATATATTAGTTGCTCATCTTGCCAAGTGAATCATAGTGTTCTTCAATAGGCTAGTTACACTCTGCTGCAATTTATTTTATCGAGCTATATAGAGGGTTGCATTACGAAAAGAGGGGCAGATCTATTCACCTCTCCCCTCTAGATCCGTTGTCCACTACTCAACAGGTCAGAGGTGCCCAGGGATAGAACCCCGGGGAAAATCCTCCGATGCCTAAGTCAACAAATGTGATAGAGCACGGATGCGAAGAGAGGTGGTAGGAGAAAGAATGGGTGCGAGATTATTCTCCACCAAGAGGTGTGGTGGTTTTCTCTCAGGATGCTTGCTTACCTTTTCGGAGGGTCTCCTTGGGATTTATATAGCAGTCTATTTAACGTAAGAGTCTGGGGTACTGATGGGATTTCTCTCCCTTATCCCTTGGAGTTCCCCGCTCCTGTTCGGTGCGTAACGGATGCTAAGATAAGCTTCCAACAGTCGGTTCGGGCTCAAGACGCTCGATCGGAGTTCACTCCCGAGCGATGGGGCGTACCTCGGATGGCCTGCAGTGGGTACCAGTAGAGGCCTTTGTAACCGATGTGACGACCCAGAGTTCAGGATACTGATATACCGATAACATCGATACACCAATACCAAGAATTGGGGAGGCCACCCAAGAGGCTGATGAGGCCCCTAAAGGGTTAGTGGGGGTGAGCTGAGGAATAAGCATAACGAATTACAAATTTGGGGCGCGCAATACAATTAAGTATTAAAATTAATACAAGTGCGGAAGCAATTCAAAATAACCAGAGTGATATATACATAAGCTAGTCCAGAGTCACAAAGCACTAGTCCTCAAAAGTACAACTACACGGGGCATACCCCGGCAAAAGTACTACACAAGCCTCAAAAAGGCAGCTCGTGCACAGCTGGCAGCTAAGGACGGTCCCGAAACAGCACACTAAACTCCGGGAGACGGCGGGCGCGGCTCACCTGAAAGGAGAGGGGTGAGTCACAGCCAGACTCAGTAGGGGTCACGCGGATCCCTACCTCGCACTAAACAAGTAGACATGTATAAATAACCGCAATAAGAGCATGCATTTAAATAAATAACAGGCAATGGCATGATTAACTAATCACAAGAAAGCTGTAACTCTAACTAAGCAGGTATAATAGCTAACACATGCCAATAATAATTAAATGCAAGCGACTGAAACTAAAACTACCAAATAGAGTAAGCTACGACTAATCCAAGCAACAAGGACGGACAACCACTGGGAGCAGAAACCAGATGCATCCACTGACGACTTACACTGCGTCTCAAGCACTCGTAGTCGGCAAACGACAAGCTGAGCGCGTAAACAGTATCAGACCAAGTGACCAGTCGGAGTGGCACCCGTCGGTGTCAGTCCTCAGTCTCCGACCACGTGTACACACACTGACTCTAGCCCCGAGCCAGGCCCTCTAGCTAGTTTTCCCCCTTGGTAGGACGCTACCATTGGCCGGGAGCCCACGGAACTAGCTTACAAACCGTGTATGGGAAACATACCCCTCCGCCATCCTCAAGCGGGTCGGCACTCAACAGACCTTAGGGAAACAACAGTGGCTCCATTGCTTGGAAAGAAAGGCTACTCTAATGGTAATAAAACACGCCACTATACATTAAAACAATATGAATATGGCATGAGTATAAAAGGGAACGCATAACGAAGAGCTGGGAACATATTACAATCATCAGGGAAGCGGCGGTCAAAGACCTACGCGCTATTCGGAAGTGGCGGTCGGGGACTGGCGCGTTACATCAGAAGTGACGCGCTGGTCTCCAGCCGTTACTTCCACCTGAGTTCCAGCTCAAATGCCTCAAAGGGAGAGTGACGGTGGGGTTCCCATGCGTTGCTTCGAAGCGACGCCCGGGGGCTCCGCCGTTACTTCTACCCAAGGCTCAAACCAACAAACAGCGTTTGAAAACGACAGCAGACGAACGGCGCCCCCGTCTCGACGCGTCGCTTGGAAGTGACGGCCGGACGGCTGACCGTCGGGCGTACCGCCTGACCAAGTCAACGTAAAACAACGTACAAACGACGGCCGGAGCCCTACCGTTACTCTCAATGCAACGCACCCACGATGGGCCGTTACCTTGAAGTAACGCGCTCACCAGAGACCGTCGGGGAAGTGACGGTTCCTGGCGAGACCGTCACTTCACCTGGGTCGCGAACGGGTTATAACTGAAAACGGGTTCCCTCCCGGACGACCGTAAAAACCTGTACCTGTCAAACCATGCATGCTAAACAACAATATAACAACTAAATCTAGCACATGCAAGGCCTAAAACGCATCAAACTCAAAGATTTAAGCTAAAACCCCAAAAATGGAAACATGGGCATCATGCATGCTACGGGGAGCTAATCAACAAATGGGCTAAGGGAAACGATCCTAGCAAGATCGGGATTCCATCCCCCTACCTCTTCTGAGCCGAAACGGACGAAAAGGCCGCATGCACCGAGGTAGGCTCACCGAGCCTTCGAGCTCCACCCCGCTCCCACGATCACCGAACCACACCGAAAAGGGTACCTTTGCGCTCCTCTCGACGCAAGGAATCCAACGGCGCCAACCTCACCTCAATCCGACCTCGTCTCGCCCGAAATCCCTGGAGAGGAGAGGGGACGATCGCACGGAGGAGAGAGAGAGTGAGGGTGAGAATGAGAGATCGACGGGGAGAAAGAGGGTGAGAGAGGGATTAAAAGAAAAAAAAGAAATTAAAATATATATAATATAATCATTATATATATTAAAATCTCATTAATTCTAATAACCCTCAAATAATTCCAAATAAATCTGGAAAAATACCAGATAAATTCCTAAAAATCCAAGAAAATCATCAAAAATTCCAGAATAAACAATAGAACAAAAACCAACAAGGATCCATTAAGGCACGGGCCTTACAGTCCCTCCCTCCTTACAGAAATTTCGCCCTCGAAATTTACAACAACCGCAAAGGAGGAAACTGAGAAAGGACTTATACCTCACTCGAATAAAAAGGGAAAAAGCTGACGCATCTCATCTTCACGCTCCCAAGTAGACTCATTACCAGAGTGACGCTGCCAAGCAACCCTTACCAGAGGAATAACCTTATTTCTCAACCGCTGCTCACGACGGTCTTCAATTCTGATAGGAAACTCTGGCGCGGACAAATCAGCAGTCACCTCAGGCCATACTGAATCATCGAGAACATGAGAAGCATCTGGCACATATTTCCTCAACTGAGACACGTGGAACACATCATGAATAGCTTGCATAGCCGCAGGAAGTTGCAAACGATAAGCCACCTGACCAATAGTTTCAACAATCGGAAAAGGGCCAACATACCGCGGACTAAGCTTTCCACGCTTCCCAAACCTGGAAACACCCTTCATCGGAGATATTTTAACAAACACCACATCTCCATGCTCAAATTGTAGTGGACGTCTGCGCTGATCTGCATAGCTTTTCTGTCGACTCTGAGCCGTCAACAATCTCTGCCTGATCAGACGAACCACATCAGAACATTGCTGCACCATGTCAGGTCCTGTCAACAATCTGTCACCAACATCAAACCAGTTCAGAGGAGTTCGACAAGGACGACCATAAAGTGCTTCATAAGGAGCCATTCTAATACTGGAGTGAAAACTGTTATTATAAGCAAATTCAACAAGTGGCAAATGCTGACTCCACGAACCCTGCCAATCAAGGCAACACAATCTCAACATGTCTTCCAGAGTGTGAATAGTCCTCTCTGACTGTCCATCTGACTGAGGGTGATACGCTGAACTGAAAGCTAACTCAGTGCCCAAAGTTTTCTGGAAACTACGCCAGAAGCCAGAGGTAAAACGTGGGTCACGATCTGACACAAGTGAAACAGGATTCCATGCAGCGGCACGATCTTCTGCACATACAGCTCGGCCAACCTCTGCACATTCCAAGTAACTTTAATCGGCAACAATCTGGCAGTTTTAGTCAATCTATCGACAAGCAACCAGATACCATCAAAACCTTGAGAAGTCCGAGGCAAACCCACCACAAAATCTTTAGTAACATGGTCCCATTTCCACATTGGAATCTCTAATGGCTGAAGCAAACCACCTGGCTTTTGATGTTCGGCTTTAACTAACTGACAAGTCAAGCACTTAGAAACAAATATAGCCACGTCTTTCTTCATACCTGGCCACCAGAACTGCTTCTTCAAATTCTGATACATCTTGGTGACACCCGGATGAATAGCAAAACGAGAACCATGGGCTTCACTCAGAATCTCAAGTCTCAAATCATCATCATCGGGAACATATAATCTGCCTTGAAAACTGACAACTAGCTCCATGTCAAAATCCACATCATATCTTGATATAACACGAGCCAAATCAGAATCAGCCTGCTGGGCATCTTTAATCTGATGATATAAAGCTGAACCCAAAACCAAGCTAGCACAAACTACCATCTTCGGATCAGCAGGAAACTCTGCACTAAATGCCTCACTTGGAAGCTGTTCCCACAATTTCCATTCATGAAGCAATAAATAACTGACCTGAACTTTCCTGCTCAGAGCATCAGCCACAACATTCATTTTACCTGGCTGATAGGAGAGTGTAAAGTCAAAGTCTTTCATGAATTCCATCCATCGGCGTTGCCTGAGATTCAAATCTTTCTGGGAGAATATATACTGTAAACTCTGATGATCAGTAAAAATCTAAAATTTCTCACCATACAGATAATGTCTCCAAATCTTTAAGGCAAAAACAACTGCAGCTAGCTATAGATCATGAGTGGGGTAATTCTCTTCATGCTGTTTCAACTGCCGGGATGCATATGCAATAACCTTACCATGTTGCATCAGCACTGCACCCAGACCTACTCGAGAAGCATCAGTACAAACTAGAAAACCACCCGAGTCGGAAGGCAAAGTCAACATAGGAGAAGAAGTCAATAGCCTTTTCATTTCAACAAAGCTAGCCTCACACTGATCCGACCAGACAAAAGACACATCTTTACGAGTCAATCTAGTCATCGGTGCTGCAATCCTCGTAAAATCCTGAATGAATCTGCGGTAGTACCCAGCCAAACCTAGAAAACTTCGAATCTCTGTTACAGTTCTCGGTCTCTGCCAACTCAAAACAGCATCAATCTTTGCAGGGTCCACTGCCACTCCATCACCAGAAATCACATGACCAAGAAAATGAATTTCCCGAAGCCAAAATTCACATTTACTGAGCTTCGCATAAAGCTCGTGATCTCTTTGAGTCTGCAGAACGATCCTCAAATGCTGCACATGATCTTCATCAGAGGCAGAATAGATCAAGATGTCATCAACAAAGATCACCACAAACTGGTCCAGAAACGGACGAAAGATACGTTGCATTAGGTCCATGAAAGCTGCTGGGGCATTAGTCAAACCAAACGGCATGACCAAAAATTCAAAGTGACCATATCTAGTACTGAAAGCTGTCTTCTCTACATCAGATTCCCGGATTCGCAATTGAAAGTAGCCAGACCGGAGATCAATCCGTGAAAAGACAGTAGCAGACTGTAACTGGTCAAACAAATCGTCAATCCTGGGAAGCGGATACTTATTCTTAACAGTCACCTGATTCAGCTGCCTGTAATCAATACAAAGTCTCAGGCTTCCATCTTTCTTTTTCATAAACAACACTGGAGCACTCCACGGAGAAAAACTGGGGCGAATATAACCTTTTCCCAGTAACTCTAGTAGCTGTGCTCGCAGTACTCTCAATTCAGCTGGAGCCATTCGATACGGCGACTTTGCTAAGGGGCCGGTACCTGGAATCAATTCAATCACCATCTCTATCTCTCGCTCTGGGGGCAAGCCTGGCAACTCGTCAGGAAACACATCAGGGAACTCACAAACAACAGGAATATCACAAACATCCTGCCGTGGTTTTTCAACAACAACCACTGAAGCAAGGAATCCCTGGCAACCTGCACTAAGCAACCTATAGGCTCGAATAGCAGAAATAATCATATGAGAAGATCGGGATCGAATACCTTGAAAATAAAAGGCTGATTTTCCCTGTGGCTGAAAATAGACTTTCTTCGATCTACAGTCAACCACAGCTCCATAATGCTCCAACCAATCCATTCCCAGAATAACATCATAATCTGCCAACTGCAACGCATACAACCTTGCCGGCAACTGGTGATTATCAATCATCATAGGAGATTCTTCCAGGCACAAAGGTGTAACCATGAAATCTCCAGAAGGCAATTCGACAAACATCTCAGAAGTCGGTTCCTCAATACAGGCCATGAAATCCTCAGAAATAAAAGAGTGAGAAGCACCAGAATCAAATAAGACACGAGCTGAATGACCATAAAGCATAATCGTACCTTCAACCAGATGGGACGCAACAGCATCAGCTCTAGTCAAATGAGAAACCTTGCCTTTCTGCTTCTTAGAACCAGCTGAAGATTGCTGAGAAGACGCCGACGCCTGAGAATAAAATTGTTGAGCTTGCGGTGCAGGAGGTCTGAACTGCGGCTGAGGTTGAGAGAACTGAGGAACTTGCACTTGTTTCGGCCTCAGCGGGCAATCCCGAACCACATGATCAGGCTGGTCACACCGAAAGCAAACAACAGGAAGAGAACACGGCTGGCCCTTGTGATGACCACCGCATCTCCTACACGTCCATGGCTGACCCTCAGCGGAGCTCTGACGAGTCTGAGAAGAAGGTGATGTCGGCTGCTGAACAGAATCTGTACCGGACGGCTGCTGGAAAAACTTCTTCTTCTTCTTCGTGAACCGCTTGAACTTGGGCTTGGAAGGAGAGGAAGCACTGGAAATTTTTGACTGGACTGAAGGAACACCTGGCACTGGCGATCGGTAAGCTTGCTGAACCTGAGCTACCGACTGCACTGACCCTGCCTGAAGATACCCACCTGGTCTCGTCATCTCCAGCTCAAGTGCCACAGCTGTCTGGCACGCACTATCAAGATCCGCAACACGACTAGCGATAAGAGGCATCTTCAATTCTGGCCTCAACCCTCGCAAGAATTGCTGGGTTTTCAAAGCATCACTGGCCAGCACATGGGGCGCATATTGACCCAATTCCATAAACCTATTCCGGTACTGAAGCACAGTCATACCGCCCTGAGTCAGTTTCATAAATTGATACATCTTATCCATCTGAAGACAGGCAGGAGTATAGGCACGCTCAAAAGCAGCAACAAACTCTGCCCAAGTGATCTGCCGAAGAGGTCTTGAACGAAAGGCAATCTGCCACTCGGCCTTCCACCACGTGATGGATGTACACTGGAGTTGAAAGGCAGCAAGCATGACTTTCTCATCTTCAGCACACTCCATCGACACGAACACACGCTCGATCGCATCCAACCATTGCCTTGCCACCTCTGGATCAGCTTGACCATCGAAAGCAGGCGGATTGAACATAAGAAATTCTTTCAATGCCTTGCCTCGACTGCCAGGCGCTTCAACAGGAGGAGCAACAATCGGCGCTGGAGGAGGAACAACAGGAACAGCAGGAACTGCAGGAGGAGGTGCAGAACCACTATCTTCCCTGGGCGCATCTCGAGGAGCACGAGGAGCTTGAGGGGGTCTTCCTCGACGAGGAGGCATAATTACACTGCCAAAACACAAATCAATCGTAATTAATCAATCATACGGAAAACATCCTATGCCAGCAATGGACGACGCAATGGACTAGCTCTGGACACAGCGCAAATTTCAATTCCTTATACAAATCCTCAACTAACGCTCTGATACCAACTGTGACGACCCAGAGTTCAGGATACTGATATACCGATAACATCGATACACCAATACCAAGAACTGGGGAGGCCACCCAAGAGGCTGATGAGGCCCTTGAAGGGTTAGTGGGGGTGAGCTGAGGAATAAGCATAACGAATTGCAAATTTGGGGCGCACAATACAATTAAGTATTAAAATTAATACAAGTGCGGAAGCAATTCAAAATAACCAGAGTGATATATACATAAGCTAGTCCAGAGTCACAAAGCACTAGTCCTCAAAAGTACAACTACACGGGGCATACCCTGGCAAAAGTACTACACAAGCCTCAAAAAGGTAGCTCGTGCACAGCTGGCAGCTAAGGACGGTCCCGAAACAGCACACTAAACTCCGGGAGACGGCGGGCGTGGTTCACCTGAAAGGAGAGGGGTGAGTCACAGCCAGACTCAGTAGGGGTCACGCGGATCCCTACCTCGCACTAAACAAGCAGACATGTATAAATAACCGCAATAAGAGCATGCATTTAAATAAATAACAGGCAATGGCATGATTAACTAATCACAAGAAAGCTGTAACTCTAACTAAGCAGGTATAACAGCTAACACATGCCAATAATAATTAAATGCAAGCGACTGAAACTAAAACTACCAAATAGAGTAAGCTACGACTAATCCAAGCAACAAGGACGGACAACCACTGGGAGCAGAAACCAGATGCGTCCACTGACGACTTACACTGCGTCTCAAGCACTCGCAGTCGGCAAACGACAAGCTGAGCGCGTAAACAGTACCAGACCAAGTGACCAGTCAGAGTGGCACCCGTCGGTGTCAGTCCTTAGTCTCCGACCACGTGTGCACACACTGACTCTAGCCCCGAGCCAGGCCCTCTAGCTAGTTTTCCCCCTTGGTAGGACGCTACCATTGGCCAGGAGCCCACGGAACTAGCTTACAAACCGTGTATGGGAAACATACCCCTCCGCCATCCTCAAGCGGGTCGGCACTCAACAGACCTTAGGGAAACAACAGTGGCTCCATTGCTTGGAAAGAAAGGCTACTCTAATGGTAATAAAACACGCCACTATACATTAAAACAATACGAATATGGCATGAGTATAAAAGGGAACACATAACGAAAGGGCTGGGAACATATTACAATCATCAGGGAAGCGGCGGTCAAAGACCTACGCGCTATTCGGAAGTGGCGGTCGGGGACTGGCGCGTTACATCAGAAGTGACGCACTGGTCTCCAGCCGTTACTTCCACCTGAGTTCCAGCTCAAAGGCCTCAATGGGAGAGTGACGGTGGGGTTCCCATGCGTTGCTTCGAAGCGATGCCCGGGGGCTCCGCCGTTACTTCTACCCGAGGCTCAAACCAACAAACAGCGTTTAAAAACGACAGCAGATGAACGACGCCCCCGTCTCGGCGCGTCGCTTGGAAGTGACAGCCGGACGGCTGACCGTCGGGCGTACCGCCTGACCAAGTCAACGTAAAACAATGTACAAACGATGGCCGGAGCCCTACCGTTACTCTCAATGTAACGCACCCACGATGGGCCGTTACCTTGAAGTAACGCGCTCACCAGAGACCGTTGGGGAAGTGACGGTTTCTGGCGAGACCGTCACTTCACCTGGGTCGCGAATGGGTTATAACTGAAAACGGGTTCCCTCCCGGACGACCTAAACCGTCGGGTAATGGCGTAAAAGCCTGAACCTGTCAAACCATGCATGCTAAACAACAATATAACAACTAAATCTAGCACATGCAAGGCCTAAAACGCATTAAACTCAAAGATTTAAGCTAAAACCCCAAAAATGGAAACATGGGCATCATGCATGCTACGGGGTGCTAATCAACAAACGGGCTAAGGGAAACGATCCTAGCAAGATCGGGATTCCATCCCCCTACCTCTTGTGAGCCAAAACGGACGAAAAGGCCGCATGCACCGAGGTAGGCTCACCGAGCCTTCAAGCTCCACCCCGCTCCCACGATCACCGAACCACACCGAAAAGGGTACCTTTGCGCTCCTCTCGACGCAAGGAATCCAACGGCGCCAACCTCGCCTCAATCCGACCTTGTCTCGCCCGAAATCCCTAGAGAGGAGAGGGGACGATCGCACGGAGGAGAGAGAGAGTGAGGGTGAGAATGAGAGATCGACGGGGAGAAAGAGGGTGAGAGAGGGATTAAAAGAAAAAAAGAAATTAAAATATATATAATATAATCATTATATATATTAAAATCTCATTAATTCTAATAACCCTCAAATAATTCCAAATAAATCCGGAAAAATACCAGACAAATTCGTAAAAATCCAGGAAAATCACCGGAAATTCCAGAATAAACAATAGAACAAAAACCAACAAGGATCCATTAAGGCACGGGCCTTACAACCGATCTGTCGCTCGGACTTCCAGACCTGAGGGTCACCTTGGAAGTGCTGATCCGAGTAAGTTTTGGGATTAAAGTAAGTGGGCCCAGAACGGGGCTGTCACTATGGGGAGATGGGCCTAGTTTAGTCAGATTGTACCTAGTTGGGCCGTGCTCTTGGGCGGTAGATTTTCCCCATCTCCAGTCGACGTTCATTGAATTAGGGTCTGTCATGAAAGTCGCTAATTCTATTTATTCATTTTATCCGAAATCGTTAATTCAAGATATTTCATTAACAAAAAAAAATTGGCGTCTTTATGGTCAGTTGCCTATTTTTCATATATTAAATTTTTGAACATGAGATAATCATTAATATGAGAATTGGCATCATTTATGGATGATGTTCATTAAATAACGTCGTATTTGATTGTCGAACATTTCAAAAATGGGCGTCCATTACGTTGGACGCTAATTCGTTTTAGCATTAAAATTTAGAGAAAACAAGCAGGATTACTATGAGACATGATATAGATGCATGCAGCAGGATCTTACATCTTTCATGGAGTTATTAGTTGGTCAAGTTTAGAGAAAACATAAAACATGTTATGCAAAAGTCACGCCAGATTAACATGTTTAGGCATGCTATATGCGAGCGGAAAGATTCATGGACATGCTCTAATGAACTAACATGATAGTTATTAGGGTTTTGCTTGGGAGATTGCCTACCTTTTTGTCGCTTTAACACGAAAGAAGAAGAAGCAGAAAGGTAGCAGGAAGAAGATGATGATGAGCAACGACAACTGCAGCACCCTTCAACAGTAGAGGAAGAAGGAAGAAGAAGCAAGCCGCTGCAGCAACGGTAGCCACCCACGCACAAGATGCAGAGGGAAGAAGAGGAAGACGGGGATGACGATGACCCACGGCAGCAGCACGAACGTAGGAGCATGAACAAGCGTCTGCCAATCGTCAGGCCATGTATATATATAGGGATTAAAAATCCTTTTCCTAATGGGAATCAACCTCCCTTAATTATATTCTTGTTAGGTTTAAACTTCCCACAATCGATCTCACCCCTCCTTACCCTGGTTATATTTAAAACCCTAAAGCTTCCATGCAACCTTCGAACGTGTGTCTGGGGTTTAATCCAACGTGAGAAAGGTTTGCTACTTAAAGCCCATGCATATATGTATATATCTATATATCATTAACCCTTCACATACCTTTAAGCCCAAACCATAAGGCCCATTGGCTTCTTTATCATTTTTAAGAATTCAAAATCCCATCAACTATATTAATAAGTTTATCGTTTAAATCTTTTAGTAAGGCCCATTTCTGCCAATGTAATTTTAAATATATTTAGGAATTATTTATTTAAAAGTCATTACAGCCCACGAATTGATATTGACGCTCATCATTTATTTTACGATATTTCTATTTTATTTTATCTTTTATCGAAATTTTATTTTCCATATTGTTGTATGACTAATATTTATAGTTATTTTTTTATTTATTCCATATTTAAATTCCCGTGGTGTTACACCCTCCCCCACTTAAAAGAATTTGGTCTCCAAATTCACATAATTTTCTTTCCATAGCGGTGGGGTACAATCGCCATATTCAAAACATGTATTCTAGCTAGATCTATTCCCGTAGCATGCTTAAATACTAAGATCACCATATCCAATTCATGTAATTACTAATAAGATGGTGTCAAAGGTTACCTTCAAATGCTTGTCGCCTACCCTGACGCTTTGGTCCACCTTGTTGATGTTCTCGTGGTGCTTGTTCCTTTAAAAGTGGACAATGGGCAATTTTATGATCTTCGCTTCCGCAACAGATGCATTTCCCAAGTTTATACCAACACTCATCCAGGTTGTGCCTCCCTTTCTTGCAGTGCTCACACTTCTCCTTGGCCGGAACAATTTGTTGATCATCATTCCTGGGTTTCTTGTCATTACGGAAACCATTACCTCCATTGGACCTCTTCTTGCCATTTATAGGTTCCTTATTCTTAGATCTATTGGCTAAATTCTTCTTAGCGACTTTCCCTTTGATTCGCTCCATCATATCCATAGCATCTTCCAAAAGTTATGCTTTCCTAACCATCTCCGTGTAAGTCTGAATTTCTAAGGGAGCTAATTGAGGAATAAGCTCCACCTTTAAGCCATTCATGAATCTTCTCGCTCTCATCTTCTCCGTGCAGACTAAGTGTGGTGCATACCGGGATAATCTACAAAACTTTGCTTCATAATCCTCTACTGATAGACTACGTTGTTTTAATGCCGTGAACTCCATTGCCTTCTTCTCTCGGATTCTCTCTGAAAAATATTTCTCGTTAAAGTGTTCTAAGAACTCGTCCCAAGTAAATTGCTCGTTGGGCAAGATCGCTTCGATGGATCCCCACCATGCCCGAGCATCCTTCTCTAGTTGATAAGTTCCGAATAGTACCTTCGCTTGGTCGGTACATTACATCACCTTGAAGGTCCTCTCTATTTCCTGCACTCAATCTTCCGCTTTGTCCGGGTCAGTAGACCCACTAAACTTCTGGGGATTCATCTTTTGGAATTTCCTATGCAGATCTCCGGCTCCATGTTGTGCTCCACCTTGTGCAACTTGTTGTAAAGCTTGTGTTAATCCTTGTACGATGCATTGCATTTCTCTCTATTGAGCTCTCACAGTGGCCATCTTAGCATACAAAACTAGTTTTAAATTAATGATTACTCATATCTTGTCATTAATCTAGCGTAGACGGACATATTTTATTGATTAGTCCATAGCTCTACCTGAATCTCATGGGGTTCCTATGGGATAACTTGACAAGGATACTCAACCTATCACTTGGACTTGATGACCTAGGGATTTAGAAAGCCTAGGCTCTGATACCATGTAGCAACCCTGGTAAAAATAAAAGGAAATAAAAACCCCAATTGATCAAAATAAGATTAAAAGATTTAAAGAAGTGAATAATAAACCCAAAATGTAAATAACACCTTGATTCAAGGCGCTAATTCAAAAATAAACGCCCTTATACAAGGCACGAATTCCAGAAAGGACGCCCACAGCAGATGTCGTCAATTCCCAAATGGCCAATGGCAGGTAAACGTGACGCCCTTTGCGTGGACGCGTTTTACATAAGAAATGACATTAACCAAGGCGTCAATTTAAATTAACACCCTAACGTAAGGCGTTAATTCCATTTGTGTTCCGTTCGAGTTTCGTTCGAACCAGGAGACTATCAAGAGCAAATTTCTAGATTACTACGAGTTCGATTGATTATAGCAAGGACTCTATCATGGAAACTTGTGTTTCCAATCGAATTCTAACTCTATTGGGTTCCGAAAAACCCTATAAATACTCTTCCATCGAGCCAACCTTAGGGTTTTTCCTCTTGCTGGTGCTGTTCCGAGTGTGAATTACAGAAGGAGGTTCTTTTCTCTTGGTGGTAAGGATTTCCTTCTTAATTCTCTTTCAAATCTGTTTTTGAAGAACGTTAATAGTTCTTCATCCTCCTTATGCAGGTTGTCTGCAACATCTTGCCGAAGAACATAGGGTTCATCATCGTCTTCCATCTTCTTCAGTTTAAAAGAAAAGGGAGGGAGAGCTGTGTTCTTTCTCTACGTCCGGAACAGAGGAGAAGTTACTTCTAGTCTACTACCACCCTCACTGCTAGAGAATAGCAGTTGCATAGATCGCAGGAGACTCTGTTTCCAACATAGTATCATATTCTATACAGTACCTTCACCAGACCATTCATCAGGTAGGTTTTCTCAAGAACGTAGCCCAAACTAGTTTAATTCCATCATAATACCATCATGGCACGCATGTATATAGTTTTACTATAGTTTTTAAAAGGGTTTTCTGTGGATTTTAAAAGAAGCGACCTTATCAAGGGCGCTAATTTAAGGAAACGACCATGCCCAGGTCGCTAATTCCAGTTTTGACGTCCTGCATTAAGTCGTCAATTTCATCTAGTTATTAAATTACCCACGTTTAAAACTTTTATGTTTATCAAAACATGATTCTAATTTAATGCATGATCATAGTTGTCGAATCCTACTATTTTTTTCTCTTCCTGACAGTGTGATTCCTTTTTCTGAAATTTTATTATCCTTGAAATTACCCCTGTTCCTATTAATCCTGGAATATCTTGAATTAACGACCTGAGGAAGGCCGTCTCTTATTGAACTGACGCCCCAGAACAGGGCGCTAATTGAAAAGTAACGCCCCTGCCCAGGGCGCGTTTTTATTAAAATTCCATATTATCTAAGTTCTGCAAAATAGAAATACAGAATGGACGACTGCTTAACAAGCCGTCAATTTGTAAATAAACGCCCCTGTATAAGGCGTCAATTCCATGATTAATGACTTAGATTAAGTCGCTATTTTTCTGTGATACTATTTTATACTGTTACTGTTAACCGAGGGTTTCATATATATTATATATATATATATATATATATATATATATCGACACTATATTCCAGTCCGTGAATAAAGTCCTATGTTTCATGATGTTTTATCGTTTACCCCCTAACTCTCAGTAACATACAAGCTCTCCATTGGACATTCCGTTCCTTTGGACTAGTGAGTTAGTCATAGAGACCTTCGTAAGACTCCTCGAGCCTTGGATTCCCTCAAGGCCGACTGAGCTGGTTGTACCATAAAAACCTATCACACTATTTTTACCATGGCACTCTATAAGAAACATGGTATACCAGCCCTCATGTTATGCTATGTGTATAATATGAGAAGTATCTAAATAAATGGGGTAAGCATGTCATTATTGAGATGTTCTTGTGGACCCCAATTCTATATCAACATTATTATGATGTTCTTGTGGACCTCAATTCTATATTAAAAGAGTGACCGTCTACTTGCGGGCACTTACTTGTCATGGTACCCAAGTTAGGGAACCAATTCTACCCAACTTTATCGGAAATCGTGATTATACCGTTGTTATCACCTATCTATGTCAAGTGTCATATTTTTGGACTCTATTCTAGCAAAAGTCTATCCTACGTACAAGCTTTATCCTTGAGATTCCATATTGGCTATACACGAAAGTTGTAGCAGCCCTGATAATTTAAGGAATAAATTCCTTAAATAAATTAAAATTGGCATAAAAATATTTTGTTAAACGCTTAAAGAGCCTTAATTCCATGAACATTAGAGACCAAGAGTCCAACATCCTCGAAACCCCTTTAGCCCAACTCTTTCCTACGAACAAGGATGTAGAGGTGAATAAATGTCCAACCCAATTAACAGTAAGACAAAAAGGCCTTAGACTCAAAATGGACTAGAGGGTTTTACTTAAATAACCAGCTAATGATATTGGGCTTTAAGAAATCTAAAGACTTTTGATGGGTTATATAAACATACATGGACCTTTAAAACCATAGGTAGTGGGCATCCAGAAATAAGTAAAAACGTAAGTAGATGGGCCCTTCTATAAGGCACATTCATAGGAAATTCCAAAAGGATTACTTATATGGGTCATAAACAATAGTTGGGTTGTTACGTTAGAACCTGCAAGGGAGCTTAAGGAAATTCTATCAAGGGCTTTTAATAGATATGCATATTTCTTCAACCCTCAGCATGTTCGAACCGAATACGTAAGAGGCTTTGGGGTTGAGATCAAGAGGGAAAGGGGCTGTGTTTGTGGCAAGGGGGGAAGATTAAGATGGAAATTCTTAACCCCGTAGGATTGTAAGTGGGGAAGTTCAACTCCCACTAGGATACCACGTATATTAGTGTTCTAGCTCTATAAGTATAGGCCCCCTTTCGAACGTGCATGCCCGGGTTGCTGCTGTGTTTTTCTTCTCTACTGCTGTGTGTCGTAGTTACATGAGGGAGGCTGCTGCGGTGCATGGCATGCTAATGCTACATCTTACAGCTTCACATCGTCCGCTTCTTCCAAAACGTGAAGGAAGTTGAAACTTCTTCTTTCGATTGTTCTTCTTCCTCCGTCGTTGCTGCTGTGCGTGGGAAAGCAAGGCCCTTCTACGGGCTGCAGGATGCTGCTGTGTTGCACTGCTGCTTATTCCTCCACGTGGAGTTGTCGTGCTGTTCTTATTCTTATTTCTCTTCTATGTCCGTCATCCCAATCGAGACAAGTGGTAGGTCTTCTCTCTGATGGCTAAATTAAATTAACAAAGATGATATCGGCATGTTTTTTTTTGTCAAGTTCATATCCTCTAGCTTCTTGTTAGAGTTTCTCAGTATTTCTGTCGAGCATGCATATAGGTTCATCGTGCCTGTGAAGGTTTACAGTAAAAGACGCCCCAGGTTAAGACGCGTTTTTAATTAAAGACGACCCATTTGAACACGTTATTTAATTTAACGCCATTCCATCCAGGCGTCAATTTGTGTGTCAATTTGTATGTCAAATTTTGTTATTCCCTGGATATTTGAAATAACGACTTAACACAAGTCATGTCTTATGAAATTGACGCCACTATTAAGGGCGTTATAAGGGTAAAAGGTGACAGCCGTAAAGTCGTCATTTATTGAAATTCAAAAAGATGAGCAACGAGCGTCAATTGAAAATATGTTAGATATAAGTTTTAGTTGTTCATAGGTATATAAGTATCCTTTGGCCATGAAAATTTATGGACGTACTATTGCAGTGGAGACCGAGATAGTGAAAGTGGTTGCACCATTTTCCGTGCCCCCTATCGCAAGATCCTCCGTCTCTCATCGAATTTTTTTTTTTGAACATATGGTTAGATAGAGTTTTTCGAGCCGGTCATTTCGGTATATCATAGGCTCAGTTCCGACATGGTTAAGTCAAGAAACGAGAGGAATAAAGAAGCGACAAAATTTGAAAATTTTGAAATTGACGACATATCATATGTCGTCAAAACATTCTTTTGACGACATAAGATTTAGTCGTCAAATTATATATAATATATTTATATATATATCATGTATGCATATCTTTGAAAATCCATTATTATTAAAATATATAGCCGAAAATTATGAAAAATAAATATTTGGAATCCTTGTATTTTTCTCCTAATTATCATATATTCTTTTTCCTTAAATTATTTTAAATATATCAATGTGCCTTTTAATGTTTATTTTTGAATTTATTCAATTAAATAGATATAAATGTGAATTCTTCTTAAATAAATTGACTTTAAAATCATAAAAATTAATGTTCCCCAAGAGGATGCTAATTAATAAATGACGCCACCCACGGGTGACAAATACTATAAGTTTATAGTTAATTATAGAATTGGATGGACATGAATTCTATAATTAACGTATTCATGTTCTCACTGTTTACTTCCGTCTTTGACCCATACCGCGGGTCTTTTGGCACTCTCATCTCACGTCCGTAGATGGAGTCCATGTATCATGATTGGTTCACGCATACACCTCAACTCTCGGTGACATACGAGTCCTCCGTTGGACATTCCGTTCCTTCGGACTGGCAAGTTAGTCATTGAGACCTCCGTAAGTCTCCGCTAGCCTTAGATTCCCTCAAGGCAGCCGAGCGGGTTGTACCCTAAAAACCTTGGATCCGATCCGTGTTACTTTGGTTTTCTGTCAATCTTGACACTCTTCTCCTTTTGAAATCTTCTTGTCATTAATTCGAGAACATAACTCTTTGACTCTGTATTTGGCCAAATCTGATTCTGAAACATTAAAGGGCTGTGGGTCCGCGACTTTTCAGTGCCAGGTAGGACGGAGGTCCAGTTCTGTAAACCATGGTAAATTCTGGGTGTGGCATTGCACCAACGTCTGTATATCTATTCTGATCTGTTATCTGTTAAATCTGTTATTTTGGAAATTCTGATATTCTGTTATTCTGTTATTCTGATATTCTGTTATTCTATTAAATTCGGTTATTCCGCTAGACTGATTAATTTGCTTATTATTATTATTGAACTCTGTTATATTCTGGCCAATTCTGAAGTTATGTTCATCCGCGTATCTGTCCTTGTTACATACTAATAACTTGTCCTTGACTCTGCATGGGAATTCGTCCCTGTATCTCTTGATCTCGTATCTGCCTTTGACTTTAGTGTTCATCTTTCCTGATAGTTGATCATCATGATTTTCTAGTTACATGCATTGCATCACCATGAACATGTTAATTGGTTAATCACTTATATTCTGCTTGATGAGAGATGTAATTCCTACTGAGCGTTTCGCTCACCTGCCTATCTTTAACGTTTTTCAGGTAACGACATTGAAGATAGTCCATCAGATGGGGAAGGACAAGAGTGATGAGTGTAATGAAGAATCATGTCGGTGTCTTTTACTTTTCTTTGAGTCTCATCCTGTTATATTGAGTCCTTTCTCTTTAGTAGAATGTAATAGCGAGTCCTTCCTACACTTATGTAAGTTGAGTCAAGATATGTAATTTGAAATTTTGATTATCAATAAAGATTAAATTGGCCCACATTGTCCAGTGTGAAATTTTTGTGTCTTATGTTTGCTCTGATCATTCATGACTGTAATACTGCCACGTTCCAAACTACACGTTCCGCTGCTATCGGTTCGGGGCGTGACAGTTTGTGGTATCAGAGCTTAGGCTTTCTAAGTCCTAGGTCATTAAGTCTAAGTCCTAGATCGAGTTCCCTTGGCAGTCATCTTAAAAGTACCCGGTGAGATGGGGTAGAACCATGGGTTAAGAACTAAAGAAATGGAAATAAAAATATTAAAACTAGTAAGTTAGCTAATAAGGATAGCTTATATTTCCTGATGATCTTACATGGGTTTCTTCTTGTCTTGTAGAACTAGATAGATAAACAATGGCCGCTGAGCGTGCCCAATGGCGTGAGATGCAAAGGACGGTTCAAGGGTTGACTCAGGCTCTTCAACGGGTAGCCGAGGGTGGAGTTAATCGTGGAGCTGGAGAGTTACACCGTGAACTTCGGAGTTTAAATCCCCCTAGGTTTAGTGGAACTCCTGATCCCGATTTAGCTGAAGATTGTACTAAAGAGATGGAGAGGATCTTTCGGGTCATGGAGTGTTCGGACCGGGATAAGGTATTATTGGCAACCTTTCAACTTGAGAAGGATGCAAGGGCATGGTGGGAGTCAGTAGAAGCCACCTTGCCAGATGACGAGGTTAAATGGGAGGAATACTTAGAACATTTTAACGAGAAGTATTTCTCAGAGAGAATTCGGGAGAAAAAGACTAGAGAGTTCGCTTCACTCAAACAGAGAAGCATGACCGTGGCCGAGTACGAGGCTCAATTCTCGCGGCTGTCTAGATATGTACCTCACTTAATATCAATGGGAAAGATGAAAGCAAAAAGGTTTATGAATGGTTTAAGGATCCAGTACATTCCCCAATTGGCGCCGTTAGATATACAAACTTATGCGGAGATGGTGAAAAGAGCGCAGTTATTGGAAGATGCCATGGAGTTATCTGACAGGGTTAAGATGAGAATGGAGAAAAAGAGAACGGGTAACAATAACAAGAGGGTTAAAGAGGATGGCAATGTTCCAAATGGCAAGAAGATCAAAGAAGAAAAGTGCAAACACTGTGGCAATGAAGGCCATCCATCCGAGAAGTGCCGCTGGAAGAATGGAGCTTGTTTTCAATGTGGGAGCAAAGAACATAGGGTATCTAATTGCCCTCTTCCAAAAGACCAACCTCGGCAGGAAAAGGATGGTAATAAGGAACGTCGTAAAGGGCGACTTCAAGCAATAAGAGTCACACCTACTGGTCAAGGAATGGATGGAGGTATTTCCCTTTAACTTGAGCTTTAGTCCCTTAGTTCCATTCGCTAGTCATGATTGTTGAATTGAGGAATACGGATCAGATGAACATATGATGTGCATAGGAAATTGAATTTGGGGACCAAATTCTTTTAAGTGGGGGAGGATGTAGCACCCCTGATAATTTAAGGAATAAATTCTTTAAATAAATTAAAATTGGCATAAAAATATTTTGTTAAACGCTTAAAGAGCTTTAATTCCATGAACATTAGAGACCAAGAGTCCAACATCCTCGAAACCCCTTTAGCCCAACTCTTTCCTACGAACAAGGATGTAGAGGTGAATAAATGCCCAACCCAATTAACAGTAAGACAAAAAGGCCTTAGACACAAAATGGACTTGAGGGTTTTACTTAAATAACCAGCTAATGATATTGGGCTTTAAGAAATCTAAAGACTTTTGATGGGTTATATATACATACATGGACCTTTAAAACCATAGGTAGTGGGCATCCAGAAATAAGTAAAAATGTAAGTAGATGGGCCCTTCTATAAGGCACATTCATAGGAAATTCTGAAAGGATTACTTATATGGGTCATAAACAATAGTTGGGTTGTTACGTTAGAACCTGCAAGGGAGCTTAAGGAAATTCTATCAAGGGCTTTTAATAGATATGCATATTTCTTCAACCCTCAGCATGTTCGAACCGAATACGTAAGAGGCTTTGGGGTTGAGATCAAGAGGGAAAGGGGCTACGTTTGTGGCAAGGGGGGAAGATTAAGATGGAAATTCTTAACCCCGTAGGATTGTAAGAGGGGAAGTTCAACACCCACTAGGATACCACATATATTAGTGTTCTAGCTCTATAAGTATAGGCCCCCTTTCGAACGTGCATGCCCGGGTTGCTGCTGTGTTTTTCTTCTCTACTGCTGTGTGTCGTAGTTACATGAGGGAGGCTGCTGCGGTGCATGGCATGCTAATGCTACATCTTACAGCTTCACATCGTCTGCTTCTTCCAAAACGTGAAGGAAGTTGAAACTTCTTCTTTCGATTGTTCTTCTTCCTCCGTCGTTGCTGCTGTGCATGGGAAAGCAAGGCCCTTCTACGGGCTGCAGGATGCTGCTGTGTTGCACTGCTGCTTATTCCTCCACGTGGAGTTGTCGTGCTGTTCTTATTCTTATTTCTCTTCTATGTTCGTCATCCCAACCGAGACAAGTGGTAGGTCTTCTCTCTGATGGCTAAATTAAATTAACAAAGATGATATCGGCATGTTTTTTTTTGTCAAGTTCATATCCTCTAGCTTCTTGTTAGAGTTTCTCAGTATTTCTGTCGAGCATGCATATAGGTTCTTCGTGCCTGTGAAGGTTTACAGTAAAAGACGCCCCAGGTTAAGACGTGTTTTTAATTAAAGACGACCCATTTGAAGACGTTATTTAATTTAACGCCGTTCCATCCAGGCGTCAATTTGTGTGTCAATTTGTATGTCAAATTTTATGATTACCTGGATATTTGAAATAGCGACTTAACACAAGTCATGTCTTATGAAATTGACGCCACTGTTAAGGGCGTTATAAGGGTAAAAGGTGACAGCCGTAAAGTCGTCATTTATTGAAATTCAAAAAGATGAGCAACGAGCAGACGTCAATTGAAAATATGTTAGATATAAGTTTTAGTTGTTCATAGGTATATAAGTATCCTTTGGCCATGAAAATTTATTGACGTACTATTGGAGTGGAGACTGAGGTAGTGAAAGTGGTTGCACCATTTTTCGTGCCCCCTATCGCAAGATCCCCCGTCTCTCATCGATTTTTTTTTAACATATGGTTAGATAGAGTTTTTCGAGCCGGTCATTTCGGTATATCATAGGCTCGGTTCCGACATGGTTAAGTCAAGAAACGAGAGGAATAAAGAAGCGACAAAATTTGAAAATTTTGAAATTGACGACATATCATATGTCGTCATAACATTCTTGTGACGACATAAGATTTAGTCGTCAAATTATATATAATATATTTATATATATATCATGTATGCATATCTTTGAAAATCCATTATTATTAAAATATATAGCCTAAAATTATGAAAAATATATATTTGGAATCCTTGTATTTTTCTCCTAATTATCATATATTCTTTTTCATTAAATTATTTTAAATATATCAATGTGCCTTTTAATGTTTGTTTTTGAATTTATTCAATTAAATAGATATAAATGTGAATTCTTCTTAAATAAATTGACTTTAAAATCATAAAAATTAATGTTCCCCAAGAGGATGCTAATTAATAAATGACGCCACCCACGGGTGACAAATACTCTATGTTTATAGTTAATTATAGAATTGGATGGACATGAATTCTATAATTAACGTATTCATGTTCTCACCGTTTACTTCCGTCTTTGACCCATACCACGGGTCTTTTGGCACTCTCATCTCACGTCCGTAGATGGAGTCCATGTATCATGATTTGTTCACGCATACACCTCAACTCTCGGTGACATACGAGTCCTCCGTTGGACATTCCGTTCCTTCGGACTGGCAAGTTAGTCATTGAGACCTCCGTAAGTCTCCGCTAGCCTTGGATTCCCTCAAGGCAGCCGAGCGGGTTGTACCCTAAAAACCTTGGATCCGATCCGTGTTACTTTGGTTTTCTGTCAATCTTGACACTCTTCTCCTTTTGAAATCTTCTTGTCATTAATTCGAGAACATAACTCTTTGACTCTGTATTTGGCCAAATCTGATTCTGAAACATTAAAGGGCTGTGGGTCCGCGACTTTTCAGTGCCAGGTAGGACGGAGGTCCAGTTCTGTAAACCATGGTAAATTCTGGGTGTGGCATTGCACCAACGTCTGTATATCTATTTTGATCTGTTATCTGTTAAATCTGTTATTTTGGAAATTCTGATATTCTGTTATTTGTTATTCTGTTATTCTGTTAAATTCGGTTATTCCGCTAGACTGATTAATCTGCTTATTATTATTATTGAACTCTATTATATTCTGGCCAATTCTGAAGTTATGTTCATCCGCGTATCTGTCCTTGTTATATTTTGATAACTTGTCCTTGACTCTACATGGGAATTCGTCCCTGTATCTCTTGATCTCGTATCTGCCTTTGACTTTAGTGTTCATCTTTCCTGATAGTTGATCATCACGATTTTCTAGTTACATGCATTGCATCATCATGAACATGTTAATTGGTTAATCACTTATATTCTGCTTGATGAGAGATGTAATTCCTACTGAGCGTTTCGCTCACCTGCCTATCTTTAACATTTTTCAGGTAACGACATTGAAGATAGTCCATCAGATGGGGAAGGACAAGAGTGATGAGTGTAATGAAGAATCATGTCGGTGTCTTTTGCTTTTCTTTGAGTCTCGTCCTGTTATATTGAGTCCTTTCTCTTTAGTAGAATGTAATAGTGAGTCCTTCCAACACTCATGTAAGTTGAGTCAAGATATGTAATTTGAAATTTCGATTATCAATAAAGATGAAATTGGCCCACATTGTCCAGTGTGAAATTTTTGTGTCTTATGTTTGCTCTGATCATTCATGACTGTAATACTGCCACGTTCCGAACTACACGTTCCGCTGCTATCGGTTCGGGGCGTGACAAAAGTGGATGTCAAAATACATGATCAATGCCTGCGCATATAGGGCCCGATCTGGTCCTGGGAGGAGCACCCAAAAGTACTAGTGCCCATGGGAGTTGTAATGATAACGGTATTGGCATTATACCGAAGTGCATGACTAGCTTGATTGGACATTCCACAAATCTTGTACTTGAGTTGACTTGATGTTACATGACTTGTGTGGCCCGAGAAAGGGTAAATATATACTTTCTTGACTTGAAATATAATAGCCAAATTCCATCATGACATGATGCATCTACTTGCTTGAAAGTCTTGATATCTGCTTGATAAGTTCTTGAAAGTTCATGACTAGTTCTTCTTGCCATCTTATTATTATATTCTCTTACTATCTTGTCGTTTTTGCGAGCATGCATAGCTATAGTGCATTCATGGAAAGTGTAATTACTTAAACCCCTTGCTAGTTCTTGAGATATAATTTCCTACTGAGCGTTCGCTCACTCAGTGTTTCCATACTTTTCAGGTAAGTCCGATGATGAGACCCAAACCGACGGGGAAGGTCAAGAGTGAAAGAGTTAGAGCTATTCAAGCGTCCATCCGCCCTGTCTTCTCTATATTTTTGTTGAGTCAGAAATGTACCTTTCTTTTTTTTGAGTCTAGTATTTGCAAGGGTTTGTAATAGACACATTCTTATTAAAGGAATAAATAGATTGGGTTATCTTTATATTTGCGCACTCTGTCTATGTGTCGAATACACTACTTCTCTGATTGACATGATTGATATAAACTCGTCACGCATCTACAGGTATCTTCTGCGCTCAGGGCGTGACAGTTTTTGTGGTATCAGAGCCTAGGTTATTCAATTCCTAGGAAACCCAAGTCCAAGGATAAGTCTGAACTTCTAACCAGTGAGATTGGGTAGAACCAAGGGCTAAAGTCAATATAGAAGTAAAAGCCTTTTAGCGCAATCACATACTAATAGCTATTATAATTGTAGGACAATGGCTGCCGAACGTGCTCAATGGCGCAACATGCAACGCACTCTCCAAGGCATGACCCAGGCACTTCAACAAGTGGCACAAGGAGGTGCACATCATGGAGCTGGAAGTCTCCACCAAAGCTTCAAGAACATGAACCCTCCTAAGTTCATGGGATCCACTGATCCAGATGATGCTGAACATTGGATCCGAGAGACGGAACGTGTTTTTAGAGTCATGCAATGCTCGGACCAAGAGAAGGTCCTGTTTGCCACATTTCAATTAGAAAGAGATGCCCGATGTTGGTGGGAGTCGGTAGAAGCCACATTAGATCAATGACAAGTTACTTGGGAGGAGTTCATTAAACATTTCAACAACAAATATTTCTCAGATCGAGTTCAAGAGAAGAAAGCCGCTGAATTCGCCGCACTTAAGCAACGATCTTTGTCGGTGGTTGAATATGAAGCGCTGTCACGCCCCGTACTCTATACCGTCGAGGTATTGTCCGCTTTGGCCTACCGACCTCACGGTTTTATCCCTTTTTAACAGTGATCGGCTCCAGAATGGGGCACTTCCCGGGCAGGTCACCCATCCCAGTACTACTCCCCATTAAGCACGCTTAACTTCAGAGTTCTTTCCAAGAACTGAGCCGATACTTGAAAAGGCGCCTCGATGATATAGAGTACAACTTAGCTATATTTGAGGGTGTTACAATCTACCCCTCTTATATAGGCGACGTCCTCGTCGCTGGGCACATATAGCACGCAATCACGCAATCAAGCCCCCAGGCAGGTAGGACTCTAGAGGTGGCCCCTACAGGCTCAAGAGGTGGCTCCCACTATGTAGCACTTTGCTCCATTACGGACTCAAGAGGTGGCTCCCATAGCGTAGCACTTTGCCCTGTATGGCACTTGGTTCCCACACTTCCGGTTGGGGTGTAGCTCTGATACCATTCTGTCACGCCCCGTACTCTATACCGTCGAAGTATTGTCCGCTTTGGCCTACCGACCTCACAGTTTTATCCCTTTTTAACAGTGATCGGCTCCAGAATGGGAGACTTCCCGGGCAGGTCACCCATCCCAGTACTACTCCCCATTAAGCACGCTTAACTTCGGAGTTCTTTCCAAGAACTGAGCCGATACTTGAAAAGGCGCCTCGATGATATAGAGTACAACTTAGCTATATTTGAGGGTGTTACAAGCACAGTTCTCTAGGCTGTCTCGGTACGCTAAACACTTAGTTAGTATTGAGAAGATGAAAGCTCGAAGATTCCTGAATGGGCTCAGGCCCCAATATATCGCACAACTGGCACCGATGGACATACAAGTCTATTCGGAGATTGTTCGACGAGCGCAATTACTAGAAGATGCCATGGAACTATCTGATAGGATCCGTGGGAAAGACAAGAAGGAGAATGTTACTAGCTCCGGCACCTTCAAACCTAATTTCAAGAAGAGGCCAAGTAATAGAGGCATTCCCTCCCAGGAGCAAAAGTTCAAAAAGACCAAACATTTCTCCATCACCACTACACCTGCTAAGGTGGTATGTAAGCACTGTGATAAGGCCGGGCACAAGGCCGAAGAATGTTGGAGGAAACTTGGAGCCTGTCTCCGTTGTGGGAGCCGTGATCATCGGATTCCGACTGTCCCCTACTCAACGATCAAGCCGGTGACGGAAAGCGCCCGGTAACAAAGAATGCTCGTCTCCACGCGATTAAGGTGTACCAACCCTGATAAATGAATATTAGAAATAAATTAAAACATATATATATTACAGTAGTAATACAGATAATGAGAATAGGATTAATTAGATGAAGTAAAACAAAATTAAAATAACGCCTCTTATTAGGGCGTTAATTCAAAAAGAAACGCCTCTATCAAAGGCGTGACTAAAGAAAGGACGCCCACACGTGCGGTCGTCAACTCTCACGACCGAATAGGCAAGTAAGAGAAACGCCCATATATGGGGCGTGATTCAAAAACAAGGAACGCCCTTATCCAAGACGTTTCTTAAGAAACGACCTGAACTAGGTCGTTAATTAAAGAATCGACGCCCTTACCTAAGGCGTTAATTCAGTTCGTGACCCGTTCGAACCCAGAACTTATCCAGGGTAAGTGATAAGCATTAGAAAGAGTTCAAACGTGGTAATGACTCTATCATAGAAGTATTACTTCCACTAGAACACTAACCCTAACAGGACGTCCAAAATCCTATAAATAGTCTTGATCGAACAAACCCTAAACCTATTTGATTCAAGCCTCTGCGACGGTAAGTGAAGAACAGAACTGTTCTTCTTATTCCTTTCTTTCTGTTTCGAGTGTATGAAGAACTAACGTTCTTCACCTCCTTCTCTTCTTACAGGATGAAGAGAGAGCACACGCTGTGAAGAAAATAGGTAAGGTTCTTCTAAAACTTTTCCTAACTACGGTTATGTCCCCATCTTCCTCATCTTCTTTTCTTTTTCTTACAGATCGATTGTTGGGTGAAGTTCCTGAAGACAGAAGATCAATATCTTCACCATCCTCATCAAACCCAATCACCTTCTCTTCTTACTGCTACCAGTGGGATTCTTCGTCCCTTCGATTAAACCAAATCAACCATTAAAGGTAGGATTTTCTCAAGTCACTGTAGCCCAAACTAAATTGATACAGTACAATAATTATCATGCATATACATGGTTTGGTTTACTATAGTTTCTGAACGGCTTTCTGTTAATTTCTTGAAAGAAACGTCCTTAGCAAGGGCGTGACTATGAAATACACGCCTCAGACTAGGGCGCTACTTTGCAAGTCACGACCCTTCCCAGGTCGTCAATTTCATATTTGACGCCCTGTACACAGGCGTTAATTTCATGTAAATCTTAAGAACTGATTATCCATGCAATTACATGAAATCAAATCAATAATTGTTAACGGTTAAAAGCCAATAAACATGAAACATCAAATCTGATATACTGCATTTGAATTCCTGCCAATTTTCCTGTCATGACTATATGATTGTTATCCTTGATTATCGTGCAAATCTTGCTGATCATGTAAATTCCTGATATTTCTTGAATTCACGACCTAGACTAGGTCGTTTTCCCTGTGGTAACGTCCCATCACAGGGCGTGAATTAAAAAGAAACGCCCCTTACTAGGGCGCGTATCTGTTAAAATCCTGGAATATATATTCTGTGAAAATAAGAACTTAATGATTAACGCCCCTACCAAGGGCGCGTTTTTGATTATTTCTGAAAATAAATAAGTTCTGAAAAATATTGTAAATAAAAAGACGCCTGCTATAGTAGTCGTCAACTTCTGAAGAAACGCCCCTTCCGAAGGCGCGTTTTAGATAAATTATTGAATTATTGAAAATTCTGCAAAACGGACCATATGTAAACGCCCTTCTGTTAGGCGTTAATTACTTGAGAAACGACTTGACCTAAGTCGTTATTTTACTGTAAACTGATTTTTCCTCTGAATTGCTAACCGATGGTTTATATATTATACATATATATATATATATCGGCACTATTCTCAACTCCGTGAGTATAGTCCCACTTTTCACGGTGTTTTATCGATCACACTCAATTCTCATTGACATACAAGCTCTCCATTGGACATTCCGTTCCTTTGGACTAGCGAGTTAGTCATAGAGACCTCCGTAAGACTCCTCGTAGCCTTGGATTCCCTCAAGGCCGACTGAGCTGGTTGTACCCTAAAAACCCATTACACTATTGATGCCATGTCACTCTAAAGAAACATGGTATACCGGCCCTTATGATTATACAAAGAGTATATCATAAGAAATTCTTAATGGGATGATGATATCATGCCATATCATGTCATTCTTGTAAACCCCAATTCTATGATAAGAATGAGGGTATCTTACTTTGATATACTGTTCATGTGGACCTCAATTCTATATAAAGAATGTCCATATTGATTTGTCATGGTACCTAAGTTAAGGGAACCATATTCTACCTAGTTTTATCGATATCGTGATTATACCGTTATTATCGCCATTCCATGTCCTTTGTCATATTTTGGACTCTATTCTATCAAAGTTGTCGTACGTGTCTACAAGCTTGATTATTGAAATTCTATGATGGCTATAAACAAGAGTGGATGTCAAAACACATGATAAATGCCTGCGCATATAGGGCCCGATCTGGTCCTGGGAGGAGCACCCGAAAGTACTTGTGCCCATGGGAGTTAAAATGATAAGGTATCTGGCATTATACTGAGTACTTGACTTGCTTGATTGGACATTCCACACACATCTTGTACTTGAATCGTACTTGACTTTACATGAAATGCGTGGCCCGAAAGAGGGTAATTTACTTGCTTGATACATGATAGCCAAAGTTCTTGACATGACTTGTTAAACATGCTTGCTTGAATATCTTGAATAACTTGTATCTTGTTCATGATAAGTTCATCTTATTTCCTTGATATTACATTCTCTCTATCTTGTCGTTTCATGCGAGCATGCATAGCCTTATTGCATTCATGAAAATGTAATTACTTAAACCCCTTGCTAGTACTTGAGATATAATTTCCTACTGAGCGTTCGCTCATTCCGTTTGTCCCTTTTTACGTTTCAGGTAAGTCCGACGACGATGGAAGTCAATCGGATGGGAATGGTCAAGAGTGAAAGTGATAGAGCTTCTGCAAGTGTCGTCTAGTCTTTTCCATAGTTTCTTGAGTCAAATATGTATTCTTTTCCTTTTTGTTAAACAGAGTATTGGATTTGTAATAGTCTATCCATTATGAAATAAAGGATTGGGTTATCTTGCTATTTTGCGCATCTCTGTCTTTGTGTCGAATACACGACCACTCTGATTGACATGATTGATATAGACACGTCGCGCATCTCCGGGTATCTTCCGCGCTCGGGGCGTGACAGTCTTTGTGGTATCAGAGCCTAAGGTATTCAATTCCTAGGAAACCCAAGTCCAAGGATAGGTTTCAAAACCTTTAACCAAGTGAGAGTGGGTAGAACCAAGGGTTAAATGATCAATGAGTCCTTTATAAGATCATAGTGACATAATACTAACATAGCGATTGTAATTGTAGGATAATGGCTGCCGAACGTGCTCAATGGCGCAACATGCAGCGTACCCTTCAAGGGATGACCCAAGTGCTACAACAGGTAGCACAAGGTGGTGCTCCACGAGCTGGAAGCTTACACCAAGCATTCAAGAATATGAATCCCCCGAAGTTCATGGGATCGACCGATCCAGACGATGCCGAGCATTGGGTTCGGGAGATTGAACGTATATTCCGTGTCATGCAATGCACGGATCAGGACAAAGTCTTATTAGCTACTTTCCAGTTAGAAAAGGATGCTAGATGCTGGTGGGAGTCGATTGAAGCTACTATAGACCCAACTCAAGTTACATGGGGAGAATTCGTTGAATATTTCAACGCCAAATATTTCTCTGATAGGGTCCAGGAAAAGAAGGCCGCCGAATTTGCCGCATTAAAGCAAAGATCTTTATCGGTGGCTGATTACGAAGCACAGTTTTCTAGACTGTCTAGATATGCTAAGCATTTAATTAGCACGGAAAAGATGAAAGCCCGTAGATTTCTTAATGGGCTTAGACCCCACTACATTACTCAACTGGCACCTATGGATATTCAAGTTTATACTGAAATAGTGCGCCGAGCTCAGTTGCTTGAAGATGCCACGGAACTATCTGATAGGATCCGTGGGAAAGACAAAAAGGAGCAAGTCACAAGTTCGGGTTCTTTTAAACCCAACTTTAAGAAGAGGCCCAATAATGGAGGTTCTTCCTCTCAAGATCAGAAGTTCAAGAAATCCAAGCCTTTCTCTATCACCACTACACCTTCAAACGTAATATGCAAGCATTGTGACAAGGCTGGTCACAAAACAGAAGAATGCTGGAGGAAATTAGGAGCATGTCTCCGTTGTGGGAGTCGTGAACATCGGATTCCCGATTGTCCATTAATGAATGACCAAGACGGTGAGGGTAAACGCCCAGTGACAAGGAACGCGCGTCTTCATGCAATCCAAGAGACCGAACCAGAAGAAGAAGGCGGATTGGTGGAAGGTACATTAAAAATTTGTTCCAAATATGCACATGTCTTATTTGATACGGGTGCATCGCATTCCATTATTTCCAAGAAGTTTGCTGACCCATTACCTCTAGAACCAGAATGGATGAAGTTAATATTGTCTACTCCTCTCGGAAACGAGACGGATATCACACATCATTACCAAAACTGTGAGGTATTGGTTCGAGGAAAGAATTTTCCTATTGATCTTATCTGCTTAGATCTAAAAGAGTATGATGTTATACTAGGAGCAGATTGGTTATCCAAATACCAGGCAACGGTTGATTGCCGTGATAGCAAGATTGTTTTCAAGGAATTTCCGGAACTGACTTATACTAGTCCTAAGAGTCGAAGCAAATCCCCTCTTATCTCGGCTCTTCGAGCAAGCAAGCTCGTCAAGAAAGGATGTGTATCCTTCCTTGCTTTTGTCACTATTAAAGAAGCTAAGGAAACCAAGATAGAAGACGTTCAAGTAATACGAGAATTTCCAGACGTATTTCCGGAAGAATTGCCGGGATTACCCCCGCAAAGAGATGTGGCCTTTACCATCGACTTAGTCCCTGGTGCTGGTCCCGTTTCAAAGGCACCATATAGAATGTCCCCTGCTGAACTCAAGGAGTTGAAGGAGCAGTTGATGGAACTAATCCGAAAAGGGTTTATTAGACCAAGTACTTCCCCGTAGGGAGCACCAGTCTTATTTGTAAAGAAGAAGGATGGATCCATGAGATTGTGTATCGACTATCGACAATTGAATCATCTTACTATCAAGAACAAGTATCCACTGCCGAGAATCGATGAATTATTTGATCAGATTTCAGGATCCAAATATTTTTCCAAGATTGATCTCAGGTCGGGATATCATCAATTAAGAATCAAGGACGATGACATTCACAAGACCGCATTCAGAAGCATGTATGGCCATTACGAATTTGTTGTTATGCCTTTTGGACTAACAAATGCCCCTGCTACCTTTATGCAGTTAATGAATAGCATATTCAGGCCTTACTTGGATCAATTCATAGTAGTCTTCATTGATGATATATTGATATATTCTAAGACTAAGGAAGAACATGAAGAGCATTTGAGGATTGCATTGCAAGTCTTGAGGACAAATCAATTATATGCTAAACTCAGCAAATGCGAGTTCTGGCTTGAAGAAGTGGCTTTTCTCGGGCATGTCATATCAAAGGACGGATTATCTGTAGATCCGTCAAAAGTTGAAGCTGTGAGAAACTGGGAAAGACCCACTAATGCAAGCGAGATCAGAAGTTTCTTAGGTCTTGCAGGCTATTATCGGCGATTCATCAAAGATTTCTCTAAGATCGCCGTGCCCCTTACAAGGTTAACTCGTAAGGAGATCCGATATGAATGGAGTGAGGAATGTGAAAGAAGTTTCCAAACTCTCAAGGATCATCTCACTACAGCTCCAGTATTAGCTCTACCGATAGAAGGAGAGAAATTCGAGGTCTACACTGATGCTTCTGGCATTGGCCTCGGATGTGTCCTAATGCAACAAGGAAAGGTCATAGCTTACTCTTCACGTCAGCTGAAGAAGCATGAGGAGAATTACCCCGTCCATGACTTAGAACTGGCCGCGGTAGTATTTGCCCTAAAGATATAGAGACACTACTTATATGGAGCACAGTTTACTGTATACTCCGATCACAAAAGTCTCAAATATCTATTTTCACAAAAGGAGCTAAACATGAGACAAAGATGCTGGCTAGAATATCTCAAGGACTTCGACTTCAATATACAATACCATCCCGGAAAGGGTAATTATGTTGCTGACGCCCTTAGTCGAAAGCCGAGAGCAATGATAGCAAATTGTATGATACAAGAATGGAGGTTACTTGAACAATTCTCCGAGCTCAATATAAGCTTGGACACGGAATCCAAATTTGTCACACTATCTCATGTAAGCATACAGTCAGATTTGTTATCTGAGATACAAACACTTCAGGATGATGATCCTATGTTAGTAGAAATCAAGGGTAGATTAGAAGGACAATCTGATTTTCAACTAACTTCTGATGGAAGATTATCGTTCAAAGATAGAACTTGTATACCTGATTGTCCGGAATTAAAGAAGAAGATCTTAGATGAAGCTCACCGATCAAGGTACACTATTCATCCAGGATCAACCAAAATGTACCAAGATGTAAAGAGGAACTTTTGGTGGCCTAATATGAAAAGAGAAATAGCGGACTATGTATCACGCTGTCTCACATGCCAACAGGTCAAGGCGGAACACCAAAAGCCTGCGGGAAAACTACATCCTCTAGATATTCCTAAGTGGAAATGGGAGGATATTGGTATGGACTTCATCATGGGTTTGTCTAAATCTAAAGGAGGACATGATGGAATCTGGGTTATCATTGACCGATTGACTAAATCGGCACATTTCTTGCCAATCAAAAGCCGATGGTCAATTGATGTGCTAGCTGCACTATACATCAAAGAAATAGTCAGGATACATGGAATTCCTGTCTCAATCGTGTCTGATAGAGATCCCCGTTTTACTTCTCATTTTTGGAAGGGATTACAACATTCGTTGGGGACAAGGCTCAACTTTAGTACTGCTTTTCACCCACAAACGGATGGTCAGACCGAGCGAACTAATCAAGTTGTTGAAGATATGCTGAGAGCATGCATTATTGACTTTGGAGGAAGCTGGCATGATCACTTACCTTTAGTTGAGTTTGCATATAATAATAGCTACCAAGCTAGTATCCAAATGGCACCTTTCGAAGCCTTATACGGAAGGAGTTGCCGATCTCCCATATGTTGGAACGAAGTTGGAGAGAGACAACTATTAGGTCCAGACATGGTAAGGGATACAACCGAGAAGATACAAGTAATCAGGGAAAGATTACAAGTTGCTCAGACCAGACAAAAGACTTATGCAGATACAAGAAGAAGAGATCTTGAATTCCAAATCGGAGATCATGTATTTCTCAAGATATCGCCTGGACGTGGTATACGAAGATTTGGTGTTAAGGGCAAGCTTACGCCAAGATTCATCAGACCATTTGAGATACTCGAAAGAGTTGGCGAGGTTGCTTATCGCATCGCATTACCTCCTCAGTTGTCTGAGGTACACAATGTATTTCACATATCTATGTTGAAGAAGTATGTGCACGATCCATCTCATATTATAGAACATGGAGATCTGGTGATCCAGAAAGATCTCACATATGAACAGAAGCCTATGAAGATATTAGATCGAGAAATACAAGCTCTACGGAATAAGGTTATTCCCATGCTCAAGGTGCAATGGAATAAGAATCCTGAACGCGAAGCGACATGGGAGACCGAAGAATCTATGAAGAAACGATTTCCCGAGTTATTCTAAGAGGTATATGTTCTACGCTCTCCACATGTATAATTATATATATATTGAATTTGGGGACCAAATTCTTTTTAAGTGGGGGAGGGTGTAGCAACCCTGATAAATGAATATTAGAAATAAATTAAAACATATATATATTACAGTAGTAATACAGATAATGAGAATAGGATTAATTAGATGAAGTAAAACAAAATTAAAATAATGCCTCTTATTAGGGCGTTAATTCAAAAAGAAACGCCTCTATCAAAGGCGTGACTAAAGAAAGGACGCCCACACGTGCGGTCGTCAACTCTCACGACCGAATAGGCAAGTAAGAGAAATGCCCATATATGGGGCGTGGTTCAAAAACAAGGAACGCCCTTATCCAAGACGTTTCTTAAGAAACGACCTGAACTAGGTCGTTAATTAAAGAATCGACGCCCTTACCTAAGGCGTTAATTCAGTTCGTGACCCGTTCGAACCCAGAACTTATCCAGGGTAAGTGATAAGCATTAGAAAGAGTTCAAACGTGGTAATGACTCTATCATAGAAGTATTACTTCCACTAGAACACTAACCCTAACAGGACGTCCAAAATCCTATAAATAGTCTTGATCGAACAAACCCTAAACCTATTTGATTCAAGCCTCTGCGACGGTAAGTGAAGAACAGAACCGTTCTTCTTATTCCTTTCTTTCTGTTTCGAGTGTATGAAGAACTAACGTTCTTCACCTCCTTCTCTTCTTACAGGATGAAGAGAGAGCACACGCTGTGAAGAAAATAGGTAAGGTTCTTCTAAAACTTTTCCTAACTACGGTTATGTCCCCATCTTCCTCATCTTCTTTTCTTTTTCTTACAGATCGATTGTTGGGTGAAGTTCCTGAAGACAGAAGATCAATATCTTCACCATCCTCATCAAACCCAATCACCTTCTCTTCTTACTGCTACCAGCGGGATTCTTCGTCCCTTCGATTAAACCAAATCAACCATTAAAGGTAGGATTTTCTCAAGTCACTGTAGCCCAAACTAAATTGATACAGTACAATAATTATCATGCATATACATGGTTTGGTTTACTATAGTTTCTGAACGGCTTTCTGTTAATTTCTTGAAAGAAACGTCCTTAGCAAGGGCGTGACTATGAAATACACGCCTCAGACTAGGGCGCTACTTTGCAAGTCACGACCCTTCCCAGGTCGTCAATTTCATATTTGACGCCCTGTACACAGGCGTTAATTTCATGTAAATCTTAAGAACTGATTATCCATGCAATTACATGAAATCAAATCAATAATTGTTAACGGTTAAAAGCCAATAAACATGAAACATCAAATCTGATATACTGCATTTGAATTCCTGCCAATTTTCCTGTCATGACTATATGATTGTTATCCTTGATTATCGTGCAAATCTTGCTGATCATGTAAATTCCTGATATTTCTTGAATTCACGACCTAGACTAGGTCGTTTTCCCTGTGGTAACGTCCCATCACAGGGCGTGAATTAAAAAGAAACGCCCCTTACTAGGGCGCGTATCTGTTAAAATCCTGGAATATATATTCTGTGAAAATAAGAACTTAATGATTAACGCCCCTACCAAGGGCGCGTTTTTGATTATTTCTGAAAATAAATAAGTTCTGAAAAATATTGTAAATAAAAAGACGCCTGCTATAGTAGTCGTCAACTTCTGAAGAAACGCCCCTTCCGAAGGCGCGTTTTAGATAAATTATTGAATTATTGAAAATTCTGCAAAACGGACCATATGTAAACGCCCTTCTGTTAGGCGTTAATTACTTGAGAAACGACTTGACCTAAGTCGTTATTTTACTGTAAACTGATTTTTCCTCTGAATTGCTAACCGATGGTTTATATATTATACATATATATATATATATCGACACTATTCTCCACTCCGTGAGTATAGTCCCACTTTTCACGGTGTTTTATCGATCACACTCAATTCTCATTGACATACAAGCTCTCCATTGGACATTCCGTTCCTTTGGACTAGCGAGTTAGTCATAGAGACCTCCGTAAGACTCCTCGTAGCCTTGGATTCCCTCAAGGCCGACTGAGCTGGTTGTACCCTAAAAACCCATTACACTATTGATGCCATGTCACTCTAAAGAAACATGGTATACCGGCCCTTATGATTATACAAAGAGTATATCATAAGAAATTCTTAATGGGATGATGATATCATGCCATATCATGTCGTTCTTGTAAACCCCAATTCTATGATAAGAATGAGGGTATCTTACTTTGATATACTGTTCATGTGGACCTCAATTCTATATAAAGAATGTCCATATTGATTTGTCATGGTACCTAAGTTAAGGGAACCATATTCTACCTAGTTTTATCGATATCGTGATTATACCGTTATTATCGCCATTCCATGTCCTTTGTCATATTTTGGACTCTATTCTATCAAAGTTGTCGTACGTGTCTACAAGCTTGATTATTGAAATTCTATGATGGCTATAAACAAGAGTGGATGTCAAAACACATGATAAATGCCTGCGCATATAGGGCCCGATCTGGTCCTGGGAGGAGCACCCGAAAGTACTTGTGCCCATGGGAGTTAAAATGATAAGGTATCTGGCATTATACCGAGTACTTGACTTGCTTGATTGGACATTCCACACACATCTTGTACTTGAATCGTACTTGACTTTACATGAAATGCGTGGCCCGAAAGAGGGTAATTTACTTGCTTGATACATGATAGCCAAAGTTCTTGACATGACTTGTTAAACATGCTTGCTTGAATATCTTGAATAACTTGTATCTTGTTCATGATAAGTTCATCTTATTTCCTTGATATTACATTCTCTCTATCTTGTCGTTTCATGCGAGCATGCATAGCCTTATTGCATTCATGAAAATGTAATTACTTAAACCCCTTGCTAGTACTTGAGATATAATTTCCTACTGAGCGTTTGCTCATTCCGTTTGTCCCTTTTTACGTTTCAGGTAAGTCCGACGACGATGGAAGTCAATCGGATGGGAATGGTCAAGAGTGAAAGTGATAGAGCTTCTGCAAGTGTCGTCTAGTCTTTTCCATAGTTTCTTGAGTCAAATATGTATTCTTTTCCTTTTTGTTAAACAGAGTATTGGATTTGTAATAGTCTATCCATTATGAAATAAAGGATTGGGTTATCTTGCTATTTTGCGCATCTCTGTCTTTGTGTCGAATACACGACCACTCTGATTGACATGATTGATATAGACACGTCGCGCATCTCCGGGTATCTTCCGCGCTCGAGGCGTGACATAAGGAGACCGAGGAAGACGAAGGCGGACTAGTAGAAGGTACACTGAAAGTTTGTTCCAAGTCTGCACATGTCTTATTTGATACAAGTGCATCACATTCTTTTATTTCCAAGAAGTTTGCTAACCCACTGCCTATGGAACCAGAATGGATGAAAATATTTTTATCTACTCCTCTCGGAAATGAAACCGATATTACTCACCATTATCAAAACTGTGAAGTCTTAGTAAAAGGAAGAAATCTTCCTATCAATCTCATATGTTTAGACCTAAAGGAATACGATGTCATATTGGGAGCAGATTGGTTATCTAGGTAGCAGGCAACTGTGGATTGCCGTAACAGCACAGTTACTTTCAAGGACTTTCCAGAACTAGTTTATTCTAGCCCTAAGAGTCGGAGCAAGTCACCTCTTATTTCGGCTCTCCGAGCTAGCAAGCTAATAAGGAAAGGATGTGTGTCTTTCCTTGCATTTGTCACCATTAAGGAGACTAAGTTAGAAGACATCCCAGTTGTGCAAGAATTTCCGGACGTGTTTCCGGAGGAATTGCCTAGATTACCCCCACAAAGAGAAGTGGCCTTCACCATCGATTTAGTCCCTGGTGCTGGACCAGTTTCTAAGGCACCATATAGGATGTCCCCTGCCGAACTCAAGGAGCTGAAGGAGCAATTGATGGAACTTCTCAAGAAGGGATTTATTAGACCAAGCACTTCCCCGTGGGGAGCACATGTGCTATTTGTAAAGAAGAAAGATGGATCCATGAGGTTATGCATCGACTATCGACAGTTGAATCATCTCACTATCAAGAACAAGTATCCACTGCCAAGAATTGATGAGTTATTTGATCAAATATTTGGATCCAAGTATTTTTCAAAGATTGATCTCAGGTCAGGGTATCACCAACTAAGGATCAAGGATGAGGACATTCATAAGACAGCATTCAGGAGCAGGTATGGCCATTATGAGTTTGTTCTTATGCCTTTCGGACTAACAAATGCCCCTGCTGCCTTTATGCAGTTGATGAATAGTATATTCAGATCTTACCTAGATCAATTCGTGGTGGTTTTCATTGATGATATATTGATTTACTCCATGACCAAGGGAGAGCATGAGGAACATTTAAGGATTGCATTACAGATATTGAGGACAAATCAGCTATATGCAAAGCTCAGCAAATGTGAATTTTGGTTAAGAGAAGTAACTTTCTTGGGGCATGTTATATCAAAGGATGGTTTATCCGTAGATCCATCAAAGGTTGATGCTGTAAGGAATTGGGAAAGACCGACCAATGCTAGCGAGGTCCGTAGTTTCTTGGGCCTTGTGGGCTACTATCGACGATTCATCAAGGATTTCTCCAAGATAGCCGTACCACTCACTAGGGTAACTCGCAAGGAGATACGCTATGAATGGAGCGAGGATTGTGAACGAAGCTTCCAAGCTCTCAAGGATCATTTGACTACTGCCCTAGTCTTAGCTCTACCAATTGAAGGAGAAAAGTTCGAAGTGTACACTGATGCATCTGGCATTGACCTCGGATGTGTTTTAATACAACAAGGGAAGGTTATAGCCTACTCTTCGCATCAATTGAAGAAGCACGAGGAGAACTACCCAGTTCATGATCTAGAATTGGCTGCAGTCGTATTTGCACTAAAGATATGGAGACATTATCTATATGGAGTGCAGTTTCTTGTATACTCTGACCATAAAAGTCTTAAGTATCTCTTCTCTCATAAGGAATTGAATATGAGGCAAAGACGTTGGCTAGAATATCTTAAGGACTTCGACTTTACTATACAATATCATCCTGGAAAGGGTAATCCGGCAGCTGATGCCCTTAGTCGAAAGCCGAGAGCATTATTAGCCAATTGTATGATTCAGGAGTGGAAGTTGCTAGAATAATTTACTAGACTTAATATAAGCATGGACAAGGACAGTAGGTGTGTCACCTTATCCCATATGAGCATACAGTCAGATTTGCTACCCGAAATACAAGGACTTCAAGGTAGTGACCCGGTATTAGTGGAAATCAAGGGCAAACTAGAAAGACAATCCGTGTTCCAACTAGCTTCAGATGGAAGGTTGTTATTCCAAAATAGAACTTGTATACCGGATTGTCCAGAATTAAAGAAGAAGATCTTAGATGAAGCTCACAGATCAAGGTACACAATTCATCTAAGATCTACTAAGATGTATCAAGATTTAAAAAGGACCTTCGGGTGACCTAGTATGAAGAGACAAGTCGCGAACTTTGTGTCTCGCTGTCTCACCTGCCAACAAGTTAAGGCTGAACACCAGAAGCCTGCCGGAAAGCTACATCCTCTGGATATTCCCAAATGGAAGTGGGAGGATATTTGTATGGATTTCATCATGGGTCTAACTAAATCAAAAGGAGGATATGATGGAATATGGGTTATCATTGATCGATTGACCAAATCAGCACACTTCTTGCCAATAAGAGTCGATGGTCAGTTGATGTTCTGGATGCATTATACATAAAAGAGATAGTCAGATTACATGGCATTCCTGTTTCAATCGTGTCTGACAGAGATCCCCGTTTTACTTCACATTTTTGGAAAGGACTACAACATTCGTTGGGATCGAGACTTAACTTTAGTACAGCTTTTCATCCTCAAACGGATGGTCAGACCGAGAGAACCAATCAGGTGGTTGAGGATATGCTCAAGGCTTGCATCATTGATTTTGGAGGAAGCTGGCATGATCACTTGTCTCTAGTCGAATTTGCATACAATAATAGCTACCAGACAAGTATACAAATGGCACCTTTCGAAGCCTTATACGGAAGGAGTTGCCGATCACCCTTATGCTGGGACGAAGTTGGAGAGAAACAACTATTAGGTCCAGATATGGTAAGGGATATCACCGAGAAGATACAATTGATTAGAGAAAGATTGCAAGTAGCTCAGTCTAGACAAAAGACTTATGCTGATACAAGAAGAAGAGATCTCGAATTCTAAGTCGGAGATCACGTCTTTCTCAAGATATCACCTGGACGTGGAATAAGGAGATTTGGTGTTAAGGGCAAACTTACACCAAGGTTTATTGGACCTTTTGAGATACTGGAAAGAGTTGGCGAGGTTGCTTATCGCATCGCATTGCCTCCTCAATTGTCTGAAGTTCATAATATATTCCATATATCAATGTTGAAGAAATATGTGCATGATCCGTCACATATCATTGATCATGGAGACCTGGTAATTCAAAGGGATCTCACTTATGAACAAAAGCCCATGAAGATCCTTGATCGCGAGGTACGAACATTAAGGAATAAAGTTATCCCCATGTTAAAGGTGCAATGGAATAAATGTTCAGAACAAGAAGCCACATGGGAGACCGAGGAGTATATGAGGAAACGATTCCCAGACTTATTCTAAAAAGGTATATAACTCTACACTCTCCATATATATATAAATATATGTGATTGAATTTGGGGACCAAATTCTTCTAAGTGGGGGAGGGTGTAGCAACCCTGGTAAAAATAAAAGGAAATAAAAATCCTAATTAATCAAAATAAGATTAAAAGATTTAAAGAAGTGAATAATAAACCCAAAATGTAAATAACGCCTTGATTCAAGGCGCTAATTCAAAAATAACCGCCCTTATACAAGGCGCGAATTCCAGAAAGGACGCCCACAGTAGATGTCGTCAATTCCCAAACGGCCAATGGCAGGTAAACGTGACGCCCTCCGCGTGGACGCATTTTACATAAGAAATGACATTAACCAAGGCGTCAATTTAAATTAACGCCCTAACGTAAGGCATTAATTCCATTTGTATTCCGTTCGAGTTTCGTTCGAACCAGGAGACTATCCAGAGCAAGTTTCTAGATTACTACGAGTTCGATTGATTATAGCAAGGACTCTATCATGGAAACTTGTGTTTCCAATCGAATTCTAACTCTATTGGGTTCCGAAAAACCCTATAAATACTCTTCCATCGAGCCAACCTTAGGGTTTTTCCTCTTGCTGGTGCTGTTCCGAGCGTGAATTACAGAAGGAGGTTCTTTTCTCTTGGTGGTAAGGATTTCCTTCTTAATTCTCTTTCAAATCTATTTTTGAAGAACGTTAATAGTTCTTCATCCTCCTTATGCAGGTTGTCTGCAACATCTTGCCGAAGAACATAGGGTTCATCATCGTCTTCCATCTTCTTCAGTTTAAAAGAAAAGGGAGGGAGAGCTGTGTTCTTTCTCTATGTCCGGAACAGAGGAGAAGTTACTTCTAGTCTACTACCACCCTCACTGCTAGAGAATAGCAGTTGCATAGATCGCAGGAGACTCTGTTTCCAACAGAGTATCATATTCTATACAGTACCTTCACCAGACCATTCATCAGGTAGGTTTTCTCAAGAACGTAGCCCAAACTAGTTTAATTCCATCATAATACCATCATGGCACGCATGTATATAGTTTTACTATATTTTTTAAAAGGGTTTTCTGTGGATTTTAAAAGAAGCGACCTTATCAAGGGCGCTAATTTAAGGAAACGGCCATGCCCAGGTCGCTAATTCCAGTTTTGACGTCCTGCATTAAGTCGTCAATTTCATCTAGTTATTAAATTACCCACGTTTAAAACTTTTATGTTTATCAAAACATGATTCTAATTTAATGCATGATCATAGTTGTCGAATCTTGCTATTTTTTTCTCTTCCTGATAGTGTGATTCCTTTTTCTGAAATTTTATTATCCTTGAAATTACCCATGTTCCTATTAATCCTGGAATATCTTGAATTAACGACCTGAGGAAGGCCGTCTCTTATTGAACTGACGCCCCAGAACAGGGCGCTAATTGAAAAGTAACGCCCCTGTCCAGGGCGCGTTTTTATTAAAATTCCATATTATCTAAGTTCTGCAAAATAGAAATACAGAATGGATGACTGCTTAACAAGCCGTCAATTTGTAAATAAACGCACCTGTATAAGGCATTAATTCCATGATTAATGACTTAGATTAAGTCGCTATTTTTCTGTGATACTATTTTACACTGTTACTGTTAACTGAGAGTTTCATATGTATATTATATATATATATATATCGGCACTATATTCCAGTCCGTGAATAAAGTCCCATGTTTCATGATGTTTTATCATTTACCCCCTAACTCTCAGTGACATACAAGCTCTCCATTGGACATTCCGTTCCTTTGGACTAGGGAGTTAGTCATAGAGACCTCCGTAAGACTCCTCGAGCCTTAGATTCCCTCAAGGCCGATTGAGCTGGTTGTACCATAAAAACCTATCACACTATTTTTGCCATGGCACTCTATAAGAAACATGGTATACCGGCCCTCATGTTATGCTATGTGTATAATATGAGAAGTATCTAAATAAATGGGGAAAGCATGCCATTATTGAGATGTTCTTGTGGACCCCAATTCTATATCAACATTATTATGATGTTCTTGTGGACCTCAATTCTATATTAAAAGAGTGATCGTCTACTTGCGGGCACTTACTTGTCATGGTACCCAAGTTAGGGAACCAATTCTACCCAGCTTTATCAGAAATCGTAATTATACCGTTGTTATCACCTATCTATGTCAACTGTCATATTTTTGGACTCTATTCTAGCAAAAGTCTATCCTACGTACAAGCTTTATCCTTGAGATTCCATATTGGCTATACACGAAAGTGGATGTCAAAATACATGATCAATGCCTGCGCATATAGGGCCCGATCTGGTCCTGGGAGGAGCACCCAAAAGTACTAGTGCCCATGGGAGTTGTAATGATAACGGTATTGGCATTGTACCGAAGTGCATGACTAGCTTGATTGGACATTCCACAAATCTTGTACTTGAGTTGACTTGATGTTACATGACTTGTGTGGCCCGAGAAAGGGTAAATATATACTTTCTTGACTTGAAATATAATAGCCAAATTCCATCATGACATGATGCGTCTACTTGCTTGAAAGTCTTGATATCTGCTTGATAAGTTCTTGAAAGTTCATGACTAGTTCTTCTTGCCATCTTATTATTATATTCTCTTACTATCTTGTCATTTTTGCGAGCATGCATAGCTATAGTGCATTCATGGAAAGTGTAATTACTTAAACCCCTTGCTAGTTCTTGAGATATAATTTCCTACTGAGCGTTCGCTCACTCAGTGTTTCCATACTTTTCAGGTAAGTCCGATGACGAGACCCAAACTGACGGGGAAGGTCAAGAGTGAAAGAGTTAGAGCTATTCAAGCGTCCATCCGTCCTGTCTTCTCTATATTTTTGTTGAGTCAGAAATGTACCTTTCTTTTTATTGAGTCTAGTATTTGCAAGGGTTTGTAATAGACACATTCTTATTAAAGGAATAAATGGATTGGGTTATCTTTATATTTGCGCAGTCAGTCTTTGTGTCGAATACACTACTTCTCTGATTGACATGATTGATATAAACTCGTCACGCATCTACGGGTATCTTCCGCGCTCGGGGCGTGACATACCACCTTTTGTCACGCCCTAAACCGATAGGAACGGAACGTGTCATTTGCGCGGAATGTGGTAGTTAAACAGTTGAGTCAATCAGAGCATAACCATAAGACGAGATTGTTGCATTCTATGTTTTGATGATGTCAACCAATATGACTATATTTGACTAAAAAATAAAAAAGGGTGAAGTGTGTTGCATCACTTGAATTGGATAAATAATGTTAAACTAACTTGTTATTCTTAATGCAGGGATGATTTGAGTGATTACATTAATGCTGCTAAGGATTGTCTCGAAGCAGCAACAACACAAGAAGATATTGTAGGACAATGCGTCGAAGTAGCAAGGGATGATAGGAGTGATTGCATTAATGCTGCTAAGGATTGCCTCGAAGCAGCAACAACATAAGAAGATTTTGTAGGACAATGCGTTGAAGTAGCAAGGGATGATAGGAGTGATTGCATTAATGCTGCTAAGGATTGCCTCGAAGCAGCAACACCACAAGAAGACTTTGTAGGACAATGCCTTGATGCAGCAAACAGATGCCTTGATGCAGGGACGCTCTCAGAAGCAAAATCAAAGTCGGTGCAGATGAAGACCTCATGCGGTGTAAGGTCCATGCACAATGTTGCTATTCCACTCAAAGGTCGAAGCACATCGAGTAAACACATAACAAAGGTCGGTGCACATGAAGCACTAAGGTCGGTGCACATCTTGCCAACTCAGAACAAAGGTCGGTGCACATGAAGGACTAAGGTCGGTGCACACCTTGCCAACGCAGAACAACGGTCGGTGCACATGAGGAACTAAGAACAAAGGTCGGTGCACATAAAGAGCTAAGGTCGGTGCACATCTTGCCAACACAGAACAAAGGTCGGTGCACATCTTGCCAACACATAACAAAGGTCGATGTACATCAAGAGTGAACAGTAAATAAGGTCGATGCACCTGAACAACTCATGTCTCCAAGGTCGGTGCAAATGAACAAATTATGAACCAACTGTAGCCAGGAAAGTCGAAGCATTCAGGCAGTAAAGAAATGTTCAAGGGCACGTGACCACTTTAACACGTGAAAGGGGTATCAGAGGAATTTCACCAAACACCTTAGATGCAAAACCTGCGAGCATCTCACGTGTGGATTCTTTTGTCGCAAAAAGGCGTGTCCACGTGGCAAAACACTAGATAACCCAATGATTGAGGAATATCCAAAATCCACGTGGAGGAATCAGATTGGCTGACTCCTTCTCACTCATTCGATGCTCCATTCTATAAATTGACGGTATCTGGATCGAAAGAAGCGCGCATGAAACTGAAGACTGCCAGAGCTATAACCACAAAGGGACAAGAGCCATATCCGAAAAGAGGGAGAGCATATTCGAAGAGAGTTATCTTGAGCAGTCTGTAAAAGCGCTTCAGAGAAGCTACATTTTCTTTCATGCTGTGTTAGTCTTCTGTTATTGTTCTTCATCCTTGTTTTGTTTTTCCTGTTTCTACATAATTTTTCGATCTCTGTTTTGGGGTCGGGTTCCTCCTGTGAATTCAGGAGAAGGGAGAGTGTTCTCCAGTTTCCCTCTAGGTGTTAGAGGAAGGGAGACTAAGTCTCCGTGGTGCGAGTGGCGGGTTGTCACTCGTGATTTCCCTTTGAGGATTCCGAGGAAGGGAGGTTGGACCTCCGGTTCTAGTTCTGTGGGTAGCGAAGCTAGGTGTATAGTTTTGTGGGTTACAAAACCAGGTTGAGGGATTTGTCTTCCTCGGGGAGTCAAGCTATTATGCAGCATCCTATTGCAGACTGAGTCTGCTTGTTTTGCTTAAAGTAAGGAAGCCTCACTCCGAAGGAGTGAGGGGTGGACGTACATTGCGGGTAGCAATCAAAGTTTGATTCCATGTGGTTTTCTTCATTGTTTCACAGATTGCGTGTGGCACGTCAACTGTTTGATTGCATATCAATTTAAGCTTCATTGCTCGATCGATTTATGTTGGAATGACTCAGATAGGGCCAGTTGAGTGCTGACTATAGTTGAGATTCAATTTCTATCAATTGAATTTTATTATAGAGGAAGGTTTGAGTGATCTATTCAATCCCCCCCTTTCTAGATCACATTCTCTTTGTTTATCAAGTGGTATCAGAGTGGTTTACCCAACATGTGGTCCAACGACCAGGGTAGACCTGGATCTAGCACCCCTCGCAGCTTCATTACTGAGGGACATTCTATTTGTTAGATCCAGAGGGGGGTGAATGGATCTTAAATAAACATATTTTTTGATTTAAAACATTGTTAAGTCTGAACTTCTTTCAACTAGATGAACTACCAATCTGAGAAAGCACAGTAAAGCACCAAGCAAGACAAGGCAGATTTCTCCTAATAGAAAACAACATAGGGATGACCTTGAATTCTTTAAAGATGATCTGTAAACTAGTAGGGAATGGTACTGAAGCACAAGCACTCAAATAAACCACTCCACAGATTTGATGAATCATGCAATCAATGAATCGAACAGGCGGTGCACACCCAACCTGACAAGGACCCCTGAGAGAGAAGTAGAAGGCAAGAACAAACTCACAAAGCAAACCATGGAACACCAGAATTTTAGGTGGTTCGGCTAGACCCACAGTCTACCTACATCCACCCCTCACTCAAACCGAGTGAGGATTCTACTAGCACAAGCTAGAGTTCAAAGCAGACTCAGTCTGCAACAAACGTTGCCTTATACCTTGACCAAGAGGAACAGACTCCTCACTTCCTATAACCCGGAGGGGAGCCACCAGTGACACCCAGTCACTAGCAACCAGAGACCCAAGTCTCTCTTCCTCCAAACCGGAGGGAAACCACAAGTGACACCCAGTCACTTGCAAACCGGAGGACCAATCCTCCCTTCCTCCAAACCGGAGGGAAACCCACAAGTAGCACACCACTACTTGCAACCAGAGACTACGTCTCCCTTCTTCTGAGACCACAAGAGGAACCCGACCTCAAACCCGAGAATCGGAAGAACAAAGTGAAATCAAAAAATGAACAAAGGAAAATGCAAACGAAGGAAAGAAAATGTAGCTCCAACTGGAGCAGGACTGTTCAGGATTTGATCCGGGAACAATGACTACAGATCTTCATAATAAGAATCGGCTACTTCAATTTCGACCTCTCTTCTCAGCTCTCTCACGTTCTCTCTTCACTTCTCAGCTCTCTCGCTCTTTCTTCACTTCCTTTTTCTTCTTCTACTGCCGGATCTCATACACTTCTCTGTGGCTGCTCTATTCTTACTTCTCTCGATCCTCTCTTCTTCTTTTTTCTCCTTCTTCTTCTTCTACTCTCTGCTATCTTGAAGAACAAGACAGCCTTATATATATATAGCAGAGCCTCCTTATGGATGAGGCAGAAACGCCCTAGTGAAGTCCCATTGGTCCACGCGGTAGGAACAAGAATGTTCCTCTGTTCATAGTCCTTGGATCACGTGCCCACTCATTAGTTGCCTAGGATCACGTGCCAGCCTCCAGCCTTCTGGGAACACGTGCCTGGTCTTAGCTCGACCTCACGTGCTGTCTCTAACCTGTCAGTCATAAGAGAGGCATTTCGTCAAATAGCTTGCAAGCGTGAGTGGATAAGTAATGTCATAGACTTAGTTCATATATGAATTATGCACAGACTTGATATCGCAATGTGCAAACATGCACAGACTCATAATGCGTATGAGGAATTGAGTACAGACCATGTAACTCTCTATGCACGGACCTTGATAGCATATGATCAGATTTCCACTGACCTTAACTAGTGTGCGACAGAACATAGTATCGACTATGTGTGCTTGTGCATGGAGTGAAACGTGCACTGAACAAGCATATGCACGGACCTTATATAACGATGCACAGACCTATATGCACATGGCACAGAATGTGCACCGACTTGTGTAGCATATGCACTAACTTTGAATGCATGCATAAAAGATGTACGATGCATAAGAGAAGGATGCACTGACCTGAAGACTCATGTGCGTGAGATGCAAAATGAGACGCTCTCAGTCATGAGACACAAGTGTAGACGCATGCCATGCATGAGATGCAGATGTGTACAAGAGACGCAAACTACACCGACCCTGATAGTGAAGTCGAATATTGCACCGAGTGTGTTTGCTGACGAGAGATAGGTTGCACCGACCGTATCTCCTCTGATATCGAACGTTGCACCGAGCGTGTGCCTTTAACCGTTAACTAAAGCAGGCACCAACCAATGTGCTATAGACATGCACTGATCACTATATTTGCACAGACCTTATTTTGCTCAAGGCAAAACTTGCACCGAGTTAAACAATGCATAGATTTCTACATGAACGTGTGAACAACAGTAGCGTGCACAGACCCTCTAGCATGCGTGCATACAATACTGAGTTACCACATGCACCGACCTTATATTCACTAGGCCTAAACTTGAACATGCACTGACTGTTGAGTGCAAAAACCAAAAACCTGCACTGAGGCACAACCGTGCACTGGCCCTTATCATGCGTGCATCAACAGGAACATGCACCGACTTGCCAAAACATTAACATGCACTGATATGCAGACCCAAATATTGAAGTATGCACCGACCTCATGAAAAGCTAACACAGACTTTATATGCAACCAAATGGAAGTCTGAGATATCTATACTGACCTGAATGTGTATCACACTTGTATGTGCATTGACTTTACCTGTCAGAGGTTGACTCGCATTTGACCAGTGATGTTGACTTGCTGTCTGTTGGCGTTGACCGTTGACTTTCTTTTCGTGACTTTTTTGAATCATCTTTAGAATCTGTTCTGACATATCTCATACTCTTATAAATTATCAGATCACTAATGAATACATCAATTTATATCAACAAGAATATATATAATAAGACATAATATTGACGTCATCAATATCACGGAGACACAACACTATTAACTGCCCTTCTTTCTTTGATGGTAATATTTACATTTATTGGAAAAATAGGATGGAAGTGTTCCTGAGAGCGTAGAGCCACGAACTTTGGAGAGTGATCACCACATGACCATTCAAGCTCCCGCAAGATGAAAATGGGTGGACAAGAAAATAGATCACGCTCTCAATAGTTAACTGGACGGCTATAGTCCAGCTATAAATATAATGCAATGCGCAGTCCATCCATAAGAGTACGCCAGGATCTCAGCCTGCAAAATAGCAAAGAAAATGTGGGATGAACTAGAGCTCATCTACGAAGGTACATCCCAGGTCAAGGCCACCAAGGTAAATATGCTCACCTCTGAATATGAATTGTTTAAAATGAAATCCGAGGAGATGATTACAGAGATGTATGCTAGGCTGTCACTGATCACTAACACTCGTAAGGGTTTTGGGAAATAGGTCCCAGAAGGGGATCTTGCCTGGAAAATACTTAGGTCATTTACCTCCGTGTGGCACACTAAGGCCACTGTGATAGAGGAGTCTAGGGATCTGTCAACAATAACAGTCACTGAGCTAATAGGATCCCTAATGACTTATGAAATGAACTTCAAAAGAAATTTTGAAGAAAACAACAAGAAGGGCAAGAACATTGCTCCTAAGGTGTCTCGGAGTAGCAGTAGTGAGAGTAGTGAGGAATATGTCAGTTTCTCAGATCTTGATCAAGAGCAGCAGGCTATGTCAACTCATCAACTCCAGAAGATTCTGAGGACTAAAGGGAAAACGTTTAGAAGAAGAAGATCACAGTCCTCTGGAAAGCATTTCAATTCTAATTCTGACACAAACAAAAATGCTAACAAGTTTACTTGTTTTCGCTGCAAGAAGCCCAGACATAGGAAAGGGGACTGTCCCGACCTCAAGAAGAAAAGCTCCAAGGTGCACAAGAAGAAGCCTCAAGCTATGATCTGCACATGGAGTGACGAGGAACAGGATATTGAAGAGGATTCGTCAGAAGAGGAGCAAGGATTGTGTCTCACGGCCAACACGGACAATGAGGTAAACATTCTTTTTGAGAATTATACAATAGATGATTGGGAGGATGCGTACGTTGATTTATTAGATAGATTTAACTGTCAAACTAAAGACTATAAAATGCTGAAAATGAAACTAAATAATGTTGTTGTAGAACTAGGCTCACTAAGAATTGAAAATAAAAATCTCCAAGTTGAATGTGAAAAAGCCAATAAGAATCTGGATGAGTTTAAGGTGAAACTTCAGGAGATCCAGAGAGAAAATACACTTGTTTATGAGAAATATGAGGCTGTAAAAACTACCAACACTGAGATACAGAAACATAGTGAAAAAATTCAGAAAGATATTGAAGATAAACAAGACACATTGGAGAAATTTGTGCAAGGCAAATCCAACTTAGATACCATCCTAGGTATGAGGGTTAACTTCAACAGGGAAGGATTAGGATATGATCCCACCAATAAAAGTCCCTTTGAATTCAAAACTATAACTTTCTGCTCAGAAAAAGGGAAAGAGAAGCTGGACACCCCATCTAGCTCAACTAGCAATGAAAGAGCTCAATCAACCATGAAAACCCATCACACAAAACTCAAGAGTCAAGGTAAAACAGTCCATAAGCCCGCATCACATCGGAGCAACCAGACTGCTGCTTCGTGGCATGTAGACATCAATAAGAAAAATCTTAAATCTTTAAATGGAATGCATCGATGTAACAACTCTTGTGCATCAACGCAGTGGACTCAGAATAGATGGCCCAACCAAAACAAAAACAGGAATCAATATACACCACATTGGGCTCTTTTCAATTTTTCTCAAAAGAAGTTTGGAACGCATCCACAGAACAGTTACAGGAATGACTGGAATAAAACATTTAACCATGTAAAGCAAACAAAACAATTTTCAATGCCTACTGCACCTAGATTTGCTTATGCTGAAAATAAAAACCCTCCTATAAAAAAGGGTACCAGATAGATCTGGATTTATAAAATTTTGTTGAAAGGATTGAGTGACACATTTGGACCCAACTTCTTAGGGGTCCCAAGGCATTTTACTTAATTTGATTATAGGTGAGTCTAGCAGCCCAGCACAACAGGTGGTACCTAGATAGCTATTGCTCCAGGCATATGTCAAGCCATTGGACCAAATTCAGCAAATTGAAGTTGAAGGTAGGAGGATTTGTCAAATTTGGAGGGAAAAACAAAGGTAGGATAATCGGTTCAAGAACCATTGGTAAGTTTCCTTCCAGTACTATTGAAAAGGTTCTTTTGGTAGAAGGTCTTGAGCATAACTTACTTAGCATTAGTCAGTTTTGTGACAAAGGTCACAGAGTGTGTTTTGACAATAATGCATGCAAAATCTTTGAAATAAACTCTGACAAGGTTAAGTTTGTAGGACATAGAGTAAATAATGACCACATTGTAGACTTAAATGAAAACTCAGAAACAAATCTTTGTTTGTCTGCAGATTTGGATAATAATGCCTTTAATTGGCATAGATGTTTAGGCCATGCTAGCTTCACCACATTGAACAAATTAGTCAAACATGACTTGGTTAGAGGCATGCCTAAGATTAAGTTCAATTCTACTTCCACAATTTGTGATGCATGTGCTCTAGGTAAACAAACCCACAAGACATTCAAGCTCAGATCTGAGCCATTATCCTCTAGGCCAATGGAACTTTTACATATGGATCTATTCGGTCCAGCCAGAACTCAGAGTCTGAATGGAAAAAGATTTGGGTTTGTGATTGTAGATGATTACACTAGGTTCTCATGGATATTTTTCTTAGCAAATAAAAATGATGCATTTCAGAAGTTTGAACAGTTTTTTAATAAATTTAAATAAGAAGGAATTCACAGAATTTGTACCATCCAATCTAACCATGGAGGAGAGTTTGAAAACTCCATATTTTCTGAATTCTGTGACAATGAGGGATTAACTCACAGATTTTCTTCTCCTAGGACTCCAGAGCAGAATGGCATAGTGGAAAGAAGAAATCGGACCATTGTTGAAATGGCCAGAACCATGCTAATCGAAAGTCAACTATCCAGAAGGTTTTGGGCAGAAGTGGCCAGCACTGCATGCTATACTATCAACAAAGCCATGGTAAGACCCATCTATAAGAAAACCCCTATGAGCTTATGAAAGGTAAGAAGCCAAATGTGGCTCACTTTAGGATTTTCGGTTCTAAATGTTTCATTCATAACAACCATAAAAAGGACCTTGATAAGCTTGAAGCTAAGAGTAGTCTAGGAATTTTTCTAGGATACTCGGAAACATCCAGGGCATATAAGGTTTTCAATTTCTCAGATCAAACCGTAGAAGAATCTCCACATGTTATGTTTGATGAAACAAACAATGTTACTAACTGGGATGATAATGACAGGAACTTAAAGCATAATGGAGAGTTTTTGGAGGACAAGCTGAATGAAGAAACTCAGTCACCTTCTATAACAAATGTTCCAAATTAAGTAGAGCCAGCTAAGATAGGTGAGTCCTCAATCAATATCAGATTTTTGAAAGATCACCCTGCACACAATATCATAGGAAACCTAATTGATCCTCCTAGGACAAGGTCTTTTCTCAGAAATGTAAATAATCAAGACCTAGTTGCATTAATGTCACAGATTGAACCCAAAACTGTAGAAGAGACATTGAATGATGAATCATGGGTTAATGCAATGAAAGAAGAACTAGGACAATTTGAAAGAAATAATGTCTGGAAACTAGTTCGAGACCTGAAAATGCAAATGTTATAGGAACTAAATGGGTTTTCAAAAATAAAATATATGAAGATGGAATAATTTCAAGAAATAAAGCCAGATTAGTAGCCAAGGGTTACTGTCAGGAGTTTGGGGTTGATTTTGATTAATCCTATGCACCCGTTGCTAGGATGGAAGCAATAAGAATTTTATTGGCTTTTACATATTCTAAAAATATAAAACTTCATCGAATGGATTTCAAAAGTGCTTTTTTAAATGGTTTTATTAAAGAAGAAGTTTTTGTAGAGCAACCCCCTAGATTTCAATTGTCTTCACACCTTAATAAGGTTTTCAGGTTAAATAAAGCCATGTACGGTCTAAAGCAGGCTCCTCAGGCCTAGTATGAGAGGCTGACAAAATTTCTGATCAGCAAGGGCTACAATAGAGATAAGGTGGATCAAACTTTGTTTACCAAAATTTTGGATAAGGACCTCATTATAGTTCAGGTATATGTAGATGACATAGTCTTTGGCTCAACTTGCACTGAACTATGCAATAAATTTGCTCAATTAATCTCTAATGAGTTTGAAATGAGTTTGGTTGATGAATTGAAATACTTTCTTGGTCTGTAGGTTCAGCATTTGGAAGATGGATGCTTTATTAGCCAGACCAAGTACACCTTGGAAATCCTCAAGAGGTTTGGCATGGATAAGTTGAAGCACATTTCAACTCCAATGGGTACCAATACATCGTTAGATGCAGATGAGTCAGGTAAAGAAATTGATGCAAAATCATACCGAGGTATGATTGGATCCCTACTCTATTTGACTGCCTCGAGACCTGATATACAATTCAGTTTAGGTATGTGTACTAGGTATCAATCTAGGCCTACTAAACTGCATCTAGCTGCTGTAAAAAGAATCTTCAGATACATATCTGCTACACACACTTTAGGACTATGGTATCCTGCATCACAAACCATAGATCTGATTGCATATGCGGATGCAGACTATGCTTGGTACAAATTAGATAGGAAGAGCACTAGTGGGCACTGTCAATTTTTAGGTCGGTGTTAGTTTCTTGGGCTTCCAAGAAACAACACTCTATGGCCCTTTCCACTACAGAAGCTGAGTATGTAGCTGCAGAGAGATGTAGTACACAGGTGAGCTAGATCAAACACCAGCTTTAGGACTACTAGGTAGATCTAGGCTGTACACCCATATATTGTGACTATACAAGTGCTATTAATCTTGCAAAAAATCATTTCTTGCACTCACGCACCAAGCACATTGAAATAAGACATCATTTTATAAGAGACGAGGTGTCAAAAGGAACCTTTGAATTGATCCACATAGGGACTGCACATCAGATAGATGATATTTTTACTAAGCCTCTGGACAATGACAAATTCACCACTCTGAGTAGAGATTTGGGTATCTTCAAAACTCCTTGAATTCTAACTCTGGCAAAAACACACTTTTTATTTTTTTTGTTGTCTCGGATCCCTACGTCGAAGCATTCATGCATCTGCATCAATACATTTAGCTACATAGTGTTTTCATTTGCATGCACCAACGCTTAGCAGGTGTCATACTTGAGTGAATTACATTAGCATGCATGACCCTTGGGATATAAAATGGTACGTTGGTAGAAGAGCAGATTATTTCTGTTCGAAAAACCACATCATGCGTGATGGTGGTCCTTTGGACCCGTGTCCTCCGCCTAGTACCATGGGTCAAATTGCACGTAGAACAGTCTAAAGGTCATCAAGCATGAGTTCTTTTGCATAGTTGCTCATGATGCATTAGATGTGTTTAAGTATTAGTCCATATTATGAGGGGGAGGTATTTTCGTCAGTCTTAGTATAGGAGGATGTTTGCATGAAATAAGGTGATATTTTTTTGAGTCTGTCTGTCAGTCCAGTTGTCAGGGGGAGTTTCTCTAGTCTGTTAAGGTTGTGAATCTAGGAGACTGATTCAGAGGATATTGTGGGATCTTGTTGCTGCATAAAGTTCACTGAGAATCTCATATAGTCTAATCACAAAAGATAGAAACTCTCAACTTTCTTAAATCTTCAAGTTTGATTGATTGACATTTAGCTAAGAAGCCTCTACCTAATAGTCCTACAAAGACATAGATGACGACTCTGAAGATATTTTCCTACATACTTTATGAGCATGGATCAAAGCTCAACCTTCATGTCAAGAAATCTGCTAAAAGCTTGAAATTTGGACTTCTAGAAGCATCGTCTTTAAGATCCAGTACATGTAGCATTGTTTTCAAACATCACATCCCTATGTCACTGGGGTAAAAAATCTCAGACCAATGATTTGGTCACCGAGAAACTAGGTGCTTCATCAATGAAACAAGGAACAACCTATGTCATGAAGTGCTAGATTAAAAATAAACTCTGTGAAAAATGAAAATTCATGGCAGAGCAATAGCGTTTAAGTGTTGAGTAACTGGGGATTCTAGCCTCTGATGAAGGTGTATCCTCACGGAAAAAGATACTTCAAATGCTAACTCTGTTCTCTAAAGAGAGGTAATACGGTTATCACACTGAGTAAACTGGGGATTCCGACCTCTGATCAAGGTGTCTCCTCATGTGAAAAGGTGTTCTTTACCAAAATTACCCTTTGAAAATTATGCTCTCAGAAAAGACATATATGTCGCACCCCTCAGTTTCTAATATACAACGTGTTGACTGTTTGTCCTCAATGTTGTTGGAACAATCTTTTCAGAAGACCAATCTCTACAAGTTTAATTAGTACAGCCTTTGGATAGATCCCTCTTGGCATAACTATTACTCATCGGTCTTCCTCATTATTTTTGTACGAAAGTAATCTTCCCTCTTATTCTTTGTCTCTCCTGATTATTAGCCCTGAGGAATTCTTGCTTCATCCAGTTACCTTACTTGAATCTTTAAGGGATGCATATGAGATTTTTCAACATCGTGAATTCACTATATTTGTTCTCACCAGCTTAACAGTACCCTAGTTTTCTCTTCACTCTTTTTGGTGATGTCAAAGGGGGAGTGAATTTGGTATGAGTTGTTGTGTTGTCATATTGTCATTGGATTGTCATTGGAAGAAAGGGAAATAGTGGGTTGTCATTGTCAGGGGGAGTCAGTGTGTCATACTTGTTTTATTTGCTTCATCCCTGTCAGTTTTTGGTTGGTTGCTGTTTGAACAAATTATGCATGATTCAGTTCATCATCTTTAAATATACCTATTCTGATTGCCCAAATTTCAACTCAAGGAAAGTGAGTTGCTCTTAATAAAAAAAAAAACCTTTCATAACTCATATGGTTGCCATCATCAAAAAGGGGGAGTGTGTTGCATTCTATGTTTTGATGATGTCAACCAATATGACTATATTTGACTGAAAAATAGAAAAGGGTGAAGTGTGTTGCATCACTTGAATTGGATAAATAATGTTAAACTAACTTGTTATTCTTAATGTAGGGATGATTTGAGTGATTGCATTAATGCTGCTAAGGATTGCCTCGAAGCAGCAACAACACAAGAAGATATTGTAGGACAATGCGTCGAAGCAGCAAGGGATGATAGGAGTGATTGCATTAATGCTGCTAAGGATTGCCTCGAAGCAGCAACAACACAAGAAGATTTTGTAGGACAATGCGTCGAAGTAGCAAGGGATGATAGGAGTGATTGCATTAATGTTGCTAAGGATTGCCTCGAAGCAGCAACACCACAAGAAGACTTTGTAGGACAATGCCTCGATGTAGCAAACAGATGCCTTGATGCAGGGACGCTCTCAGAAGCAAAATCAAAGTCGGTGCATATGAAGACCTCATGCGGTGTAAGGTCCATGCACAATGTTGCTATTCCACTCAAAGGTCGAAGCACATCGAGTAAACACAGAACAAAGGTCGGTGCACATGAAGAACGTAGAACTAAGGTCGGTGCACATCTTGCCAACACAGAACAAAGGTCGGTGCACATGAAGGACTAAGGTTGCTGCACATCTTGCCAACACAGAACAAAGGTCGGTGCACATGAAGAACACAGAACAAAGGTCGGTACACATGAAGGACTAAGGTCGGTGCACATCTTGCCAACGTAGAACAAAGGTTGGTGCATATGAAGAACTAAGAACAAAGGTCGGTGCACATGAAGAGCTAAGGTCGGTGCACATCTTGCCAACATAGAACAAAGGTCGGAGCACATCATGGCAACACAGAACAAAGGTCGATGTACATCAAGAGTGAATAGTAAACAAGGTCGATGCAGCTGAACAACTCATGTCTCCAAGGTCGGTGCAGCTGAAAAAAATATGAACAACCTATAGCCAGGAAAGTCGAAGCATTCTGGCAGTAAAGAAATGTTCAAGGGCACGTGACCACTTTAACACGTGAAAGGGGTATCGGAAGAATTTCACCAAACACCTCAAACGTAAAAACTACGAGCATCTCACGTGTGGATTCTTTTGGCGCGAAAAGGTGTGTCCACGTGGCAGAACACCAGAGAACCCAATGATTGAGGAATATCCAAAATCCACATGGAGGAATCAGATTGGCTGACTCCTTCTCACTCTTTTTTTTTTCAATCACAAAGTCATCTAGCGGCCGAAGGGAGAGTGCACCCCCATTCCAGAGGAAGGGAATGTTCTCACTCCACCAAGCAAACCCCTAAATGCTGATTTTATTACTTCTCTTTTTGTGAAGAATCTGTACAGATCAATAGAGACCGAAGAGACCAAGTCTCTAGTGCAATGAAAATGAAAAGAGACTATACAAAAGTTCTACGAAAATTAGGAACAGAAGAGGCATCCGCTAAAGCATAAGCTTTGGCTAATATGGGCAAATCTTTGAAAGAATAAAACTCCTTGTTGCGGCCAATGAATATTGCATGATTGGCAAGGGCATCAGCAACCTGATTAATCTCTCTGTAGGTGTGAGTGATGGGGCAGCCACAAGAATGGAAGACTTCTTGAATTTCTACCCACCATGGAAGAAGGGACCAAGGGGGATCTTTCTTATTGGTTAGGATATCAGCCATAACCATAGAATCCGTATAAATGATTAACAAAGGAATAGAATGCAGGCTTGCTAGACGTAGACCATCCAGAAGAGCTCTTCCTTCAGCAAGCATATTTTTGCCATTCCCATAGAAGTAGGAGAAACTTAGCAGAACTTGACCATAAGGATTTCTTATGCAGCCTCCCCCTCCAGCCGGGTCTGGATTGCCCTTACAAGCCCCAACAATATTAAGATAATAGTTAACAGAAGGGGGCATCCATCTAATGATAGTAAATGCCGGCTGTTTGATGTTAACCTCAATACCAAATTCATGAATCATTTTCCAGTGATTATGTCTAATGCCTTGTCTGAAATGGGAATGCTGCACAGTTTGTTTATTCTCCAAAAGAATGTTATCAGCCACCCTTAAAATATTGGAAGAGCTACCTTCATACCTGACCAAGCATCGATATTTCCAAATCTCCCAAGTTATCAAAATCACCACCATAAGAGATATAAAGCCTATAGGAGAAGTAATTTGAATTTCTGAAATGAATTGCTTTAGCCACAAGAGAAAATTAGATGTTGGTTTTGAGTCAGCTAAGAGGGGTCCAAACTTATTCCAAAGGAGGGCAGCAGGTTCACTTTTCAGGAATAGATGATCATCATCTTCATTATTCTTAGTGAATTGACAACAAGAGCAGCATGATGCCATTTGTACACCACTTGATTGTACTCTGCTGTCAGTTGGAACCGCCTGTTGTATGAGCTTCCAGCAGAATAAAGCTGCCCTTGGAGGAAATTTGATATTCAATAGCTTGCTAAAACCTGAGCTGTCCTATTGAGTTGTTTGCCCCTTTATATATCTGTAAGTGGATTTAATGCTGAATTTTCCAGAATTAGATAAGGACCGAATGGGTATATCCCTACCATTCTGTAAACTAATGTTCTGCAGGTCCCACCGGGTCTGTTGATCAGTAATGAGACTCCAAGCATTGTCTTGTTCTTCTGTTAATACAGCCCTTGCAGAATAATTCTCAACAGAAGATTGAAAAGAAGCCTGGGCAGTTAAAGCTTTATCTTTATACCAAGTATCTTTGAAAAAGTTTATAGATGAACCATCTTTTATAATCATCCGGAGACCAGAAAGAAGAGTAGTTTTAGCTTTTAAAAAATCTCTGGTTCTAATACCTGCTGGATATGGAGAGGTGCAATCAGAAATATGACAGCCTTGCAAATATTTGCACCTAACAAACCGAGCCCAAAGAGAATCACTGAATAGTGAAAGCCACCGGAGTTTTACTTGACAGCAAATCTGAATATCAGCAATACTTCTAATACCCAGGCCTCCACTGATAATAGGATTACAAATTATGTCCCATGAAACCCAATGCTTCCTATGAGAAGTGTCGACCCCTTGCCAAAAAAAAATTGGCACACATTTTGTTAATCTATCTCTGGATGGTGCAAGGAATTGAAACAGCACTAGCTGAGTATATTGCCAATGATGACAGCACAGAACGAATAAGGACAACTCTGCCAGCCTGAGATAAAAGTTTACTCTACCAACCTGCTAGTTTGTAGTTAATTTTATCAATAAGATATTTGAAATGAGTAACCTTAGTTTTTCCTTTGAACAAAGGAATACCCAAGTAAGTGATAGTATTAGTTCTGTGCTGGTACCCAGACAGTTGCTTCAATCTGTTAATAGATGAGACTGGCATTCTTTTTCCAACAATAAAATAGCTTTTGGAAGCATTTATTCTTTGTCCAGAAGACATTTCATATTTTCTAAGGAAAGACAATAGCTGCTTAATTGAGGGAATGCTCCCATTCAGAAAAATAATTTAATCATCAGCATAAAGAATGTGAGATAACTGGGGAAAACCTCGAGGCAGATGATAATATTTGCATTTACCAGAAGAGAATAAAAAACTTAGCCCTCTACTCAAGACTTCCTCTGCTAAGATGAACAAGGCAGGGGCTAAAGGATCCCCTTGTCGAACCCCTCTAGATGACTTAAAATAGCCATGAATCTGTCCATTCAAAGATATAGAGAACCAACAATTCATCAAAAGTTGAGCAATGAGGGACACAAACCTGTTAGAAAAACCAAATTTTCTCATTGTATGGAAAAGAAAATCCCATTCAATGCGGTCATAGGCTTTGGCCATGTCAAGTTTAATAAGCATATTATGCCCTCTAACTGGTCTGTCTAACTCCATAAAAAGCTCCTTGGCCAGAAGGAAATTGTCAGTTATTAGTCTTCCAGTGATAAACCCACTTTGCTCACTTGAAATTATCATAGGAAGGACATGCCTCAGCCGGTCACTCAATATTTTAGACACAATTTTATATAAAAAGTTGCATAGACTTATAGGCCTGAAATCTGCAAATGAGGAAGGATTCTTGACTTTTGGAATCAGGAAAATGATGGTGGAAGTGATTCCCTGTGGAAGACCCCACCCTTGAAAAAAACTCTGAACAGCATTGATCACATCTAAGCAGACAATGTCCTAACAAAAGGTGAAGAATCCTCCTGTAAAGCCATCTGGGCCTGGAGAGCTATTACCTGATAGGGAGAAGACCGCAGTCTTGACCTCATCAGCAGAATGGATTGAACATAATGAAGAGTTCTGATCATCAGTAATTAGAGAAGGAATAGCAGAGAATAAGTTTTCATCTAGGCTGTGTTCCTCAGAGGTAAGCAAAGACTTAAAGTAATCAACTACCCCGGAAAGTAAGGAGGCTTGGTCTTCAACCCAGATGTTGTTCACCTTAAATTTTTGAATGAAATTCCTCTACTGTTTGACTTTAGTATAATGGTGAAAAAATTGTGTATTTCTATCTCCAGACTGCAACCACAGAACTCTAGCTTTTTGATACCAATAGATCTCCTCCCTAGCCAATATCATCTTCATCTCAGCATTTGCTTTGTTAAGTGTGGCTCTGTTCTCAGCAGTAGGATTTTCATCATAACAATCCTGAGCTCTTTCAACAGAATGAGTAATATCATCTTTAAGCTTATGAATGTTGCCAAAAATATCTTTATTCCAGCTTTTAAGATGAAGCTTTAGATTTTTCAATTTACTTTGTAGAGCATGAAAAGGATGGACATTAGTCTGAGTGACTTTGTTCCAATGAATCTTATCAAAATCTAGGAATTCAGGATGGGTGTGCCACATATGTTGATAGATAAACCTCCCCGGGGTTAACCTGACAGAGCCTGTCGAAATCAAAAGGGGAGCATGATCAGAGGGGCCCCTGGGAAAGTGTTTCACTGACAAACCAATTCCTTTTTCCAACCAAGAGGAGTTGTAGAGAATCCTATCCAGCCGAGCTCTGATGTGAGTGGAGCCTAACTGATTATTTGACCAAGTGAAATTAGAGCCTGAATAACCAGCATCAACAAGACCAACAGCTGACAGGAAGCCTTGAAAATCAGACATTGTAACCACTGAGGGAAGATTACCCCCAATTTTCTCTTCAGGAGATAAGACACAATTAAAATCACCTCCTATTATCCATGCGATTGAGACCCCTTGACTAAAAGCCATTAAGGAGTCAAACATTTCTCTGCGAATATCACTACTACACGAAGCATAAATGGCAGTAAACAGCAAAGAAATGGAGCCTTCTTCCTGTATGCCCACAGTCAAATACTGAGGATGCAGCTACACGATTTGCAAATTTAAACTAGAGTTGTAAAAAAGCCAAATTTTAGAAGAATCACCATTGTTTCCAATTACGGACTGCATTTTGATTTTCCTGGCTACTCTTGGAGCACGTTTAAAATTGATGCAAGGTTCAGAAATTGCAGCCAATTTAACATCTTGAGCTCTAACAAGCTGAGCAAGACTCCGGACAGTGGCCTTATTACCAATTCCTCTGACATTCCACACCAATGCTGATTTAATCATTACTAAAAGAAGAGAAAGAATGAATAGCCAATACCTTGGCTTTGGCCCTTGTCAATTGGGCATCACTAAATAAAACTCCGGGCAGAACAGAATCAGAATTTGATTTCAGAGGTAAATTCTTTGAACAGTCGCCGAATTGATATACCATTTTAACATTCTCAGCAGCTGATAATTTTGAAACCACATTAGTATTGACAGCCTTAAGAGTTATCTGATCCATAGCTGAATTTACCAGACTATGATCAGGGAAAGTCCCCTGCATCTTCCCTGAAGACTGATGGATTGAAGGCAGCTCCTCAGATTCTGAAATACAAGGGAGGAAGACCGGATTTGAAGTTAAGGAAGCTTTACAACATTTCCTAGGCTTAGAACCATTAATTTCATCATCTTCCAAGGAATCAGAAGAAGCAGAAGATAGAACATTGCAATTTTCTTCAATTCCAGAAGGAGCTCCATCGACTTTCTTAACTTGAATATTCACAATCTCCGAGTCTATTTCCTCAGCAACCTGATTGAGGACTGAAAATCTATTTGCCTCTGTAGCTGAAATTTCATCTGTAATGACCTTCTTCGGCTTATAAGCTTGTCGTATATTCCTTTGTTCTTCATGAATTTCTGTGATATTCTTGGAGGGAATTTTACCTTTTTTCTTTTTGCATTTTTTGTCCGAATGACCAAATTTATGACAGAATGAACATAACTAAGGGACTCTATGGTAGTTAACCGGCTGCCAGAATCCTCCATTGCCAATTCCAATCCAAATCCTATCTCTCCTTTGTTTGTCTAGATTCAGTTCTATACAGACTAGGGTTTCTGAGGTATTCGTCATCGCAGCTGTGGTTTCATGAATTTGAAGCACCTGACCATTATTACCAGCTATAGAGCGCAACATGTCTTCATGGTAGAAATTTACAGGAAGCTCCGGAAAACCAATCCAGACTGGAATAATGGGCGAATCAGACTTAAAATCAAAATCCTGCTGCCATTTGAAAAATCTGAACATGAAACCTTTTATGAAAAAACTTTTCTGTAAAAGAACCCTCAAATAGTCAGTCTCGTTTCCCAGACGAATTAGAAGATGTCTAGGGTTCATACGACTGATGATCGGCTTGGCAATCAAATGAAGGTATTGAACTAAACATGCCTTGACTTCAGGAATCGAAGGACGGCCATATGAACATTTAGCAATTATAGCATGCTGGAGATGATCGCAAGATACCTGAATGTCATCCTGCGAGAAAAACACTGCCGGTTCTCCCTGGTCAGTGAACGTAGGGAGCTTCACCGGAATGCGATGATGAGGAATTTGATGAGATTCCAGAAGAGATTGAGCATAAGACTTCCGAGGTATAATAGTAGCATCTTCTACTGGAGATTCGGTCCCAAATCCGGGAAGTTGTACCTCCCCTGCCGCACCCGCCATGGCCGGCGGGGAGGGAGCTCTGCGATGCAAGAGGAAATTGAAGCGGGAAACGCTCAGAGCTTCTCTCACTAGAAACGAAGAGAGGGAAAAAAATTTCTTGCTTTGATTGGTAGATCATGACTCCTTCTCACTCATTCGATGCACCATTCTATAAATTAACGGCTTCTGGATCGAAATAAGCGGGCATGAAGCTGAAGACTACCAGAGCTATAACCACCGAGTGAAGAGAGCCATATCCGAAAAGAGAGAGAACAGTTTCGAAGAGAGTTATCTTGAGCAGTCTGTCAAAGCGCTTCAGAGAAGCTACATTTTCTTCACGCGACGTCGGTCTTCTGTTATTGTTCTTCATCCTTATTTTATTTTTCATGTTTCTACTTAATTTTTCAATCTCTATTTTGGGGTTGGGTTCCTCCTGTGAATTTAGGAGAAGGGAGAGTGTTCTCCGATTTCCATCTAGCTGTTAGAGGAAGGGAGACTAAGTCTCTAGGGTGCGTGTGGCGGATTGTCACTCATGATTTTCCTTAGAGGATTCAGAGGAAGTGAGGTTGGACCTCCGGTTCTAGCTCTGTTGGTAGCGGAGCTAGGTGTCTAGTTTTGTGGGTTGCAGAACCAGGTTGAGGGATTTGTCTCCCTCGGGTAGTCAAGCTGTTAGGCAGCGTCCTGTTGCAGACTGAGTCTACTTGTTTTGCTTGAAGCAAGGAAGCCTCACTCCGAAGGAGTGAGGGGTGGACGTAGATTGTGGGTAGCAATCAAACCACCTAAAAAACCATGTGTGATTCCGTGTGGTTTGCTTCATTATTTCACAGATTGCGTGTGGCATGTTAACTGTTTGATTGCATATCAATTTAAGCTTCATTGCTCGATCGATTTATGTTGGAATGACTTAGATAGGGCCAGTTGAGTGCTGACTATAGTTGAGATTCAGTTTCTATCAATTGAATTTTATTATAGAGGAAGGTTTGAGTGATCTACTCAATCCCCCACTTTCTAGATCACATTCTCTTTCTTTATCAGAGATATAATTGGACAAAATAATATTTCATTTCAAATAGAAGTTGATTATAATTTGGACCCAAAAAAAGAAAGACTCAATGAAGGAAAATTACAAGAGACTTATGACTAGACAAATCTTAATGTAGACACAAGATAACTAGACTCAGGTATTCATCTAGGTTTGTCAGAGTTCTCTTCACTCTAACCATTGCCTATCATGTTCGGTCTCGTCGTCACTAAGGTCGTTACCTGAAAAATATTGGAAAACACTGGGTGAGCGAACGCTTAGTAGGACTTAATATCTTGAGCTCCAAGCTAGCTTTAAGTGATTATCAATTTAACATGCTCATGCAGGTCATGCAAGCTATCACAATTGAGAACTATAATGGCACGAGCTATATCGATAATTTAGAGATAAATTCAAGAACTATAATTCAAGAACTAGAAAGAGGAATAGACAAGATGACCGATACTTCCAAGAGATATAAGGACAATAGATAGACGGGTGAATATATCAAGGACATTCATGACGATATAACAAGTACTTTTCATAAGGTAATTCAAGAGCATTCTTAAGGAGATAATAACAATCACTACACTATAGCATTCACTATCACTAGTGCTTTTGTAACTATCACTTTATAAGATTGGCCATTGTATAAAGGAGTTCAAACACTTGTTTAATTAGTATGTAAAACACTCGTGGAAATGTCGTAGACCAATTTTGCTATCTTTGGTGCAATGCCAACACCCGATCATTCTTGATACCGGAACACGTTTGGACTTTGCCTCATCCATGGGATTAGATCAAGAACCCGTATTTTATACACTAGCATTGAAATGTCAATTTGTTTGGACATATAGCCCCTTTTTGTGTCCAGACCAATTCCACGTCTTTTAATGGCCAAAGAATTCCAAGAATCAAGTCATGTAGGAATAATAAGGTAGATTCATAGATTCCAAGGACTTGAGGGTACAACCAACTCGACTGCCTTGAGGGAATCCAAGGTTAGCGGAGATTTACGGAGGTCCCAATGATGAAATCACTAGTCCGAAGGAAGGAATATCCCGCAGAGGGCTCAAACATCATCGAGAGTTGAGGGGTATACGATATAAATCAAAACTGGGACTACATCTACAGATGTGAGATGAGAGTGCCTAGACACCCACGGTTAAGGGTTAAGAATGTAGGAAAATCACGAGCAGGAAATTGCCGTCTCACACGGTAGACGCCCATTCAAGAATAGGTGTCTCCCTGAAGAGGCGTCAATTTATAATTTTCTGAAATTCAAAATACGCTAACAGAAATTCGTGTCTGGTATAGCAGGCGCTCATTCATATTTTCATTAAACAATTCCATAATTAGTGTCGGTATGGGCAGATGCTCATTCCCTATTTCTAGCCTTTTATTAATAAAATAGGAATTGACGTCTATTGGGGCAAACACTCATTCTTTATTTTCAAATTTTCATTAAAGGCAGACGCTCATTCCGTTTTATTTTACAGGTTACTTGCGTGCTAGGCGGGTGCGTCTACAAACACATAACGATGTTGATACTGTTCATGTAGGGGATGAATAGTGTTAGTTTGCTGTTTACGGAAAATACCAGAAAACTAAAAATATGGTTATGTAGATAAAAATATCCGGAATCCAAAAATATATCTTTATGCAATTTCAGATACATGGTTCAATATTTATGATTTTTTATACATGGGTGATTTATTAATAACATGTAAAAATTGGCATCGCTATTGGCCGACGTTCATTAAATTAGCATCTGTTATGAAAGTCGCTAATTCTATTTATTCATTTTATCTGAAATCATTAATTCAAGATATTTCATTAATAACTAAAAATTGGTGTCTTTATGGCCAGTCGCCCATTTTTTATATATTAAATTTTTGAACATGAGATAATAATTAATATGAGAATTGGCGTCAGTTATGGATGACGTTCATTAAATAACATCATATTTGATGGTCGCACATTTCAAAAATGGGCGTCCATTACGTTGGACGCTAATTCTTTTTAGCATTAAAATTTAGAGAAAACAAATAGGATTACTATGAGACATGATATAGATGCATGCAGTAGGATCTTACATCTTTCGTGGAGTTATTAGTTGGTCAAGTTTAGAGAAAACTTAAAGCAGGTTATGCAAAAGTCACGCCAGATTAACATGTTTAGGCATGCTATATGCTAGCGGAATGATTCATGGACATGCTCTAATGAACTAACATGATAGTTATTCAGGTTTTGCTTGAGAGATTGCCTACCTTTTCGTCGCTTTAACACAAAAGAAGAAGAAGCAGAAAGGTAGCAGGAAGAAGATGATGATGAACAACGGCAACTACAGCACCGTTCAATAGCAGAGGAAGAAGGAAGAAGATGCAAGCCGTTGTAGCAATGGCAGCCACCCATGCACAAGATGCAGAGGGAAGAAGAGGAAGACGAGGACGACACTGACCCACGATAGTAGCACGAACGCAGGAGCATGAACAAGCTTCTGCTGATCGGCAGGTCATGTATATATATAGGGATTAAAAATCCTTTTCCTAGTGGGAATCAACCTCCCTTAATTATATTCTTGTTAGGTTTAAACTTCCCACAATCGATCTCTCCCTTTCTCATTCACAGCCGCCTTCCCTTGTTAGATTTAAAACCCTAAAGCTTCCATGCAACCTTCGAACGTGTGTTTGGGGTTTAATCCAACGTGAGAAATGTTTGCTACTTAAAGCCCAAGAATATATGTATATATCTATATATCCTTAACCCTTCACATACCCTTAAGCCCAAACCGTAAGGCCCATTGGCTTCTTTATCATTTTTAAGAATTCAAATGCCCATTAACTATATTAATAAGTTTGTCGTTTAAATCTTTTAGTAAGGCCCATTTCTGCCAATGTAATTTTAAATATATTTAGGAATTCTTTATTTAAAATTCATTAGAGCCCACTAATTGATATTAACGTTCATCATTTATTTTAGGCTATTTCCATTTTATTTTATCTTTTATCGAAATTTTATTTTCCATATTGTTGTATGAGTAATATTTATAGTTATTTTTTTATTTATTCCATATTTAAATTCTCGGGGTGTTACACATATAGTAATGCAACAATGAGCAGGGATAGAGAGCCATACCTGACTTACCTGTCAAGTGAAACGACATTTTTTTAGATTTTTTATATAAGACAACCAAAAGAACAAAAGAACAAGCATTAACATAACACAACATCACAAAGATGGATGAAAGATAACATAACATAACATAACATAATGAAGGATGAAATCACATGAACAACATATGCAAGACATCACATGAACAAATAATAAGCGTGAGCGGGACTAAAGAGTATATATGGTGGGGAAAGACAACACCACAACACGGTGGGACAGCACACGCGGTGAGACAAGGACATGGTGGGGCAAGACAACACCACAACACGGTGGGACAGCACACGCGGTGAGACAAGGACATGGTGGGACAAAGGCACGCGGGACAACAACACCACGGGGAACAACAACAACACATAGCTTGGTAGGATAAGACACACGTGGGACGATAACATAGTGGGATGAAAAAATAAGACAGACACGGAGGGGCATAACAACACGTGTGACAAGGACACGGAGGGACATAAACACGTGTGACAAGGACACGGCGGGATAAAAGACATGATAAATACGCTCTTCAATCAAAGCCCAAGATCAAATGATGCAGAACCGCCAGGTTCACAATCATGAGGTAAAACCATCTCATGGAGATATGATAAAGCGAGGTAATGGCTAAGAAGGACATGAGCTTCAGAACAGATCGAGAGATTAGATTGAAGAAGAGAGCAGACAAGAAGATGATGTGGACAGGAGACAGAGCAAATGATGAAGAGCAAGGAAGTTTTGAACACCTGCAACCTGCACACTTAATAAGTAAATCATATCTGTCCTCAAAACAACAAAAAATGAAGAAGGTAAATGCATTTTTTTGGATTTTACAAATTTTTGAATTTTTTAAAATTTTAAAATATCTAATTTTTTTGATTTTTTTGATAATATATGATTTTTTTGGATTTTTTGACAATATCTGATTTTTTTGAAATTTTGACAATATCTAATTTTTTTTGAATTTTTGACAATATCTGACCTTTTTTTGGATTTTTGATTTGAAATGCAATCTGCAGCATCTAAAGACGGGCTCGAACTACTGGCCAAGGATCGTCGCTCCTCCCCCTTTCATTAAAGATTTCCCTTGAGCAGGACGTACATGTGAGGGTGGCTTACCACAACCAACTGCCTTGATGTGACACAACCTAGGACTCAACAAGCAAGCACAATTAAGCATTCAAAAACGGACTGATAATAGCAACCGCTCACCCGATGCTCACTAAGACCCGGGGTAACTTGGCAATGCCAAGGGGAGGTTGTGTGGGCTAGGCCCTTGCTGGTAGAGGGCCAACAAGGCCAAGGTTTGATTCCCCAAGGGTACGGCTGCCCAAATCAAGGGTCCGACGAAGTGCCAAAGGGCACGGGTTCCACTCTCTTCCCATGATGATCACTTATAGCAAATGAGCTTCAGGATCGGGCTCTCGTCACGGCCAGCGGAGTTTATGAACTAATATTGAAAGAACAAACATGAATTGGAGCAATGTTTTGGAGCACTCACTCGACCGGTTTGAAGAAACTGGTCCCACTCGGAGACGAGGGCGAGCGGGGAAGCGTGGGTTCCCCACACGCCGCGCCAGGGTAGCTTGACCTGTTTAAGCTATTACAACACTACACCTCTCGCAGGAGGGGGACCTTGGGGTGGGGGTTAATGATATTACAAGAAATACTACCTCCTCACAGGGAGGGGCCTTCAGCCGGCCAAGGGGGGAGGGGGAAACTAGGACCAAAAGCGATAAGAAGTTGGGAAGCCGAATCTGCCTACTGTCTGGGAGGGAGGACTGACAGTTGAAGTTGGGGCTGCAGAAGTTGATACAGAATTTTTCTGCTGGCAAGACCAGGGGGGAACTCTTCGTGACTGGTGCTGGAACACCTCAGAATTTTTTAAATTTCTTCTGGTACCACTGCTGACCGGGGTGGAGCTTTGAACAGAGTGGCAAGTTCTAGGACTGGCAGCTTCATATTTTCAACCGCAGGTTGCAGAGAATGCTCCGATGGCTCCCGGACTCTGAATCGAGAACCGCCATAGTTGTTGGAATTGTGGATGAGTCTTCTTCACAGCAAAACTGACGGGGATGCTAAAAGATGCCGGAGAAGACCTGGAGGCTATGAACAAGGATGACTGGTCGGGGTAGACTGTGGGGAAGCAGATCCGTGCAGCAGAGGGAGAAAATTGATAACTTCTGCTACTGGATGCCGAACGGAGTTCCACTTCTTGATTCGGAACTTAGACAGAGCAATGAAGAACTTTGTAGAAGAGCCTGGGGGCTGATTCCTCCGAGGTTCATCGTGGCAGTGCTTCTAATCCGGTTCTGGTACTCAGCAGAGACAGCTCTGCGCCGTTGTGGAAGAACGAAGCTCCTAGGCAGCACACAGCTCGGATGAAGACGACTTCTGTTGCAAAGAAGACAGGGAGACGCTTCTGTGGATGCCTCTTGTGCCTTCAAACTCGTCCGGAGGAAGTCGTGGTGGCCGCTACAATTTGCGGGTTCATCTGCAACCTCTGGACAGTAAACTGCAACTTCGAAGTAGCTTCCAATGACCAAGAAAGAAGAAGGGGAAGGGGGTAGATGAGTGTGGGAGTGACCCCTGATTGTAAGGGGGTCTTGGAGGGGGTGTTCTAAGGTGTGGGAGGTGGAGAATAAGGTCTGAAAGAGGGTCCAACAGATGGTGGTAGTGGGGGCTGCGAATTTGGGAAGGTGGGTGAGAGGGAAAGGGTATTTGAAAATGGGTTTAAGGGTGGGGTTAATTTGTTTATCTTGGGAATGGGGGGGGTTGTGTTGGGGAAGGGAATGGGTGCTTGGGAAAGTGTGAGGGGTAGTTGGGGGTTGGATGGTGAGGAGAGGATTGGTGGAGGGGGTCTTGGGAAGGGATGGAGTATTGATGAGGGTTGTGGGGAATGGGAAGAGGCTTGAATGGGGTAGGTGGGGAGTGGAGGTGGTTGGGAAGGGAGGAGAGAGAAGAAAATTCAAATTTGGGTGTTGAGGAGAGAGAAAGTGGAGTGAAAAAGAGAGATTAAGAGAGGGAAGGGTGGGGAATCTCTCCCCTAGGCTTTCTCACCCAAAAAATGGAATCTCTCCACTAGATAAGAAGTGTAAACTCTCAAAATGGTAAGTTTTTCATTCATTGATTCATTAAGTTGGAATGGGGGGAATGGGGTCCTATATATAGGAAACCCACATTTCTACAAAAGTCCCTGACAATTGACTCAATGACAAATAACCGAGGGGGTAGGGGAGAGCCCTTGGGCCAAGCCCAATGAATTGGACCCAATAGCTAACTAGACAACCTGATGACACTCAAACTTAGGGAAATGAACACAAGACCTAGGAATATGACTCAAATAAAAGGGAAAATACATCAAATGACTCAAATAAAAATTATATAGGACTCAAAATTAAATGACTAGAACATTCCGGATGCAACCGGGGCGAGGAGACGAGCTGTGAACGTGGGCATGGGAGGTGATGTCCCCATCATACTCTCGGGGTGCGGAGAACTCGACTCCGTCGAGTAAATGTCCTTCCCTCCTCGGAGGGTGTAGAAGTGGTACTTCCCTCAAGTCTTCCGAACGAGACCGATCTATCCACCTGCCGAGATAGCGCTCGTATACCTTGCTCCTGGTGGTAGTGACATGTTCATCCAATATTCGTTCAATGTGCTCACGCTGAGCTCTCTTGGCTGGTGGACTCTCCTCACAGGTGGGTGCTCTCTCAACAGAGGGAATAGGCTCAATATCCTCACTAGGTACCACTGTGGGTCCCTTATATGGCACTAGGTAGGCGACATTGAATGTGTGACTTATTCCTTACTCCTCAGGGAGATCTAACTCGTAGGCATTTGCACCAATGCGCCTCAAGACCTGGAAGGGACCAGCCCCACGTGGCCTCAGTTTAGAGTTGGCTCCCGGGGAGAGCCTCTCCGTCCTTACCATCACAAAGTCACCCGCATGGAATTCTTGGTGACGCCGATGAGAGTCGACCCGCCTCTTATAAGCCTCATTCTTTTTGCTTATGTGCTTGCAAAGGCTTTCATGCAATTTTGTGAATGTTGACATTCTAGGGGTGATGGGTGGGCCTGGGCAACCAAAAGTAGACCAATCATGCTTTGATGCCAAGAAGACTTTGATGGATTTTGGAGGGCCGGGGCAACCATATGTGGACTTATCATGCAATGTTGTCATGTAGACTTTGGTGGGCCTAGGTGGGCTGGGGCACCCGTAGGTGAACCTATCATGCAAAGTGGTGATGAATGTAGGGGGACCTGGACATCCGTAGATGCTTTTGACATGCTTAAGACCCATGATAAATGAATGTGGACCAATACATCCGAATATGGGCCACTCATGCCTTGTACTTGACATGTGGGTGGTATGAATGAATGGACTCAACATAGTGTTCATGCCAAGTGGTGTGGTAGGCCTAGACACATGCATGTTTTTCCTAAGGGTGACTTCCATGTGTATAGGTGTGGGACAACCTTTGAACTCCCATTGGAAATGATCGAACGGATCTAAGAATGTGGTCATCATGGGATGGAGCACAACCTCATTACCTAGGGAAATGTGGCCCAAGGTCATGGCTCCCAAGGTGTAACTCGGGTCATAGATGAGGTGGGTTTGGCCCAATATGGTGGGTGAGGGTAGGAAAGGGTGGGTGGTTGGTAAGATGGTTGGGTCATATGTGTCCCTTGACTCCCATTGGAATGGATCATATGGATCATAAAATGGGTCACCTAGGGGGAGGAACTCCATGTCCTCAAGATCCTTAAAAGGTGCTAAGTCATCCTTCTCCATTATAGTTGGGCCAATGTTCTTGACAAGTGAGTCGGCCATGAGTGGAGGGCTTGACTTTCTACCCGAGATAAGAAGCTCTAAATCGAGGAGAAGGTTGGGCTCATCGGGTGTAGGGAGGAATATAAGGAGGTTGCTAGTGTAGCAACCAATGGTGCAAACCGAGGTGATAGACCCTATGCATAGGTGTAGGAGGCTAAGGCTCCTAGGTTGTTCGACCATAGGGGTCAACATGCTAGTCATCTCTACTTGCCATGCTATACCCTTGAGGAGGTCCTCTAAGGTCTCCACTTGATAGGATGCTTGGATTGTAGTGTGATAGGAGAAGAAGGGCACTATGGGAAGCTCTCGTTCTATAGGAGGGAAAACATGGGCCGGGGTCTCTCGAATTGGGCTCTCCTTTAGCCAACTAACAATGGGTTCTCCTAAGATGAGCTCTGCCTCAACTAGAGAGGGTGGTATAAGGTAAAGACCATCGTGTGAGGTTCCTTCTTCAGCTTGGACTTGGGTTTCCTCCAAAGTGGGTGGTGGGTTTGGAGTGCTCACAACTATTGGATTGGGTATGAGTTCTGCTACCAAGGAAGTGAGATAGTCTTTTGGGGTGATGAGGGTTTGTGTGTGGTGTTCTCAGGGTAGAGGGTAAAGGGAAACTTGGATTGGGATTGGTAGGATGTGGTTTGCGAGTGGAAGTAGTGGAGGTCTAGGTTGGGGTAGGATGGGGTTTGGAAGTGGAAGGTGGGTTGGGTGACATGATTTGGGTTGGGTGGTGGTGGCCGTCATGGTTCTAGGTGGAGGGATGGGCACGGGGTCTACTTGGGTTTGAATGGTGAGAATATGGTGAGTAGTGGTCCCTTTTGGGGAAATCGGGTCGGTTAGGGGTCTCTTCCCCTTGGGATCGGCTGGTTGTGGAGGGGTGGTAGTGGGGGCCAATTGAGTTTGGATAGATAGGTTTGCGGAAGGAGGTTTTGGTTGGAGTGTGGGGATCCTCATAGGATTTGGTGGAGAGGTGGTTGTTTGGTTTATTTGGGTCTTAAGGGAGAGGACTTGGTCGCGAAGTGTTGTTATGATGGTTGAGAGATGGGTTGTTGGGGGTGGTGGGGGTGGAGACCAATGGTCGGTCTCAAGTTGGCTGGGTGCGCGTGGAGGAGTGGTAGTGCTCCTCGGGTTAGGGGTGCTTGAGTAGGAGAGGTGGAAATGTTTGGGGATGTAGATCTTTCTAAGTTCTACCTTCATCTCTTCCCATGAGTGAATAGGTTCTTGTCTTCTAACCCTCTTTAAGCCCTCTATGTGTTCCCACTTACTCTTGGCTTGACCCTGAAGTCGTCCCTTGGCCTTTCGGACACTCGCGCATCCATATACCCAAGTCTTTTCAAAGTACTTTTTTATGGTAGCCTCACACCTAAGATAGTCACTAAAATGCGATCCGTCAAAGGTAATATCCCTATCTAGGATGAAGTCCATGGGTGGTGAGTAGGCTAAGTAGGTGGCCATGATGATCGGGGGAATCAATGCAAGGGTCGGATTGATGATGACTCCAATGCAAGCATGCCCTATGACTTGACTTGATAGAGACAAGTCAATGGCTTGCTCTGATACCAATTGATGTGACACAACCTAGGACTTAAACAAACAAGCAAAATCGAAATTAAATGGACCGATGTCGACGACTGCTCACCCGTTGCTCACCAAGACCCGGGGTAACTTGGCAATGCCAAGGTGAGGTTGAGGGGTTGGGCCCTTGCTGGTAGAGGGCCAGCAAGGCCAAGATTTGAATCCCAAAGGTTGTGGATGCCCAATTCAATGGGGCCGACAAAGTGCCAAAGGCACCGGGTTACTCTCTCTTCCCACGGTGATCACTCAAAGCAACGGGGCTTGAGGATCGAGCTCTCACTCTCACGGCCAGCGGAACTATGAACTAATATTGAAAGAATAGGCATGAATTAGAGCAAGGTTATAGAGCACTTACTTGACCGGTTTGAAGAAACCGGTCTCGCTCGGAGACGAGGGCGAGCGGGGAAGCGTGGGTTCCCCACACGCCGCGTCGGGGTAGCTTGACCTGATCAAACCAAATTACAACACTACACCTCTCGAAGGAGGGGGATCTTGGGGTGGGGGTTAATGGATTACAATCAAACTACCTTCACGCAGGGAGGGGCCTTCAGCCGGCCAAGCGGGGTGGGGAAAACTAGGGCTAAAACGATGATGAAGTGAAGATGCCGAATCTGCCTTCTCTCGGCAATTGTGGATAGACAGTCGGTACTATGGCTGCAGAACTTGATCAGGAATTTTTCCGAGGGCAAGACTAGTGAGGAAATCTTTGTTACTGGAACTGGAGTGCCTCTGAATTTTTCCGAATTCTTCTGGGGTCGCTGCTGGCCTGGGCAGGAGGTCGAACAGGGTCGCTGATTCCCGGACTGACAGCAACTGGTTACTAACAGCAGGAAGAAGAGGTTGCCCCGGCCGCTCCCGAACTCCAAATCAGGTGCCGCCAGAACCGTTGGAACCGTGGACGGGTCCTCTTTGTGGCAGAACAAACGGGGACGCCAAACGATGCCGGAGAAGAATAGTGGATCCAGAAGAGTGAGGGGAGGTCGGTGCAGACTGTGGGGAAGTAGAGTCGCACTGCCGAGGAATAAAATTGATAACTTCTGCTAACGGATACCGAACGGGATTCCGCTTCTTGATTCCGAAATTAGACAGGAAGGAGAAAAACTTTGTAGAAGAGCTCGTGGCCTGGTTCCTCCTGGGTTCATCGTGGTAAAGCTTTTTCTCCGGCTCAGAACCTCTGCAGGGGGCAGATCGGCGTAGTAACTGCAGGTTGCAGAGGATGTCCAGGCAGCTCCTAAACTCAGAATCGAGCACCATTAGAGTCGTTGGAATCGTGGATGAATCCTCTTCGCAGAAAAACTGACAGAGAGGCCAGACGATGCCGGAGAAGACCAGGGAACTCTAAACACTGTTGACTGGTCGGAGCAGACTGTGGGTAGCAGGACTGCGAAGCTGAGGGAGAAAATTCGTAACTCCTGCTACCGGATTCCAAACGGGGTTCTACTTTTTGATTCTGAAAGTAGATAGGGAGAGATAGAACTTTGTAGAAGAACCCTTGGCCTGATTCCTCCGAGGTTTGGCGTGGTGAAGCTTCCTCTCTGACTCAGGACCTCTGCAGGGACACCTCTACGTAGTCGGGGAAGAATGGACCTCCAAAGCAGCACCGATCTCCGATGGGGATGAAACCATAACTGTTGCGAAGAGGACAGGCAGACGCTTCCGTGGATGCCTCTTGAGCCTTCAGATTCTCTGGTATGTGGTCGGGGTTGCCTCTGCAAACTGCTACTCTTCTGCTGCCAGCGAACTAAAAACTGAAGGTTGAAGATGGTGGGGGGAAATGGGGTATATGGGAGGGGAAAATGGAAGTAGATGAGTGTGGGGAGAACCCTGGCTGTGAGGGGGTCTAGGAGGGGATGTTCCAAGGTGTGAGAGGGGAAGAATAGGGTCTGGAAGGGGGTCTAACAGGTGGTGGGAGGAGGAGCTACGAATTTGGGCTTGGAGGGAGAAGGAGGAAGGTGGGGGGGCACAAGTGGGTGAAGGGCATGTGAGTTTGAATTTCCTTTAATGTGGGGTGATCAATGGTGGTCTTGGGGATGGGAAGAGATGCCTTGGGAAGGTGGAGAGCTACTTTGGGTAGTGGGAAGGGTGCTTGGGGAAGTGGGTGGGGTAGTTGGGGGTTGGGAGGTGGAGCTAGGATTGGTGGAAGCTCTCTTGGGACTAGGGGGTGGAGTAATGGGGTGTGTGGGGAAGGGGAGTGGTCTTTAATGGGGGTAGGTGGGAGAGTGGTGGTTGGGAAGGGAGGAGAGAGAAAATTTTTGAAATTGGGTGTGGAGGAGAGAGAAAGTGGAGTGAAAAAGAGAGATTAAGAGAGGGAAGGGTGGGGAATCTCTCCCCTAGGGTCTCTCACCCAAAAAATGGAATCTCTCCACTAGATAAGAAGTGTAAACTCTCAAAATGGCTAGTTTTTCATTCATTGATTCATTAAGTTGAAATGGGGGGAATGGGGTCCTATATATAGGAAACCCACATTTCTACAAAAGTCCCTGACAATTGACTCAATGACAAATAACTGAGGGGGTAGGGGAGAGCCCTTGGGCCAAGCCCAATGAATTGGGCCCAATAGCGAACTAGACAACCTGATGACACTCAAACTTAGGGAAATGAACACAAGACCTAGGAATATGACTCAAATAAAAGGAAAAATACATCAAATGACTCAAATAAAAATTACATAGGACTCAAAATTAAATGACTAGAACATTCCGGATGCAACCGGGGCGAGGAGACGAGTTGTGAACGTGGGCATGGGAGGTGATGTCCCCATCATGCCTCTAAAGAACGGTGCCCCTACTAAGGCCATAACCGGGATTCAACCCAGCTTAAGAGGGAGAAGCAGATGAAAAATAGGAGACAAGCTTTATGCAGGATGGGAGAAATCAGGATTTGAATTTCTTCTAGGGCACTACCCCTCAAAGATACAGTCTGTTGCGTCGGGGCTTTGTATCTTTGATTTTGAGACCCATATTTAGGCACGCATGCGACCGGGCTCATGACGTCCCACGGGAACTGTATTGCCACTCTTGCCATGCCTTTGATTCATAGTTTTGCTATTGCTTCATATTCTGATTTTGATAGCCCTTATTGGCTATATATAGAATGAAAGCTCACTTTTCAAGGGTCAAGACTGCCCCTATTTGAGATCTCTCTCGTATTAGGGAGCGTCTAGGTTGATCATCTCATTTGTTAATCTCTTGCCCATGCACTTGGCCGAGTAAAGAAAAGAAAAGACCTTTGTGCATGTTGAGTCTCTCCAAGTGATTTTGTTGATAACAAAACCTTGAACTCAGTTTTCATCTCGTGCCATGTCAAAGTAATCACGAGCAAGCTTTGAATGTGTTTAAGGCCACTTTGTGTAATGCTAAAAGCTTAAATGTATGAATGGATATGAAGCTCAAATGAATATCTCCAAATGCATAATCAAAGCCATATTAAAACCAAAATGCATGAACTGAATGAGGACATGAAGCTCTTGTCATATAGAGATGATTTACTAGGCTAACAATTCATTTCTGTAGGTTTTCCAAGTTTCGGTCGACCTAAGGGCATGGTCCGGTCGACCTAAATTTCCAGGGATCACATATTTACAGAACTGTCACAGTTCGGTCGACCTAAGGGCATGGGTCGATCGACCAAAAACTCCTGGGATCTAAAATCTATAGTCCTTTACAGTTAGGTCGACTGCCCAATGGCTCTCGGTCGACCGAACTCCCTGAGGCAGCAATTGTAGACTTTGTGTTTCTTCAACGTGGGAAGCCTTTCTCCTTTGATTTTTTTAATCCCAAAGCCACCAGACATGCCATGATTTGTGGATCTGGTTCCTGGCTTGTCTCTTGACCATCCAAGTTGTATAAAAACATCTTATTGGGGCCAAAAACCCTAATCACTCAAGGGGAGATCAAAGGGGGCTGCCATGGGAGAAAGAGTGCTGCTATTGTAGCTCCGTGAACAGTACTTCGTCCAGGAGTTCTTCATCCAACCCAAAGCTTTTGAAGATCAATTTGAAGTCAATCAACCCCAGATCAAGTGGAGAGTCAAGCTTCATCCAAAATCTACATCATCTACTCAGGGGGAGCTTAAATCAGAATTTTTTTTTGTGTTTCTTCTTCCAAATTTCTTGAGCTTCAAGTGTTTGTTTCTTGTAATCTTTAAACCTTCAAGTGTGTGTGGATCTAGTTAAATCTCTGTGTGTGTGTGTTTACGATCTTTCAGATCCGTGTGTGTTTCGGTGAGTTTGCACCTTTGTGGGTGCTTCTCTCATCCCACGAGTGTGTGTGTGTGTGTTGTTGATCTTGTAATCCCTTACAAGATAGTGTGTGAATCCTCACATATCGTGAGGGGTGGACGTAGGTTGCCGTCGTTGCATCCAAACCACCTAAAAATCTCTGTCTGTTGTCTGGTTTGTTTCTTATCTTCTACCTCCAATTCTCTTCTAGCATGTTCGCATATTGCATCTGCTGATCTCCTTGTTTAGATCTAGATTAATTGATCATTCTCGCAATAGATCTCTGGTATATCAAAAGATGGATTCAGATTGACAAGGTTAGGCTTGTCAGAAAGATAACATCTTGCGTGAGAGAATCTTTGGACTCTCAAACTCCGCCTAGTACCAAAGACCCATTGTGGTGGTTGATTTTGATAGATCATTTGCTTTGCATCAGATCTGTGTTTGATAATTGCTAGTTTTTCATACTTGCTTTAAATCGAATAAAGTTTTAATTAAAATTTGTTATCACCCAATTCACCCCCCCTCTTGGGTGTCATTGATCGCGGGACTTCAATTGGTATCAGAGTTAAGGCTCTATTTCTTTCAGATCTAACGATCTAGAGTAAGAACCATATCAATGGCCAACAAGGGAATGATGCCTGAGGGTCACTCCATTAATCGTCCTCCCTTCTTTGACGGTTCAAATTACTCTTATTGGAAAAATAGAATGCATATTTTTCTAAGAGCTCAAGAGTATAAGGTCTGGAGGGTTGTGGACAAGGGTCCTTATGTCCTTCCAGACGAAGAGGATAAATGGACACCCGAACAAATTAAGAAATCCATAGTTAATTTTAATGCAATGAATATCATGTAATTTGCTATTCATCCTAATGAATGTTCTCGTGTATCTATGTGCAGTTCAGCAAAAGAAATGTGGGACAAGCTGAGGCTCATCTATGAGGGTACCTCCGAAGTTAAGGAGACGAAAGCCAATCTTCTTGTTAGAGAATACGAGCTATTCAAGATGAAATCTGAAGAGACAATCTCAGAAATGTTCACGAGGTTAACTGAGATTACAAATGGTCTCAAAAGCCTTGAGAAGGAATACATAAACTCCGAGCTTGTGAGGAAGGTTCTGAGATCACTTCCACCAGCATGGCACAGTAAAGCCACTGTCATTGAGGATTCGAAGAATCTGTCCATACTCTCCCGGGATGAGCTCATAGGGTCACTCATGACCTATGAGATAAATATGAAGAGAACTGCTGAGGAAGAAACAAAGAAGAAGAAAATGGTGGCTTTGAAAGCCCACCAATCTGATGATGACTCCCAAGGAGAGGAGTCCACCGAAGGTAGTGATGTGGGAGAAGACTTGGCAATGTGGACACGCCAAGTGAAGAAGTTTTTGAGAAGGAAGAAGAATTTCAAAGGAAATTTCAAAAGGGGCCAAAGAAAGCCCTTCCAAACCAAGGGTGAGCCAAGCAAGTCTAATAATGTTATTATTTGCTATGAGTGCAAGAAGCCCGGGCACATGAGAGGAGAGTGCCCAGAATTGAAGAGAAAGTTCAAGAAGGACAAATTCAAGAAACCTAAAGTCATGGTCGCTACATGGAGCGACGAAGAGGATGAACAGTCCGACAGGGAGCTGGAGGAGCTCGTGGAAAGCTTGAGCCTCATGGCAATTCTGACCCTGATTTTATTTCAAATGAATAATGGGAGTCAGAATATGAAAAGTTATATACTAAATATAAAAAAAATAGATTTGAAAATAAAACTCTCAAGAAGATGATTGATGATTTAACACATGAGGATACTTCTGCTAAGTTTGAGAAACTGGAACATGAATGGTTTGAGTTAACAGAAGAAAAAGAAATGTTGCTTCAAACAATTTCAGATATTGAAAAATCCAAAGAGGAGCTATCATGTAAAATGTCTGATATTGAAGAAGTTTGTAAAAAGTTCAAAAATAAAAAATAAGTTCTGACATCTTCCATTTCAGAACTGGAGAACAAAAATGAGAGTTTGAATAAAGAGGTGACTGACTTGCAGTTCACTCTCTCTAGGTTTGTTAAAGGGAAACAAAACCTAGACAATGTGTTGGGAGTTAAAGTTAACTTCCGGAAAGAAGGATTGGGTACATACCCTAGAACAGAAAACCCTTTGAGCACATAATTACTACATCTTACGTGCATGAAAAAGAAAATGATTGTGCTTCATGCTCACATACCAAGCCCAAACATGTTCAATCTAAACCACACAAATATCAAAGAAGATTCTCAAATGTCAACTGCTTTCATTGTGGTAGATTTGATCATGTAATTGCTAATTGTTGGTTCAAACAAAGCACACAAAGAAATCATGTTGCTTGGACAAAGAAAAGATATGTGTAGAATTGGACTAACTCTTATGGACCCAAATTCGTTTGGGTACCAAAAATAATTGCATGAGAATGTTATTTTTTGCAGATATGCCTTGAAGCCAGGGGGAGCAAATGGTACCTGGACAGTGGTTGCTCAAGGCATATGACAGGGGACAAGAAAGTGTTCTCTACTCTGCAAGATAATGATGGGGGGATAGTTGCCTTTGGTGGAAAAGACAAAGGTAAGATTATTGGAATTGGCAACATAGGTAAGAATTCTTATCGAAAATGTGCTCTTGGTGAAGGGTTTAAATCACAATCTATTGAGTATAAGCTAACTGTGTGACAAAAGTTTTAAAATTATCTTTGACGAAACTCATTGCCTTGTCATGAATAAAATCTCTAATCAAATCAGATTCATCGGCAAAAGGTATGGCAATGTGTATACTGTTGATCTTGATGATGTTGCCGGGGATGATGTGTGCTTGGTAGCAAACAACCATGATAATGCATGGCTATGGCACCGAAGACTAGGTCATGCTAGTTTTGGAGTAATCTCCAAATTGTCTAGACATGACTTGGTGAATGGGCTACCTAAATTAAAATTAGAAAGTGATAAGATATGTGAGGCTTGCACAAAAGGCAAGCAAGCATGTATCTCTTTCAAAAATAAAAATATCGTTTCTACCGCTAGGCCTCTAAAACTGCTCCACCTTGATCTCTTTGGTCCGACTTGGACATCCAGCCTAGGAGAAAAATCTTATGGATTTGTAATTGTTGATGATTACTCCAGATTTACATGGGTGTTATTTTTAGCTAATAAAAGCGATGCCTTGATGGAGTTTCAAGTGTTTTGCAGGAAAATCCAAAATGATAAAGGATACCTCATCACTACAATTTAGAGTGATCATGGTGGTGAATTTGAATATCATGATTTCAGCAGTTTTTGCCAGGAACAAGGATATATGCACAACTTCTCTTCACCCAGGACGTCTTAACAAAATAGAGTAATGGAGTGGAAAAATAGAACATTGATAGACATGGCTCGGACCATGCTAAGTGATAACTCCCTACCCAAATACTTTTGGGCTGAGGCAGTAAGTACAACATGCTACATCATAAACAGGGCTATGGTAAGACCCATTTTGAAGAAAACCCCATATGAGCTCTACAAGGGTAAGAAACCAAACATTTCTTATCTCAAATCTTTTAGATGCCCTTACTATATTTTGAACAATGGTAAGTCAAACCTAGGTAAGTTTGATGAAAAGAGTGACAAAGAAATTTTCCTAGGTTATGCACTTAATTCTAGAGCTTACAGATTGTTTAATAAGAGGACCTTGGTTGTTGAAGAGAGTCCTCATGTGATTTTTGATGAATCTGAATTAAAACTGACAAATCAATCTATTCCAATTTTGGATACAGATGAAGCTCCTAAATGCCCAAATGATGCTAAGGCTAAGGATGAACAAGTGGAAGGGATCTCCGGCAAGGTTGAAAAGAATGAAGATCCACCAATTAAAACACTTCAAGAACCGCAAGTGTAGCACCCGGACTTGCCAAGTTCCTCCACATTCTTGAAAGATCACCCCGCTAAAAACATCATAGGTAATCCTGAAGATGCGGCAAGAACTAGATCTTCACTAAGGCAAGTAGAAGAAGAGGATTTGATGGCCTTAATTTCACGGGAAGACCTAAGGATATTCATGAAGCTCTTCAAAATTAATCCTGGATTCAAGCTATGCGTGAAGAGTTACACCAGTTCGAAAGGAACAAAGTGTGGTCTCTCATGCCGCGTCCCAAGAATCATCACGTTATTGGAACCCGTTGGATTTTCAGAAACAAATTGAATGAGATGGGACTGGGTGTTAGGAACAAGGCCCGTCTGGTTGCCAAAGGGTATAGCCAGAAGATGGGCATTGATTTTGATGAGTCATTTGCCCCGGTTGCTAGACTAGAAGCAGTCCAGATCTTATTGTCTTATGTTTTATCCTTGAACTTCAAATTATTTCAAATGGATGTTAAATCTACATTTCTTAACGGGTACATGAAAGAGGATGTCTTTGTAGAACAACCTCCAGGCTTTGAAGACCCAAAACATGCACAACTTGTGTACAAGCTGCAAAAAGCCATGTAGGGATTAAAGCAAGCACCAAGGGCATGGTATGAAAGACATACTTCATTCCTCATGGAAAATGATTTCAAAAGAGGTAAGGTTGACCAAACACTCTTCACGAGAAAATCAGGTAAAGACATATTAGTAGTTCAAGTGTATGTTGATGACATAATTTTTGGAGCTACTAACAATGTCTTATGTGATGAATTTGCAGAAATCATACAAGGAGAATTTGAGACTAGATTAATGGGTGAACTAAGCTTCTTTCTTGGATTGCAGGTGAAGCAAACGCCTGAAGGCATTTTCATAAATCAAGCCAAACACACCCTGGAGCTGTTAAAGAAATACAGGATGATAGAAGTAAAACCCATGTCAACTCCGATGGCCACAACCATGAAGTTGGACAAGAATGAAAATGATAAAACAGTAGATCCTACACTGTTTCGAGGTATGATCGGATCACTACTGTATTTAACAGCATGCCGCCCTGACATTCAGTACAGCGTATGTCTATGTGCTCGTTTCTAGTCATGTCATAAAGAATCTCATTTATCGGCTGTTAAACGGATTTTTTGATACCTAATTGGCACAATAGATTTTGGCTTGTGATTTTCCATCGGTAGTTTATTTGATCTGATTACATACACCGATGCGGATTATGTCGGATGTATTGTAGATCGTAAAAGTACTAGTGGGTACTGTCAGTTTCTTGGTGGGTGCCTAGTTTCATGGGCCTCCAAGAAGCAACATTCAGTAACTCTCTCAACGGCCGAGGCTGAATATGTAGCTGCTGGAAGTTGTGGAGCCCAAGTACTTTGGATCAAAAATGAATTGCTTGATTTGGATGTTGAAATGAAATGTGTTCCAATCTTGTGTGACAATACTAGTGCAATCAATTTGTCAAAAATTCATGTACAACATTCTAGGACAAAACACATTGATATTAGACAACATTTTCTGAGAGATCATGTAGGAAAAGGGGTCTTTGAATTGAACTTCATTGACACACAAAATCAGCTAGCTGATATTTTCACAAAACCTCTAAACTAGGATCAATTTAGCAAGATAAGAAAAGAACTTGGGATGTGTAAGGGTGAGAGCACACATACATAGGTCTGCACTTAGGATAAGAGTTGCACTTATAGAAACTCATATGCATAAAGGGTAGATTAACATGTATACTGTATGTACTTACTTTCAATACCTTGTGTGTATTTACATCCCTGCATGTTTGAGTGTATTTATACATACAAACCTCCATGAAACTTTTTTTAAGGCCAGATATCCCTTGGTTAAATAAATGTGGACCCAATGATGCCAGATCTAAGGCACTTTCTGAGGGGGAGTTAGAGAATGTTACTCAAAACCCCATCTCTTCTCTTTTTCTCTACATCCTGATGATGGTTCAATCTAGAAGGTCGGTTGATGGTGCTCAATTTAAAAAAAATAAAAAAAATAGGGCTAGGTCGTCCATTCCGATCGACCACCAGCCCCGGTTCGGTCGACCGAACACGGTGAACCGGCCCGGCCGAACCAACAACCGCACCATCTTAAAAGGGGTCTTAACACCCCATTCTCACTTTCTATCACCCCCACTCTTCCTCCAACACATTTCGCTAACCCTAGATGTTGGGTTTTGTGCCCCTCCTTGTCTTTGATAATAGTTTTGATGATTCCAATATATTGTGTGTTTTATGTTGACTCTAAAGTGAAAATATCGTGAGTTCATGTTTACTGACGTCCTCATGATAAACAAGCTAACATGGTGAAATCTTGCTTTGCAGGTGGTTTAAATACAATGGTCCTTCATTGATATATCCTTGTGTTTATCCTTGTATTTGCCTTGAACTACATTTATAACTCAAGTTTATGAGCTGATCTTGACTAACATGAAGATTTGATTGAGTTGCTTTGGAATGCCCATGGTGTGATTTCAATTTGCATTGGATTGCCAATAGCAGCTTTTCTATTTAGGCTTGCAAGGGTCAACCCCATGGGTCGACCCCTAGGTCTTTGAGCCTTGGTTCTCACCGTGTTCTCCGGCTGGTCTCTTGATGGTAAAATTATGTACTTTGAAGTCTGAAGTTTGCTTTACTTTGAGGTATGTTCAGCTGGCCTTTCAGTAATGGGTCATGGGTTGCTTTACCCGAGCTATGATTTGCTGATATTGAGGATAGCCTTTACTTGTCTTTGCAATAGATTGCTTATTCAATTGATCACATGCATTGTTTGATCTATTGGACTGAACTTTAACTGATTTCAAGTGGTTTACTTAGATCACATTGTATATGTGTGAAGAAGTCCTTTTGGAACTCTCTATGGTTTGAACTGAATCTATATTTTAATGAATATGAGTCATATTGAAAGGATTTTGTGAATGTTGACTGTTGCACAAACTTTGTTCTGTGATTGCACAGACTCTGGGGTTATGTGCCAAGACTTGGTCCTTCACATGCACTAACCACTAGTCTTAATATGCATAGAATTGTCTCTTCATCATAATGAACTGAACTTGAAAGTCATGGACTGAATTTGCTTGACCTGTATCAGTTTCGAGTTCTCTATGTATAATCAATGCTTGATATGTGAGCTCCTTGAGAAAATGGTTTGAATTGCTCCAAGTTTCACAAATTCATAGTTGCATTTCAGTTTATCTATATTGAGATTGAAAGGCTCACTCTCTTGACAAGAGTCTAGGAGATTGTTCCTTTTATCCATATTCATGTAAACTAACAAATTTGAATTTCCATGTCTGAACCATATATGAGATGGGAGATACTGTGGTTGTGGAAATGAAGGATTTTGAAATATTCCAAGGTTTGGGTGTAATTTAATACTTCCATGTGCAGGTCAATAGATCCATTCAAATGATAAGATGGAAGGTATGTATTTTTCTCATTAAGTCTGCTCCAAGAATGACAAATTGCATATCTTTGTAATGCAGGTCCTTTAATGTTCACAAATCCTAGAAATCATTGTAAGAATCATCTCTTGATGTATTTTCATATGGCAAGATTGGGTTTAATTCATATTTCATGCCTTGGGCTTTATTGGACTGCATTATGCAGTTTTCTGAATTGACACTGCAAGTGTCGATCCCTAGGGTCGACTCTTGGTGGGCTGGGGTCTATTTTCAACGTAAACAGAACCCCCGGTAAAAAGTGTCGACCCCAAGGGTCGACACTTTACCATGGATCCTATTTTTTTTATAACGGGACAGAACTTGATGAGAAAAGTGTCGACTCCATGAGTCTACACTTTCTCTAGTTCGTCCGGATCGCGATTTCCGGATTGTTTTCAAAATGCCGATTTTGTAACCCTTTTTGCCTTAGCCTTTTACCCCAATAGCCTTAAGGTTTCTCCTATCTATGGGTGTTGATTTGGAGGATTTTTGCATGGGCATTCATGTCCTTTGTAGTTGGCTTTCTTTCTTGCATAAGTAGCCGCGAGTTTCCCACGATGGAAACAATCTCCTGCTCTAACATTGTTTCATTCGTTGCAGGAAGGAAGAGGAGGGCGCCGCCCCACCTAGAGAAGGAAGAAGAAGAAGAGGAGGATGCCAAGAATGAGCCATTCACTATCGATCTGAAGAACCTGGGAGCGAGGTCATCTAACCATTCTCCCTAGGGCACCTTCTACAAGCATTGAGCAGCTTCCACTCCGCAGATAGATCGTTCGGCGCATCCCATCACTCCTTTGGACGGTTTTCACTGCAGATTTGAGGGGGATCCTTCTTCTCTCATCTCTATTTGTCTATTTCAGCATAGATAGTCATTTAGGCAATTATTGTATATCCTTTCGTTTATTAAATTGAGAATACATTGTGTGTGGGCGGAGTTGTATCTCTGCGTGTGTGGTTTTATTGTGGGGAAAGTTTCCCCGTGTTTGGTTGTGTGAGGACGGAGCTGCGACTCCGTGTGGTTTTCGTGTCTGGGGTACGTTCCCCGAACGTGTGTGTGTGTGTGTGCTGTTGTGGCAGCGTGTTGAGGCAAGGCCTCGTGCCATCATGCGTGTACTGCTGCAGAAGTAGCGTGTGTGTGGTTGGGGTTCATCCCATTTTGCTACGTTCGTAGCGTGGTAGTGAAGCCTCACCGAGTTTGGTGAGGGGTGGACGTAGGGAGCCCGTCGTGGTCCCGAACCACCTAAAAATCTTCGTGTTACTTGTGGCATGCCTGTGTGATTGTCTATTTCTCCTATCCCCATTCACAGGTTATCTTATTGATTATTATTTCGCTGCACCACTACACTGCTACCTCCGTTATCTATGTTAAGGTTAATTTGTCTGATTAGTTGCATTAACTATCCATGTGAGATCGAAAAGTTTGATAGAACATCCTATCTCACTTGAGTTTGGGCTAATCAACATAGTTAATTTTATTTCCGTTGTAATTAGTTTAGAAAGTTTTTAAAATTCGACATCTCGGCAAAGGGGACAATTCAACCCCCCTTCTTGTCCGCCACTCTCTCGGCCAACAATTGGTATCAGTGCCCAGTCTCTGATTTTTTAGTGGACCTCACGGTCTAGGAGAAAAGATCATTTTATGATGGCTAGTGTGAATTCAATTCCTGTCTTTGATGGTTTTGATTACGCTGCATGGCTTGGAAAATTTTTTGTTTGGATTTCTAATACTAATCCGAAGCTTATGAGTCTGATTACTCATGGTCCCCATGTTTTACCAAAAAATGAATTAAGATGGATTGATGAACATAAGAGAATGAATTCCGATAATTTGTTTGTTTTGAATGCCCTTAAGGCTGCCTTGGACACTAATCAATTTCCATTTGTTTTATCTTGCAGGACAGCCAAAGAAATCTGGGATGGGCTAAGCGAAGCCCAAGAAAATGGTGCTGATGAGTGTCTCGCAGTAAACAATGACAATGATCGTCAAAGCAAGGAAAACTCTAAGGTAAACTCCGATTCCGAGGAAGAAGATGAGCTTAGCTATGATGATTTAATGGATGCTTACGATGAGTTAGTTGAAAGATACACAGCATTAAAATCTAAAAATAGAAAAATTAAAAAGAAACTTGATGGTGTTTTACATATTAACTCTCCATGTGCTTAGTGCCTTGAAATTAAAAATACTTGTGTTGTTAATTCTTCATGTGAAAAATGCTCTGAGCTTAGGAACTTGAATGAAAGCTTGTTGCATGATGTTGATGTACATAAAGAAACTATTTCAATTATGAAAGCTGAGAATGAATCCTTATTAGGAAAATTTTCAGAACTTCAACATATGGAAAAAGATAATATGATGGGGACATCGCTTACCACTTCCCATTTCTCCATGGCTCCCGATGATCGCCATTGTGTTCGTCTTGATTTCTTGAGTCGAGTTATGTAATTTTCATATTTTTCTGGAGTCATATCATTGTAATTTTTCTTTTATTTGAGTCAAGTCCCTAGGTTAATGAGTCATCTACCTAAGTTTATTATCATTATGTCAGTTAGATTGGTTAATGGGCCCAGTTATATGGGCTTGGCCCAGGGGCGCCCCTTTCCCCCATGGTTAGTTGTCATTAGTCCAAAAGTTAGGGACTTATGTTGAATTGTGGGATTCCTATAAATAGGACCCCAATCCCACCAGTTGAAGGTAATGAAGTATTGAAAGAATTTTGCCAAAGCATTAGTGCACTTCTCCCTCTCTCTCTAGATCTCTCTCTCTCTCTCCCTCTCTCTACTTCTCTCTCTCTTTGAAGGGGGCGAACCCCTCTCTCTCTCCCTTGGGCGCACCTGCCCCTTCACCTCCCCCACTTGCCACATCAGCCCCCCCCCATTAATCACAACCCTTCACCTCCCAAGACCCATAAACCCCATTTACTCCCACCACTCCCCAAGCAACCCTCCCCCTTCCCCATACAACCTTCCATATTCCCAAGAGGAATCCCCACTTCCCAAGCAACTCTTCCCCTCCCCAAGGCAACCCCTCCCCTTCCCTAGGCCTCCATTAAACACCTCCATTAACCCTCCACCCAAATCAAAGAGAACCCTCCCCATTTCCCCAAGCCACTTGCGCCCCCATCATCCCACCTCCACCCCCTTGACCATTTGCGCACTCACCCATACCCCTGCTAGCTCCGCCCCTGGTCTCCTCCCTCACCACACCTTCCCACCTCCCAAACCCCTCCACCACCACCATTGCTAACCCTCCACTTGCATCAACCTAGTTCCACCACCATTCCCTTCCCCTTTGTCCAGTCTGCAGGTGGCAGAGAAAGGCTCGACTTGCAGAAGCAATCACGGATTCATACGGCAATGTCTGAGGGCGTACCATACCTTTCTGGAAAGGTCGTCCAATCAGCTTTGCAGGCGAGGTGATCCCATCCCATTCTGAGCTTGGGGCTGTCCGGGAGAACCATTCTCCCCCGACTGTGCTGGACTCCATCTGCAGAGTACCTGAACCTAATTAGAAGCTGCACCACGACAAACGGCGGAAGATTCAGGCCAAGAGCCCTTCTACAAAGTTCTTCCTCCTCCAGTCCTCTATCAGAATCAAGAAGTCGAACCGCGTTCAGCATCCGGAGGACAAAGTTATTGTTTTTCTCCCTCGGCTGAGCGGTTCTGCCTCCCACAGTCTGCAACGACCTGCCTCAACTCTTCTAAGTCCCCCAGTCCTCTCCGACATCAGACGACATTCCCGCCAGTTTTTATGCAAAGAGGGCTCATCCACGATTCCAGAAACTCCGGCGGTTCATGATTCGGAGTCCAGGAGCAGTCAAGGAACTCTCTGCAAACGGCTGTCAGAAACAGGAAGCTGCCGCGCCGAGATTCTGTCTCCCTGATCAAACCTCGTCCCGGGCCCGCAACTGTAACAGAAGAATTCCGTAAAATTCAGAGGCATCCTAGTCCCAGATACGAAGCATTCCCCACTTGTCTAGCCATCAACAAAATTCCAGAACGGGATCTACGACCTCGACATCAACTGTCAGTCAGCCATCGCAGAGAGCAGGCAGATTCGGCCTCGGCTTCTCCTTTCACGTTTCCGGCGAATCTCCCCTCCCCGCCTGGCCGGCTCACCGCCCCTCCCTGCGTGGAGGTAGTGTTTGCATGTAATTCAATCATCCCCACCCCAAGTCCACCCTCCTGCGAGAGGTGTAGTGAATGTAACTAATTAAACAGGATTCAAGCTTCACCGGCGCAGTGTGCGGGGAACCCACACTTCCCCGCTCGCCCATCGTCCCCGACCGGGGTTGGTTTCTTCAAGCCAACCAAGTGAGCTCCTGCCCTTGCTCCATTTACTTCTGTTTGTTGAATATCCATCAAGCTAGTCCGCTGGCTAGTAAGAGAGTGCCCGTTCCCGGATGCACCATCTTGAGTGGTCATCGTGGACAATAGTGAGTGACTGACCTTGTGCCCCCAAGGCACCCGGTCGCCCTTGATCATGGGAATCCTACCTTCGGGAGGGAAAACCTTAGTTGTGCTGGCCCTCTACCAGCAAGGGTCCTTCTCCCCCACCTCGACTCGGCATCATCGAGTCACCACGGGTAACAGGTGCGCACGGTGAGACGGCGTCTTCCAAGCTTTCTCGACTTTTGTGAATGCGTTTGCGAATTAAGTCCAAGGGATCATTGTCACTTGCTGCATTCCCGTCATTGTGTCACATCAAATTGGTATCAGAGCATTATCCTTAGGGTGTGTCACATCATAATGAGAATCTGAAAGAATTGAATAGTGCTATGTCTGAAAAATTACTTGTCTTTGAAAAGGAAAAATGCATGTCTGTTGACAAATCTGATTGGTTTAGGGAGGTAAGACATGAAATAGAAAGCTTTAAGAACGTGAATGATAAATTTGAATGCAATGAAACCATGAATAAAATGGTTGATGAAAATGTGAGTTATCAAAATGAAAAACTTGCTGAAGAGATTCAGAAATTGAAAAATCAAAATAGTTTATTGGTTGATAAACTCTACATGTTTGAAAAAGGAAAACATGTTGTTGATGATCTTGAAAATCCTCATGTTTTAGAACAGGATGTCGCAAGTTACAAAACTGTTAACTCTTTGTTGAATGAGAAAATTACGTCATGTGAAGAAGAGATTGCTAATTCTGAACTGCATATCTTGAATCTAGAAAATGAAATGAAGAGCTTAAATGAATCCTTGTCCTTATATGATAAAAGAAATCAAAAATAGAAAAATGTTGTTGATTGTTCTTGTATGCATGAAAAACTTCCATCTGTTAAACATAATCATGCAACAAGTAAAAGAAGGAATGTTTTATGTTATTACTGCGGGAACCTAGGTCATGACATGTACGACTACTCTTTAATGAAGTTTGATGATGATGAAGCTTCTAAGTCTAGAGTGAACATGGTTGATGATTCTAAGAATTTTGAAAAACCTATGAAAAAAAATTTCAATGCTCATTGCTATTACTGTGGATTACATGGTCATATTTTTGAAAATTGTTTCACAAAGAAAAATGATGATGAATGGTGTCTCAAAAAGAATTTTTCATGTTATTATTGTGGTGAACATGGACACATGATGAATACTTACTTTTTAATGAAAAATGATCCATGAAAAGAAAATTTTCTTATTATTATTACTGTGGTGAGAATGGTCATTCTATGGATGACTGTTCCACAATGAGATTTGATGATGATCAGTTCTCCAGGAGATATAGAAATACATCTTCTCATGTTAGAACTAACCCCTCGAGACCCAAGATGGCTTGGGTATCCAAAACTTTGAAATGAGAACGTATTTTGCAAGGGCGCCTTGAGGCCGATGAATGTCTCTAAATGTGGACTCTCAAGGCAAGAAACAAAATTGGTTTGTTTTGAAACTTATTTTGATGAAGTTCATCTTAAAAAATCTGCAAAGGTAAAAGTTGAATTTGGAGTTTGCATTTAAACAATTGCATTCCTGTTTTGTTGATTTTAGCAACTTCAAATGTGTTGAAATTTGCAGGTTAAGTGGCTAGGTGATTATGTCTACTTTGCATAGTCTCCATTTCACATTTTGTGATTAAATTTAGTATTTGAATGCTTAACAGTGCATATATGCAGTTCTTCATACACCTTCTCTTTCACTTTGCAAATAAAACTGGCTTTGAATGCTTTTCACTGTGCATAGTCTTTCATACTCCTATTTACTTTTTGTAAATAACAATTCACTTGCGCATACATAGAACACATACTTAGCTGCATGATACTCATTGCACATATCATTGCATACTTGTAGATAAAGAAAACTTTCAATCATCTTTTCAAGTTACATGCATACACTTACATATCATTGCATACTTCTGTGCTTGAATGCCATGGTTATTCGATATATAAAATGATGTTAGTGGAAGGTTGGATTTTATCCAGCCAGAAGCTTTCACTACGTGTGAGGTGATCTTCGGACCTACGTTCTCCGCCAAGTGCCGGTAATCAAGCTGCTTGAAGTCATTGGAAAATCTCTGGCTCAATGCATGTATATACTTTATGCAACCACTTTTTGACTCCTTCTATGACTCATCCCTTGTTAAATAAAATTGCATTGATTTAGACATGTTTGCTACATGGTATATATTAAGGGGGAGATCTTTTATAACCGTGCATACATTCAGGGAGAGACATTACTGTGATAAGTCTAATTCATCTTTTGCATTCAATACAACCACCCACACAAAATGCACCTTTTTGAGATAATGATTCAATCTAATAAAGATTACCATTTTCTACTCTACACTTTAGAGGGCTATTGATTCTCTACATAGAAATCACATGTCTCGTGAGGAAAAAGTTGTTTACCCCACCAAAAATTTGTATAAGTGGAACATGGATCCGAGTAGCCGGGATTTCCCCCTGAAATAAAGGAGGAAACTCACGACGAAAGGAGAAACTAATCCATATTAAAATAAGTGTGATTTACCACCGAGTAGCCGGGAAGTGTCCCTGAGATAAAGGATACAACTCACGTCGAAAAGTGATAAAATCCACAGTTAAGATAAGTGACGAAACTGAGTAACCGGGAAGTGTCCCTGAGACAAAGGATAGCACTCGTGTCAAAAAAATAGTCACACCATTTTTAGTAATTAAAAAATTGGGGTCATACATAGCTACCAATATTCGAGCATTGTGTATGAAAGTGTATGGATGATAAGTTCTTTTTAGTGTTCTTTAGAAAATCTGATTTTCTATATTGATTTAAACCTCATTGCTCAATCTTCACATATGCACCTTGGGTTTGATTGTTTGAATGTTCTTTATGAATCAGTCATCCTTTATAGTTAATGCAGTACTTTATGTTGAGTTAGATGGACGTAGTCTATCTCCACGAAATGGATCTTGAGGGGGGTGAATAGATCTAATGCCTATTTAAAAACCAATGTAAGGTTCAAATGCGGAATATAGGCAAATCTTCTAAATCACTAATCCTGATACTAGATTTCAACATAACCGAATCAAGCTCTTAAAGTAAACAAGACAACCAGTCGCACACAATTCATAGACAATCACACAAACACAAGACACCGACAATTTTTAGGTGGTTCGATCAAGGACCTACATCCACCCCACACTCAACCGAGTATGGCTTACTGCTGCGCAGTACAGCTTGCGTCTGCTGGGCACTACAGCTTGGCCAACAATCGCAGATACACAGCTTCACTGGGCACTACAGCTTGCCGACCAAGGGAACAGATCCTCTGCAACTGCTGGGGAAATACAGCTTAACCCGTCCAGTGGAGACTTCCACTGCAAATCCGCTGACTCACAGCTTGAAGAAACAGGAATTCGGAAATGAAAGATAGAAGCAAACCGAAAATGAAAACCCAAATGGGAATGTAGCTCGAATGAGCAATGCTCAACTCTGGTTTCTGAACCAAGAGACTGAGATACAACCTCTCAAACAAAAACTCTCACAATCTCACTCTCTCGATCAAGCTCTCTCAACTCATCTCTCTTGATCTTCTCTTCTCTCTTTTTCTTCTTCACTGTTTCTCTTCTCACAGTGGATCGAGGGCACTCTGCTGCTTTCAGACTTACTGTATAGACTTTGCTCTCTTCAGATTTCGATCACCTTCATCTGAACACCAAGGCTTCAATATATACTGGCAGCAGGTGGATAAGGGTGCATGGTTTCCATGTTTTCCCGCCCAAGGAATTCGCCAAATCCGAGGCAACTTTATCTACGTGTCATCATCTGATCACCTCGTCCTCCTGGGATCACGAGCCATGTCAGCAATCCCTGTAGAGAATCCCTGTCAGACAGAGTATCGGATCATCAGCTGTAAGTATATTCATTGCAGTGTATAGACTTTGGTTTATAGCCGACGTACAGACATCAATGTATGGACTTTACAAGACAAACACAATGTGTATACTTGCTCAGTGTATGGACTTGTTTGAGCGAAAAAGTAATGTATATACTTGAGGCATGAAGGCCAATGTACAGACTTGGCCACAAGCTGAACAATCGGATGTATAGACTTTGAGATCATTCAATCAGCCAATGTGTAAGACATCACGATGTATAGACTTCAGTTTATATGAAGGGCTGTACATACTTGCTGAATTGTAAAGCAATGTGCAGACTATGAAGGACCTCACTCAATGTATGGACTTTAGTGAAGTGAACAGATGTTCAGACTTTGAATATGAAGACCAGTGTATGGACTTCGAATATGAGGACCAATGTACAGACTATGAGAGCTAAGGCCAATGTATACACTTTAAGAACCTGACCCAGTGTATGGACTTAACGTGATGCACAAAGACACAGTCCAATGTACAGACTTCATGACCAATGCATGAACGAGACGCTGTACAGACTTTGAATGAAGGTCCAATGTGCAGACTTGCCTTAGACTTTAAATGAGACGTACCTGACTGTACAGACTTGGGTAGCATGAGACGCTGGAAGAGACGGTGGAGTCTGTATAGACTTTGCCCAAAGCCTTAGACGCAACAGAGACAAACTGATGTACACACTTAGCCAATGCAATGCAATGTATGGACCTGTACAGTGAAACGATGTATAGACTTCACCAAGACACTACATGAACAATATGATGCGATGTACATACTTTGAAGAACAACATCCAATGTATAGACTTGATAAAACACTCACGAGTGTATAGACTTCGTTGTACACACTTGTGAAGTTGAATGCAAGACAAGGCTGTACAGACTTGATGAATAATGCAAGTTAGATGAATGTATAGACTTGCATTCATTAGGTAAATGGATGTAAAGACTTTGTTCAAGACGCATGCAAGCAGCCCAATGTACAGACTTGATCAAGGCACAGGTGTTTGAGTGTATAGACTTCAAAGTGAAACGACGGTAAAGCCAACAGTGTACAGACTTCAAGAGAAACGACGGTAAAAACCACCGATGTATAGACTTGAAGGGAAGCGTAGGTGAAGCTTCCAATGTACAGACTTCGAAGGTGAACAGTTGGATGTACATACTTGGAAGATCACTGATGGCTGTACAGACTTTGCTTCAATGTATAGACTTGGAAGTTCAACGAAGGATGCATAGTGCACTGTATGGACTTCCAATGAGACACAAATTGAGACGATGGATGTATATACTTTCCACCGACAAATGTATAGACTTTGCGAACCACAATCTATTGTACAGACTTTCAAGCCTGAAGGCCAATGTGTGGACTTGCACAGTAGCTCAATGTATAGACTTGATATGTGTCCTTCGGCTGTACTGACTTCACTCTAGCAGGTAATGCAGCAATGTATATACTTTGAACTTGAACGTGCAGTGTATAGACTATGCAATGCACTGTGGATGTATGGACTTGCAACGACGGGCAATGTATAGACTATGCACTGTCCAATGAATGGACTTTAGCTAAGGTGAACAATGTACACACTTAGCCGATGTGCAGACTTTAACGATGTGATGTAATGTACACACTTGTAAAGATGATGCAATGTGTTGACGTTGCAATGTATGCCAATGTATAGAGTTTCATGCTGCAAAGCACTGTGAAGACTTGTGAGTGTGTGCAGAACACAGTATAGACTCTGACTGCATTATGTACACATACAACCTGATAAAAGCAATTTCATCAAAATAGGAACTGTTGCCAATCAATCAAAACAAACAAACAATCAAGATAAGGCGTTGCCATAAAAATGAAGCAAATGCCAACATCATCAACACAGAGGAGTCACAACAATCTCCCCATTTTTGATGATGACAACCCCTTATTAAATAGAATAGCAACATCTTGTCAAACATATGTATTTTTATGTATTTTGATGAAAAACATGATTTGTTATTCAGATTGACATGCAGATGTTATGAATGCATGCTACACAATGCAAGTAACTTACTGCCCCAGACTCCCCCTGTAAATGAATTCAGAATTCAGACAACATATTCTCCCCCGACAACATACTTTCCCCCTAGATAATATTCTCCCCCTTTGCCATCAATAAAGAGGAGGGAAAGGGAATGCAAGGGAAAGATCAAGAAGTTAACTGACTGGCATTCTGAACAAGTAGTTCATGAATAAGCATGCTAAAGCACAGAGTCTTCAGGTATATGAATTTAGAAACTACTTTCAGATAGAGTGATGGTTTAAAGACTATAAAATTTTGAGTTCATGCACTACAATCAATAGATAAGTTCGCTGTGCATGATAAAACAATAAACCAGAATCACATTTGCATGAGAGAGTCAGTTTCAAAATATCTTACTTTCATAGTCTCAAACAAATGATTGAGAGATACCAAGTCATGTATTGAAACTAAACAAATTGACATTCATGAAATTTCTTTTGATGGAGCAGCATTTGCAATACAAGTTCATTAAGGGCATTCAGGTGCCATTGTCTTTTTACATAAGGGTATATGTTTATCAGACGCCAATACCCCTAGATACTCAACATGATGGACCATTCTGCCATGATCAAACTCAATAAAAGTGATTTACACCTTTTTGTGTGAGGGTACACGTTTATCAGACGCCAGTTACCCCGAGGTACTCAATGAAACCACCCTACTGTTTTGATCATGTTATACAGAGATAGCTGATACACCTCATGACATAAGTGTTGTCCACTTCTTTGATGGATCACTCAGTTTCTCAGTCATTTACCGGTCATTGCTCTGCCAATTTTATTTTGTAATGATTTTCAATATTTTTCAATATCTTTCTTTGCTGTCCTTTACTCCTTTATATGTTTCAGAATGACTTGTTTAAGAACAATACACATTCTTAGCTTCTCTAACATGATTTCAGATATGATTTACTTTGTCTGACATGAAATAAGATAAGGGTTGAGAGTTTTTATCAATTTTCAGCTTACTCCTATACTGATTGCAATATTTAAACTCCAACAAGTTATAAAATTTAAACCATTAGGTCAGTCCTTAAGCAATTCAAATTCTTACAACTGAAGAAGTCTATTTTCTATTGCTTAGAAATCAGAACTGACTAACAGATTGCCATAATGTCAGAATCGATATTCAGACTTAAAGGATGAATGAATTCAAGAAGGTTGAAGACACTCTGAATTTCTAGCAGAAACTCCCCCTGTCTATATGCATGCAATTTTGCAAATGAATGGCAAGAATTGAATGAGAGAGAGCTTAGACACAATCATGACTAAATGATATGCAATGATGATCATGAGTGTGATGCCACATTCAACATCCACAGGTTTATTCAAGCTATCAGATGCAAGTCCAAATCAGAAATTTTATTCAAGGTAGCTGAACATATCATTCATCATGCTGAAATTTACATAAGCCAAGTTCTCTTCTAAGAAATTTAAATCTTTCATTCCCAAGAGGCTTAGTAAAAATATCAGCAATTTGGTTTTCAGTTTCTATGAAATTCATTTCAATCTCTTTTTTATTTACAGCATCTCTAAGAAAATGATGTTTTATCTCTATATGCTTAGTCCTAGAATGATGAACAGGATTTTTAGCAAGGCATATAGCACTAGTATTATCACATAAAAGTGGAATACATCCCAAATTTATCTGATAATCAGCCAGTTGGTGCTTAATCCAAAGTCCTTGGACAGCACAATTACATGTTGCAACATACTCAGCTTCAGCTGTAGATAATGCTACAGTGTGTTGCTTCTTAGATGCCCAAGACACTAGATAGCCACCAAGGAATTGACAATAGCCACTAGTGCTTTTTCTATCTACTCGACACTCAGCATAGTCTGTATCAGTGTAGGCTAGAAGCTCTAACTCACACTTAGCAGGATACCAAAGACCTAGCTCTTGGGTGCCTAGTAAATACCTAAAAATCTTTTTCACAGCTTTAAAATGGGTTTCTTTAGGACTTGCCTGAAATCTAGAGCATAAACACACTGCAAATTGAATATCAGGCCTAGATGCTGTAAGATAAAGAAGGGATCCGATCATACCTCTATATAGCTTTTGGTCCACTGGTTTACCTTTAGAATCTCATCTACATTTGTTGAGGTACCCATTGGAGCTGATATTTCCTTGAGGTTGTCCATTTTATACTTCTTCAATAGATTCTTTATGTACTTGGACTGAGAAATGAATATGCCATCTTTTGATTGTGTAACCTGCAGTCCAAGAAACAATTTGAGCTCACCCATTGAGCCCATTTCAAACTCATCAGTTAAAATTTGAGAGAATTCCTCACACAATTTGGGGTTAGTTGACCCAAACACAATGTCATCCACATAAATCTGAATAATAAGAATATCTGGATGACTCACCTTGGTAAACAATGTTTGATCAACTATACCTCTTGTGAAATTCTTGTCGGTGAGGAATTTGCTCAACCTGTCATACCAAGCTCTAGGAGCTTGCTTTAAACCATAGAGAGCTTTATTTAGTTTGTAAACATGATTAGGAAAGTCTAAACATTCAAACCCAGGAGGCTGTCTCACATAGACATCCTCATTAATTTTCCCATTCAGAAAAGCAGATTTCACATCCATCTGCTGAAGATTTATTCCTAGGGAACATGCATAAGCTAATAAGATTCTGATTGCTTCTAACCTAGCTACAGGGGCAAAAGACTCTTCAAAGTCTATTCCAAATTCCTGATTGTACCCCTGAGCTACAAGTCTGGCTTTATTTTTAATCACATTCCCTGATTCATCAGTTTTATTTCTAAACACCAATTTAGTCCCTATGATTGTTTCATGATCAGGAGGTGGAACCAAATGCCACACCTTATTCCTGTCAAATTCATTGAGATCCTCATGCATGACATTTATCTAATGCACATCTTGGAGAGCACAGTCAATGGACTTGGGTTCTGTGTTTGATACAAAAGCATAAGCATTCAGTTCATGTTGAATTCTCAGGTGACCTCTAGTCCTAGGGGGTCATGCAGATTTCCAATTACATTATCTACAGGATGATCTTTAAGATATCTAATGTTAACAATTGAATTGTCATGTGTTTGATTTACTTCCCCCTGAACTGTAGGCTCCTCTTCATTACGCTCTGTATGTCCTTCTTCATCCTCGGATTTGTCTGTAGGATCTCCTTCCTTCAAAATTTCACCATTGTCTTCATTCCTACATTGACCAACATTAGAATTTACCAAGGATTCATCAAAAACTATGTGTGGAGATTCTTCAATAGTTTTAGAGTTCATATTGTACACTCTATATGCTCGGGTGTTTTCAGAATAACCAAGAAAGATTCCTGGTTCACCTTTAGGTTCAAATTTATGAAGGTCTCTTTTATCATTTATATGAATAAAACATTTACATCCAAAAACCTTGAAATGAGCAATACAAGGTTCCTTACCCTTTAAGATCTCATATGGTGTTTGCTGGGTAGAAGGTCTTACTATGGCTCTGTTAATTACATAACAGGCAGTATTCACTGCTTCAGCCCAAAATTTCCTTGGTAGACCACCTTCAACAAGAAGTGTACGACCCATCTCCACTAGGGTGCTGTTCCTTCTCTCCACAACTCCATTCTGCTCAGGTGTTCTTGGTGAGGAGTACCTATGGTTGATTCCATTTGACCTGCAGAATTCATCAAACTATGAGTTTTCAAACTCACCTCAATGATCAGTCAAAATGTTTTCAATTTTCTGATTTATTTTAACATAGAACTCCTGAAATTCTGAGAAGGCATCACTCTTATTAGATAAGAAATAAACCCAAGTATACCTAGAAAAGTCATCTACCATGACAAACCCATACCTCCTCCCTGATAAGCTGACAGATCTGGTTGGCCCAAAAAGGTCCATGTGTATCAACTCATAGGGTTTGGAAGAATGATTTTTAGTTCCAGACTTAAATGACTTTCTAGTTATCTTTGATTGAGTGCATGCATCACAGATTTTATTTTCTTTCTTGAAGGAAACTTCAGGAAGTCCTCTAACCATGCCATGCTTATTTAGTTTGTGCAAAACAGTGTAACTAGCATGACCTAACCTACGATGCCATAAAAATGCTAAGTCTTCTCTACTGGCAGTAAGGCAAAGGTTAGTATGTTGAATGTCATCTAAATCTATCATGTATGTATTATTTATTCTTTATCCAGAAAATTTGACACTTTCAGAATCAGGTTCAAAAACCTTGCAGCATTGAGAATCAAATAAAACATTGTATCCTTTATCACACAACTGGCTGATGCTGAATAGATTATAAGCTAACCCTTCAACCAGCATAACATCATCAATGCAGCAGGTAGAGCACTTACCTATTTTACCTGATCCAATAATCCTACCCTTTGTGTTGCTTCCAAAACAAGGCCTCCTAGTTTCTCAGTCAGCATGTAGAACTTGGCCTTATCTCCTGTCATATGCCTGGAGCAGCCGCTATCCAAGTACCACAAGTTGTTCTTGGCAGCCAGACATACCTGCATACACAATTAGGTAAAGAGGTTTGGAACCCTAGACTGATTGGGCTCCATAACAGATGAATTAGAAGCAAAGCAAGAAAGCAAGCTTTTCGGAATCCACATTTGTTTAAATGAATTTTGTTTAGTGGATCCTACAGATTTTCTTCTGTTGTTGTTCCTCTTCTTATTGGCAGAAGCATGATTATTGACAGTGTTGTTACTTCTGTGCCAGTGCCTTGGCCAGGGTGTGTTCACAAAGTTTTGGCCATAGTAGTTCCTAGGCTGGCTAAAGAAGTGTTGGTTCCTAGGTGTCCAGTTGCCATACCCATTTACCCAATTGCTAGTGTAAGGTCTTTGATATTGTGCAGCCTGATATGCAAGACCTATATGCCTCCCCGGAGTTCTAGTCCAATCTGACCTGTTGAAGTAGGTTGACTGTGCATTGTGATAGGTCTGAACTCTGGGTTGGTAAAAATGTTTGGGTTGACTTCTAGCAGCATTATGTGATGTGACACAAATCCTTCGACTTAAATGTGCAAGCAATTCGGCCCGAACGGCGATCTCTCACAAGCGGTTGACCCGCGTCGTGCGCACCCGGATCCGTAGGTGGACCGGCGATGGTGGTGAGGGTCCGAGGTTGGGCCTCGAGGCTCCAAGGATATGGCCAGCTAGGGATAGACCCCAATGGGCCAGGGATGCCCAATGTCAAGGGCGGCCGGCACGCCGAGGGCGTGGGATGTAATGTCACACTCACAACTCGCCCGCGGTGGCACTTGATTAAACGGAATGTTGGGACGAGCTCTCTCTCACCGCCGACGGCACATGAAGGGATAATACTAAACTAAGCAAAGGTAAGGAACCAACAGAGGAGAGTGGTCCGAAGCTCACCTGATCGGTGTGAAGACACCGATCCCGGCCGGAGACGAGGGCGAGCGGGGAAGTGTGGATTCCCCGCACACTGCGCCGATGAAGCTTGAGTCCTGCTTAATTAGTTACATTCACTACACCTCTCGCAGGAGGGTGATCTTGGGGTGGGGATGATTGAATTACATGCAAACACTACCCCTACGTAGAGAGGGGCGGTGAGCCGGCCAGGCGGGGAGGGGGGATTCGCCGGAAATGCGGAAGGAGAAGCCGAGGCTGAATCTGCATGCTTTCTGCGATGGCTGACTGACAGTTGGTGTCGAGGCTGTAGATCCCGTTCTGGAATTTTTCCGATGGCGAGACCAGTGGGGAACGCTTCGTATCTAGAACTAGGATGTCTCTGAATTTTTCTGAATTCTTCTGATGCAGTTGTGGGTCCAGGACGAGGTTCGATCAGGGAGGCAGAATCTGAGCGCGGCAGCCTCCTGTTTCTGACAGCAGCTTGCAGGGATTGCCCCGACTGCTCCCGTACTCTGAATCATGAACTGCTGGAGGCGTTGGAATCGTGGACAAGTCTTCTTCACAGAAAAACTGACGAGGAAGCCGTCCGATGTCGGAGAGGATTGGGGGACTCAGAATACTGGAGGCAGGTCAATGCAGACTGTGGGAGGCAGACCCGCGCAGCTGAGGGAGAAAAATGGTAACTTGGGACCACGGTCTACGATCGATGTTCCGCTTCTTGATCCTGAAGACAGACAGAACGAGGAAGAACTTTGTAGAAGAGCCCTCAGCCTAATTCCTCCATGGTTCGTTGTGGCACAGCTCCCTTTCTGGTTCAGATACTATGTTGGGGAAGCTCTGCGCAGTCGGGGGAGAATGGTCACCACGAACTGTAGCGAAGTCAGAATGAGACGATTCCACCTCGCTTGCAAAGAAGACTCGCAGACCTTTCCAGAAATGTAAGGTGCACCTCCAGATGACGTTGTATGACTCCGGAGCCGGCTCTGCAAGTCAGGCCCCAATCTGCTACCTGCGGGTTGAACAGAGTAAAGGGGCTATTTGGTGGAGAATGGTTGAAGGGACTGCAATGGGGAGGGGGCTAATGGCTGTGGGGCTTGGATGGTGGTGGGTAGAGATGGTGGAGAGGTTGGAGAAGGAGGTTGGGTCGCAGCTAGCAGGTGGAGGGGAAGGGGGGTGCGGCCAAGGGTGGAGGGTGAAAGGGGGGGGGCAAGTGGCTTGGAGGGAGAGGGAGATTTGAACTTGGTTTAATGTGGGGATGGTTAATGTGGTCTTGGGAAGGGGAAGAGGTGTGTTGGGGATGTGGAGAGGTGCTTGGGGAGGTGGGATTCTCCCTTGGGAGATGGAGGGGTGGCTTGGGAAAGGGAGATGTTATCTTGGAAGGTGAAAGGTTGCTTGGGGATATGGTGTGAGTAATGGGAGGAATTAAGTGGACCTTGGGAAGGGGAAGGGTTGGGATGAGATGGAGGATGATGTGGCAAGGAGAAGAGAGAGAGAGAGGGGCGAAATTTGGAGAGAGAGGGGGAGGAGAGAGAGAGGGGGCAGCACCCTTTAGAGAGAGAGAAGTAGAGAGATAGAGAGCTTGAGAGAGAGAGAGAGAGAGAGCCAGAGACACAAATCTTGTGGATTTTAAACTCAATAATTCATTAGCTCCAAATGGGGGGGTTGAGGTCCTATTTATAGGAAACCCACAATTTAACAAAAGACCCTGAGTTTTTGACTAATGACAATAAACCATGGGGAAGGGGGGCGCCCATGGGCCTAGCCCACTTAATTGGGCTCAAATGACGCATTAACCACTCTAATGACAACTAACCTACGTAGCTGACTCTTTAACCTAGGTACTTGACTCAATAAAAGGGAAATTACATAATCTATGACTCAAGAAAATATAAAAATTACAAGTCATGATTAAGAAAAAATGTCGCGAACATGATGATGCATAGCTGGCAACCAACGGGAACCTCGAAAGAGTGAGGAGTGGTAGGAGATGTCCTCATCATACCCCCGGGGTGCGGAGAACTTGACTCCGTCGAGTATGGGTCCACCGGGGTAGCGGTCCTCCAAAGTAGCTCTGGGCGAACCACGACCTCCAGACTCAACCTTGTGTCTGCGACCAGGGGACGGTCCTTCATCCTCTCATGGTGGCTCAGGCGCACCCTCTTGCTGGCGATGGAACCTTGCTTGCCTAGTATTGCCTCCGTGTGCACACGTCGGGCTCTCAAGGCTATTTTGTGGGAGCTCTCCGGGGTGTCCCTCTCAGAAGAAGGTATAGGCTCAAAGCACTCACTAGGATCCACCGCGGTGCCCATATAGGGTGCCAGGTCAGCCACGTGGGAAGTGGGGAATATCCCATAACCCATTGGTAAATTCAATCCATAAGATGTGTTGCCAAAGTCACTAGGAACAGGAAAAGGTCCAAGTCCTCGTGCCCTCGAATGGGAGGTGACCCTAAGGTAGAGCCACTCCGATGCCATCATCACCAAATCGCCTACTTGGAGTTCTAAGTGGCGCTTGCGAGCTCTTATCCGCTCTTTGTGAACCTCACCGCTCATTGCGAATTGCTTGCGTGTATGCGTATGCCATGTACTATGATGCGGTGTGGGTGTGAAAAGCTTGGTGTGTAAAGGTGGACCGGGGCAACCGTAAATTGACCTATCATGTTGTGATGCCATGTGGACCTTGATGAACTTTGGTGGACCGGGGCAACCACTAGTGGCCCTATCATGCCTAGTCTTCATAACAATGGTGGGAGGGCCATGGTATCTATAGGAGAACCTATCACATAAAGTGGTGATGAATGTCGGGGGACCTGGACACCCGTAGATGCTCCTAACATGCATATGATCAATGATGAATGAGGGAGGACCAGCACATCCAAATGTGAGCTAGTCATGCATTGGGCTTAAAGTGTACGTGACATGTATAACATGACTAGGCTTACTATCCCTACCAAATGATGCAAAATGTAGTGGCACATGCATTCCCATCCAAATGGTTTCTCCCATGTATATGGATTGGTGTGGGAGTTTCCAATCATAGGGGTCAAAGGGGTCAAGGAAAATGGAGTGGGCTTGGTCCAATAAGGTTGGATGGGGTATGGACAGGTTGGTGGTGAGTAAGGTGGGTGGGTATAGGAAGGGATCGAAGGGGTCATGGTAAGGGTCACCTATGGAGAGGAACTCTAGGTCCTTTTGGTCCTCACAACTCCTTGATGGCGGATTCTCCTCCTCTAGTAAAGTGATCGAGCCAAGGTTTTTGGTGGAATGGTCGGCCATGAATGGAGGGCTGGTTGTTCTACCCGAGATAAGCAACTCAAGTTTGTGGATAGCATCGGGCTCATCGGGTGTAGGGAGGAGTAAAAGAAGGTCGCTAGTGTAGTAACTTACAGTGTAAATGGAGGAGATGGATCCAACACATAGGTGTAGGAAGTCAAGGCTCCTAGGTCGGTCGGCTACAGTAGTCAACATGTCAGTTAGCTCCATTTGCCAAACTATACCCTTAAGAAGATCCCCTAATGTTTCCACCTCATAGGTTGATTGGATTGTGGTGTGATAGGTGGATAAGGGTACTATGGGGAGGTGGGGGAGGTGTTGTTCCGTGGCAGGGTAAGCATGGGGCAGGATAGGGTGAGTCCGATTTTCCCCAAGCCATCTAGCCAAGGGCCCACTTATGATAAGTTCACTCCAAATTTGCGGTGGCATGAAAGGTGAAATTTCTTCCTCGTTTTGGCCATGACTTTCCCCCAAGATGGGGAGTTGTTCTGGGGTGTTCCCTACTAGGGGTTCGGGTGTGGGGATCATGGTTTCCTCTACCAAGGAGGTGAGTAGGTCCTTTGTAGGTGGGGTGATGATGACTGGCATGTGGTGCTCTTTGGGTGGTGGGTAATGGGGGTCTTGGGGTAGGATGGGGAGGGGTAGAAGTGGAGGCCTAGGTTGGGCATCTTGTAACTCATGGGGGAGGGTGCACCCAATTTGGCTCAATGGATTCTCTTTGGGAAGGAATGAGTTCTCATGACCCAGTTGGGCTTCATATTCTTCTTCCCAATCTAGGGGAGCCTCATGGTCTTCGGTCACCGCCTCAAGTTCCCCTTGGGTAGGGGTAACTACTTCTTCTAAAGCCAATGGGGTGGGAAGGTCTTTTGATGATGGGGTGTTGCTAGCCGGTGTGTGATGCACACGGGGTGGTGAACAAGGAGGGGACTCCGGTGGATGGGAGAGGACATGGGTGTTGTTGAATCGGAAGGCTCCCGGAAGGTGTGGCGGATGCACTAGGCAAGTCTGACGTGTCGGGTCAATGTTGGCATTCCTTTCATCTAACCATCTCCTACCTAGGATTATGCAAGGGCCCGCCAAAGTGCCAATCTGACACCAAGCTCCATCACAGTATGTGGTCTTCCCAAAACATTTATGGAATTCAACGAAGACTTGGTCTCCGTCATGCACAATTTGTCCGGTCCTAGAAAGAGAGGCAACGATATCGGGGGATACCCAATTATCAGACTCCAAGTCAATAAAATTGATTTCCGCAGGCTCTCCATTGGGTAGGTATGCAAGGGATATGATTGGGAGTGGGATCATTTGGTCCGTAGACTCATTGACAGTGGGTGGTGGACAATGCATGGGACGGTCTGTCGGGGACTCTAATGCAAGCGTGCCCATGGACTAGACTCGTAGAGACAAGTCTAAAACTTGCTCTGATACCAATTTGATGTGACACAAATCCTTGGACTTAAATGTGCAAGCAATTCGGCCCGAACGGCGATCTCTCACAAGTGGTTGACCCGCGTCGCGCGCACCCGGATCCGTAGGTGGACCGGCAATGGTGGTGAGGGTCCGAGGTTGGGCCTCGAGGCTCCAAGGATATGGCCAGCTAGGGATAGACCCCAATGGGCCAGCGATGCCCAATGTCAAGGGTGGCCGGCACACCGAGGGCGTGGGATGTAATGTCACACTCACAACTCACCCGCGGTGGCACTTGATTAAACGGAATGTTGGGACAAGCTCTCTCTCACCGCCGACGGCACATCAAGGGATAATACTAAACTAAGCAAAGGTAAGGAACCAGCAGAGGAGAGTGGTCCGAAGCTCACCTGATCGGTGTGAAGACACCGATCCCGGCCGGAGACGAGGGCGAGCGGGGAAGTGTGGATTCCCCGCACACTGCGCCGATGAAGCTTGAGTCCTGCTTAATTAGTTACATTCACTACACCTCTCGCAGGAGGGTGAACTTGGGGTGGGGATGATTGAATTACATGCAAACACTACCCCCACGCAGGGAGGGGCAGTGAGCCGGCCAGGCGGGGAGGGGGGATTCGCCGGAAATGCGGAAGGAGAAGCCGAGGCTGAATCTGCATGCTTTCTGCGATGGCTGACTGACAGTTGGTGTCGAGGCTGTAGATCCCGTTCTGGAATTTTTCCGATGGCGAGACTAGTGGGGAACACTTCGTATCTAGAACTAGGATGCCTCTGAATTTTTCTGAATTCTTCTGATGCAGTTGCGGGTCCAGGACGAGGTTTGATCAGGGAGGCAGAATCTGAGCGCGGCAGCCTCCTGTTTCTGACAGCAGCTTGCAGGGATTGCCCCGACCGCTCCCGTACTCTGAATCATGAACCTCTGGAGGCGTTGGAATCGTGGGCAAGTCTTCTTCGCATAAATACTGATGGGGAAGCCGTCCGATGTCGGAGAGGACTGCGGGACTCAGAATAGTGGAGGCAGGTCGTTGCAGACTGTGGGAGGCAGACCCGCGCAGCTGAGGGAGAAAAATGGTAACTTGGGACCATGGTCTACGATCGATGTTCCGCTTCTTGATCCTGAAGACAGACAGAACGAGGAAGAACTTTGTAGAAGAGCCCTCTGCCTAATTCCTCCGTGGTTCGTCGTGGCACAGCTCCCTTTCTGGTTCAGATACTCTGTTGGGGAAGCTCTGCGCAGTCGGGGGAGAATGGTCATCACGAACTGTAGCGAAGTCAGAATGAGACGATTCCACCTCGCTTGCGAAGAAGACTCACAGACATTTCCAGAAATGTATGGTGCACCTCCAGATGATGTCATATGACTCCGGAGCCGGCTCTGCAAGTCGGGCCCTAATCTGCTACCTGCGGGTTGAACAGAGTAAAGGGGCTATTTGGTGGAGAAGGGTTGAAGGGACTGCAATGGGGAGGGGGCTAATGGCTGTGGGGCTTGGATGGTGGTGGGTAGAGATGGTGGAGTGGTTGGAGAAGGAGGTTGGGTCGCAACTAGCAGGTGGAGGGGAAGGGGGGGTGCGGCCAAGGGTGGAGGGTGAAAGGGGGGGGGGCGCAAGTGGCTTGGAGGGAGAGGGAGATTTGAACTTGGTTTAATGTGGGGATGGTTAATGTGGTCTTGGGAAGGGGAAGAGGTGTGTTGGGGATGTGTAGAGGTGCTTGGGGAGGTGGGATTCTCCCTTGGGAGATGGAGGGGTGGCTTGGGAAAGGGAGATGTTGTCTTGGAAGGTGAAAGGTTGCTTGGGGATATGGTGTGAGTAATGGGAGGAATTAAGTGGACCTTGGGAAGGGGACACTCAACCTTGTGTCTGCGACCAGGGGACGGTCCTTCATCCTCTCATGGTGGCTCAGGCGCACCCTCTTGCTGGCGATGGAACCTTGCTTGCCTAGTATTCCCTCTGTGTGCACACGTCGGGCTCTCAAGGCTATTTTGTGGGAGCTCTCCGGGGTGTCCCTCTCAAAGGAAGGTATAGGCTCAAAGCACTCACTAGGATCCACCGCGGTGCCCATATAGGGTGCCAGGTCAGCCACATGGGAAGTGGGGAATATCCCATAACCCATTGGTGAATTCAATCCATAAGATGTGTTGCTAAAGTCACTAGGAATAGGAAAAGGTCCAAGTCCTCATGCCCTCGAATGGGAGGTGACCCTAAGGTAGAGCCACTCCGATGCCATCATCACCAAATCGCCTACTTGGAGTTCCAAGTGGCGCTTGCGAGCTCTTATCCGCTCTTTGTGAACCTCACCGCTCATTACGAATTGCTTGCGTGTATGCGTATGCCATGTACTATGATGCGGTGTGGGTGTGAAAAGCTTGGTGTGTAAAGGTGGACCGGGGCAACCGTAAATTGACCTATCATGTTGTGCTGCCATGTGGACCTTGATGAACTTTGGTGGACCGGGGCAACCACTAGTGACCCTATCATGCCTAGTCTTCATAACAATGGTGGGAGGGCCATGGTATCTATAGGAGAACCTATCACATAAAGTGGTGATGAATGTCGGGGGACCTGGACACCCGTAGATGCTCCTAACATTCATATGATCAATGATGAATGAGGGAGGACCAGCACATCCAAATGTGAGCCAGTCATGCATTGGGCTTAAAGTGTACGTGACATGTATAACATGACTAGGCTTACTATCCCTACCAAATGATGCAAAATGTAGTGGCACATGCATTCCCATCCAAATGGTTTCTCCCATGTATATGGATTGGTGTGGGAGTTTCCACTCATAGGGGTCAAAGGGGTCAAGGAAAATGGAGTGGGCTTGGTCCAATAAGGTTGGATGGGGTAGGGACAGGTTGGTGGTGAGTAAGGTGGGTGGGTATAGGAAGGGATCGAAGGGGTCATGGTAAGGGTCACCTAAGGAGAGGAACTCTAGGTCCTTTTGGTCCTCACAACTCCTTGATGGCGGATTCTCCTCCTCTAGTAAAGTGATCGGGCCAAGGTTTTTGGTGGAATGGTCGGCCATGAATGGAGGGCTGGTTGTTCTACCCGAGATAAGCAACTCAAGTTTGTGGATAGCATCGGGCTCATCGGGTGTAGGGAGGAGTAAAAGAAGGTCGCTAGTGTAGTAACCTACAGTGTAAATGGAGGAGATGGATCCAACACATAGGTGTAGGAGGTCAAGGCTCCTAGGTCGGTCGGCTACAGTAGTCAACATGTCAGTTAGCTCCATTTACCAAACTATACCCTTAAGAAGATCCCCTAATGTTTCCACCTGATAGGATGATTGGATTGTGGTGTGATAGGTGGATAAGGGTACTATGGGGAGGTGTTGTTCCGTGGCAGGGTAAGCATGGGGCAGGATAGGGTGAGTCTGATTTTCCACAAGCCATCTAGCCAAGGGCCCACTTATGATAAGTTCACTCCAAATTTAGGGTGGCATGAAAGGTGAAATTTCTTCCTCGTTTTGGCCATGACTTTCCCCCAAGATGGGGAGTTGTTCTGGGGTGTTCCCTACTAGGGGTTCGGGTGTGGGGATCATGGTTTCCTCTACCAAGGAGGTGAGTAGGTCCTTTGTAGGTGGGGTGATGATGACTGGCATGTGGTGCTCTTTGGGTGGTGGGTAATGGAGGACTTGGGATAGGATGGGGAGGGGTAGAAGTGGAGGCCTAGGTTGGGCATCTTGTAACTCATGGGGGAGGGTGCACCCAATTTGGCTCAATGGATTCTCTTTGGGAAGGAATGAGTTCTCTTGACCCAGTTGGGCTTCATATTCTTCTTCCCAATCTAGGGGAGCCTCATGGTCTTCGGCCACCTCCTCAAGTTCCCCTTGGGTAGGGGTAACTACTTCTTCTAAAGCCAATGGGGTGGGAAGGTCTTTTGATGATGGGGTGTTGCTAGCCGGTGTGTGATGCACACGGGGTGGTGAATAAGGAGGGGACTCCGGTGGATGGGAGAGGACATGGGTGTTGTTGAATCGGAAGGCTCCCGGAAGGTGTGGCGGATGCACTAGGCAAGTCCGATGTGTCGGGTCAATGTTGGCATTCCTTTCATCTAACCATCTCCTACCTAGGATTATGCAAGGGCCCGCCAAAGTGCCAATTTGACACCAAGCTCCATCACAGTATGTGGTCTTCCCAAAACATTTATGGAATTCAACGAAGACTTGGTCTCCGTCATGCACAATTTGTCCGGTCCTAGAAAGAGAGGCAACGATATCGGGGGATACCCAATTATCAGACTCCAAGTCAATAAAATCGATTTCCGCAGGCTCTCCATTGGGTAGGTATGCAAGGGATATGATTGGGAGTGGGATCATTTGGTCCGTAGACTCATTGACAGTGGGTGGTGGACAATGCATGGGACGGTCTATCGGGGACTCTAATGCAAGCGTGCCCATGGACTAGACTCGTAGAGACAAGTCTAAAACTTGCTCTGATACCAATTTGATGTGACACAAATCCTTGGACTTAAATGTGCAAGCAATTCGGCCCGAACGGCGATCTCTCACAAGCGGTTGACCCGCGTCGCGCGCACCCGGATCCGTAGGTGGACCGGCGATGGTGGTGAGGGTCCGAGGTTGGGCCTCGAGGCTCCAAGGATATGGCCAGCTAGGGATAGACCCCAATGGGCCAGGGATGCCCAATGTCAAGGGTGGCCGGCACGCCGAGGGCGTGGGTTGTAATGTCACACTCACAACTCGCCCGCGGTGGCACTTGATTAAACGGAATGTTGGGACGAGCTCTCTCTCACCGCCGACGGCACATCAAGGGATAATACTAAACTAAGCAAAGGTAAGGAACCAGCAGAGGAGAGTGGTCCGAAGCTCACCTGATCGGTGTGAAGACACAGATCCCGGCCGGATACGAGGGCGAGCGGGGAAGTGTGGATTCCCCGCACACTGCGCCGATGAAGCTTGAGTCCTGCTTAATTAGTTACATTCACTACACCTCTCGCAGGAGGGTGAACTTGGGGTGGGGATGATTGAATTACATGCAAACACTACCCCCACGTAGGGAGGGGCGGTGAGCCGGCCAGGCGGGGAGGGGGGATTCGCCAGAAATGCGGAAGGAGAAGCCGAGGCTGAGTCTGCATGCTTTCTGCGATGGCTGACTGACAGTTGGTGTCGAGGCTGTAGATCCCGTTCTGGAATTTTGCCGATGGCGAGACCAGTGGGGAACGCTTCATATCTAGAACTAGGATGCCTCTGAATGTTTCTGAATTCTTCTGATGTAGTTGCGGGTCCAGGACAAGGTTTGATCAGGGAGGCAGAATCTGAGCGCGGCAGCCTCCTGTTTCTGACAGCAGCTTGCAGGGATTGCCCCGACCGCTCCCGTACTCTGAATCATGAACCGCTGGAGGCGTTGGAATCGTCGACAAGTCTTCTTCACAGAAAAACTGACGGGGAAGCCGTCCGATGTTGGAGAGGACTGGGGGACTCAGAATAGTGGAGGCAGGTCGTTGCAGACTGTGGGAGGCAGACCCGCGCAGCTGAGGGAGAAAAATGGTAACTTGGACCATGATCTACGATCGATGTTCTGCTTCTTGATCCTGAAGACAGACAGAACGAGGAAGAACTTTGTAGAAGAACCCTCAGCCTAATTCCTCCGTGGTTCATCGTGGCACAGCTGCCTTTCTGGTTCAGATACTCTGTTGGGGAGGCTCTGCGCAGTCGGGGGAGAATGGTCACCACGAACTGTAGCAAAGTCGGAATGAGACGATTCCACCTCGCTTGCGAAGAAGACTCGCAGACCTTTCCAGAAATGTAAGGTGAACCTCCAGATGACGTCGTATTACTCCGGAGCCGGCTCTGCAAGTCGGGCCCCAATCTGCTACCTACGGGTTGAACAGAGTAAAGGGGCTATTTGGTGGAGAAGGGTTGAAGGGACTGCAATGGGGAGGGGGCTAATGGCTGTGGGGCTTGGATGGTGGTGGGTAGAGATGGTGGAGAGGTTGGAGAAGGAGGTTGGGTCGCAGCTAGCAGGTGGAGGGGAAGGGGGGGTGTGGCCAAGGGTGGAGGGTGAAAGGGGGGGGGGGGCGCGCAAGTGGCTTGGAGGGAGAGGGAGATTTGAACTTGGTTTAATGTGGGGATGGTTAATGTGGTCTTGGGAAGGGGAAGAGGTGTGTTGGGGATGTGGAGAGGTGCTTGGGGAGGTGGGATTCTCCCTTGGGAGATGGAGGGGTGGCTTGGGAAAGGGAGATGTTGTCTTGGAAGGTGAAAGGTTGCTTGGGGATACGGTGTGAGTAATGGGAGGAATTAAGTGGACCTTGGGAAGGGGAAGGGTTGGGATGAGGTGGAGGATGATGTGGCAAGGAGAAGAGAGAGAGAGAGGGGTGAAATTTGGAGAGAGAGGGGGAGGAGAGAGAGAGGGGGCCGCGCCCTTTAGAGAGAGAGAGGTTGAGGTCCTATTTATAGGAAACCCACAATTTAACAAAAGACCCTAAGTTTTTGACTAATGACAATAAACCAAGGGGGAAGGGGGGCACCCATGGGCCTAGCCCACTTAATTGGGCTCAAATGACTCATTAACCACTCTAATGACAACTAACCTACGTAGATGACTCTTTAACCTAGGTACTTGACTCAATAAAAAGGAAATTACATAATCTATGAGTCAAGAAAATATAAAAATTACAAGTCATGATTAAGAAAAAATGCCGCGAACATGATGATGCATAGCTGGCAAGCAATGGGAACCTCGAAAGAGTGAGGAGTGGTAGGAGATGTCCTCATCATTATGTCTCCCCTGCACCTTGGACCCTGCTATCCTATTCATAGGTTTGTTTTGGGTCTTCTTCAGAAGTGGTGATGATGGTGGAGACTTAGTGACTTTAACCTGGGGTTTATGAGACTGTGTAGGTTGACCCCTAACCTGAGTCTGAGCCCTAGGATTTTGCTTAGATGTGCTAGCTCTACTAGGCTCACTGACTTTTTGTTTACCCTTCTCCTCAGCACTGATCTTTTTCAGATTAGCAGCTTTATTCACATAAATGTTTGAATTCATGCTAATTAGCGGTCCTTTTTCTTTTTGTGCAACAAATGAAATAGTTTTCATTCCAAAGGTTTTAGTTGCACTTGAATTAAATCCTAGGCCCTCTTTTCGTAAATTAACTTTTGATCCTAACAAAGCATTTAGATTATCTGTTTCTTGGGTCATTTTTTCAATGGTTTTCAGCTTATCCTCATTGTCTTTCTGAATTTCATCAATAGACTTTTTCAGTTCATTATTTACATTGAGGACAGCTTCATATTTTTCAGAAGCAATTTTTACTTCACTCTCACATTTCTAAATTTTCAGCTTCCATTCATCAATTTCTTTTTCAAGCCTCACATTCTCTTCCCTAGTAGCTTTTAACTCATTTTTGATTTTATCTAACTCAGAACACGCGAGTTTCAATTCTTTATTCTCAGAATCTAAGCAGGCAATCTTATCAGTCAGAGTTGTATCATTTTGCATGGAGTTCATTTTTCTTCAAAGATGCCTATTCTCTTTTCTGATATCATCTGCCTTATCAGCTATGTCATGATAAGCATCTATCCAATCATTGATAGTAAAATCATCGAATCTAGTGATTACCTTATCTGATTCCTCTTCTCTATCTTCTGAGCTTGTTGTTGTTGCCATGAGACAAATGGGCTTCTCAGATTCGGCTTCACTGACTGAACTGCTACTGAAGGAGCCTTCATCTTCATCACTCCAGGTGCTAATCATAGCTCTCCCTTTCTTGTTTTTATTCTTTGACTTGTCCTTGTATTTCTGATTGTCTGGACAGTCAGCTTTCAGATAGCCCGATTTCCTGCATTGGTAACAGATGTTTGGTTCAGTTTTCTTAGCAGGTTTAGATTTATACCTTTTATCCTTTCGGCCGCCACTGTATTTCTTTTGGCCGAATCGTCCTGCTCCTTTTCTGAGAAATCGCCTAAACTCTCTGGTCATCATGGCCATCTCAGAACGAGTCATATCTTCTTCATTCGGGCTCTCCTCTGATGATGAAGAACTGCTGGAGCTGGATTTGTTGGAATTGCTTGAACCAGCCTTCAGCGCTATCAGCTTCTTCTTCCTCTCAGCTTCTTCTGTCCTTGGCATATTAATCCCATATGCCATTAGCGAGCCAATCAGCTCATCAGCTCTTGTATTACGCAAATCCCTTGACTCCTCCATCACTGTAGCTTTTGTGTGCCAAGCATGAGTCAAGGACCGCAGAATCTTCCTCACCACATCATATTCTGTCTGAGGTTTCCCTAGACCTCTAAGACCATTGGTAATGACAGTCAACCGAGCATACATTTTGCTGATGGTCTCGTTCTGCTTCATCTTGAAGGCTTCGTATTCGGATACAAGAAGATTGGCCTTCTGCTCTCTTACTTGAGATGTGCCCTCATGAATGACTTCCAATGCATCCCACATCTCCTTGGCTGATTTGCAGGCTAACACGCGGGAGAATTCGGTAGGGTGCAGAGAGCACTGGATGGCGTTTACAGCACTCCAATTCAGCGTGGACCTTCTGATCTCCTCCCTGGTCCAGACATCTTCATTCGGAGACAGCTCATAAGGTCCCTTGCTAACAACCTTCCAGAACTCGTAATCCTTAGCCCTCAGAAACACTTGCATACGATTCTTCCAGTATCTGTAGTTGGATCCATCGAAAAATGGGGGCTTAGTTGTTGAGTGACCTTCAGCTATCATCCCTCGAGCATCCATCTCTGCCTATCCTCTTCGGGCGATGAGTCCATGTAGAAGAGTGTGGCTCTAATACCAAGTGTTGTGTTAGATGGACGTAGTCTATCTCCACGAAATGTGGATCTAGAGGGGGGTGAATAGATCTAATGCCTATTTAAAAACCAATGTAAGGTTCAAATGTGGAATATAGGCAAATCTGCTAAATCACTAATCCTGATACTAGATTTCAACAGAACCGAATCAAGCTCTTAAAGTAAACAAGACAACCAGTCGCACACAATTCATAGACAATCACACAAACACAAGACACCCACAATTTTTAGGTGGTTCGGTCAAGGACCTACGTCCACCCCACACTCAACCAAGCATGGCTTACTGCTGCGCAGTACAGCTAGCGTCTGCTGGGCACTACAGCTTGGCCAACAACCGCTGATACACAGCTTCGCTGGGCACTACAGCTTGCCGACGAGAGGAACAGATCCAATGCAACTGTTGGGGAAATACAGCTTAACCCGTCCAGTGGAGACTTCCACTGCAAATCCGCTGACTCACAGCTTGAAGAAACAGGAATTCGGAAATGAAAGACAGAAGCAAAACGAAAATGAAAACCCAAATGGGAATGTAGCTCGAATGCGCAATGCTCAGCTCTGGTTTCTGAACCAAGAGACTGAGATACAACCTCTCAAACAAAAACTCTCACAATCTCACTCTCTCGATCAAGCTCTCTCAACTCATCTCTCTTGATCTTCTCTTCTCTCTTTTTCTTCTTCTCTGTTTCTCTTCTCACAGTGGATCGATGCCACTCTGCTGCTTTCAGACTTGCTGTATAGACTTTGCTCTCTTCAGATTTTGATCACCTTCATCTGAACAACAAGGCTTCAATATATACTGGCAGCAAGTGGATAAGGGCGCGTGGTTTCCACATTTTCCCGCCCAAGGAATTCGCCAGATCCGAGGCAACTTTATCCACGTGTCATCATCTGATCACCTCGTCCTCCTGGGATCACGAGCCATGTCAGCAATCCCTGTAGAGAATCCCTGTCAGACAGAGTATCGGATCATCAGCTGTAAGTATATTCATTGCAGTGTATAGACTTCGGTTTATAGCCGACGTACAGACATCCATGTATGGACTTTACAAGACAAATACAATGTGTATACTTGCTCAGTGTATGGACTTGTTTGAGCGAAAAAGTAATGTATATACTTGAGGCATGAAGGCCAATGTACAGACTTGGCCACAAGCTGAACAATCGGATGTGTAGACTTTGAGATCATTCAATCAGCCAATGTGTAAGACATCACGATGTATAGACTTCAGTTTATATGAAGGGTTGTACATACTTGCTAAATTGTAAAGCAATGTGCAGACTATGAAGAACCTCACTCAATGTATGGACTTTAGTGAAGTGAACGGATGTTCAGACTTTGAATATGAAGACCAGTGTATGGACTTCGAATCTGAGGACCAATGTACAGACTATGAGAGCTAAGGCCAATGTATACACTTTAAGAACCTGACCCAGTGTATGGACTTAACGTGATGCACAAAGACACAGTCCAATGTACAGACTTCATGAACAATGCATGAATGAGACGATGTACAGACTTTGAATGAAGGTCCAATGTGCAGACTTGCCTTAGACTTTAAATGAGACGTACCTGACTGTACAGACTTTGACTGATGCATGAAGATAGACACTGTATAGACTTGGATGGCATGAGACGCTGGAAGAGACGGTGGAGTCTGTATAGACTTTGCCCAAAGCCTTAGACGCAACAGAGACAGACTGATGTACACACTTAGCCAATGCAATGCAATGTATGGACCTGTACAGTGAATCGATGTATAGACTTCACCAAGACACTACATGAACAATATGATGCAATGTACATACTTTGAAGAACAACATCCAATGTATAGACTTGATAAAACACTCACGAGTGTATAGACTTCGTTGTACACACTTGTGAAGTTGAATGCAAGACAAGGCTGTACAGACTTGATGAATAATGCAAGTTAGACGAATGTATAGACTTGCATTCATTAAGTAAATGGATGTACAGACTTTGTTCAAGACACATGCAAGCAGCCCAATGTACAGACTTGATCAAGGCACATGCGTTTGAGTGTATAGACTTCAAAGTGAAACGACGGTAAAGCCAACAGTGTACAGACTTCAAGAGAAACGACGGTAAAAACCACCGATGTATAGACTTGAAGGGAAGCATAGGTGAAGCTTCCAATGTACAGACTTCGAAGGTGAACAGTTGGATGTACATACTTGGAAGATCACTGATGGCTGTACAGACTTTGCTTCAATGTATAGACTTGGAAGTTCAATGAAGGATGCATAGTGCACTGTATGGACTTCCAATGAGACGCAAATTGAGACGATGGATGTATATACTTTCCACCAACAAATGTATAGACTTTGCGAACCACAGTCCATTGTATAGACTTTCAAGCCTGAAGGCCAATGTGTGGACTTGCACAGTAGCTCAATGTATAGACTTGATATGTATGCTTCGGCTGTACAGACTTCACTCTAGCAGGTAATGCAGCAATGTATATACTTTGAACTTGAACGTGTAGTGTATAGACTATGCAATGCACTGTGGATGTATGGACTTGCAACGACGGGCAATGTATAGACTATGCACAGTCCAATGAATGGACTTTAACTAAGGTGAACAATGTACACACTTAGCCGATGTGCAGACTTTAACGATGTGATGCAATGTACACACTTGTAAAGATGATGCAATGTGTTGACGCTGCAATGTATGCCAATGTATAGAGTTTCATGCTGCAAAGCACTGTGAAGACTTGGGAGTGTGTGCAGAACACAGTATAGACTATGACTGCATTATGTACTCATACAACCTGATAAAAGCAATTTCATCAAAATAGGAACTGTTGCCAATCAATCAAAACAAACAATCAATCAAGATAAGGCGTTGCCAAAAAAATGAAGCAAATGTCAACATCATCAACACAGAGGAGTCACAACACTTTATTTATGTAAGCACGACCTTCTTAGTATTGCACATGCACATCATGTTCTATAATCGATTGCATTATCTTACACCCGTCCCGAAGGGACTTGCATGAGTCTATACTCTAGTATGCATGCTTGAGTGCCTGAATGCTTGATCCGTCTTGATCATATCATACTTCAGTCTAGTATTTGCATCTATAGGTTATACTTGTAAATAATATGTTAAATAACCCATTGTCAGTTGGTTTTTATTCTTGACAATTGGCGGAGAATAACATGCTCTTGAGCACAATACACCTTGTACATAGCTTAATTTTACATTCTGCATACATCATAGTTTCTTTATACTCATGTGCATAATTAGTCATACATATAGCAAAAAATTACAAAAATTGAGCACTTATTTCACACATCTGCTAATTGCAGATCAAATTCCAAATTCTTGCTTGGTTCTTGGTCTCCACACCTTCCCTTCATGGGAAGTTAATTGCTGGGTTCGTGCGCTCATGTCTCATTTTATTTTGGAAACCTCACAGTTGCTTCCTAGTCCCCTATTTCTTTTTGATAATGCCAAAGTGGGAGAGAGAGAGATTTGGATAGTCACAATATATTGTCATTATCAAAAAGGGGGAGATTGTTGGGTTATGTGCCCCTCCTTGTCTTTGACAATGGTTTTGATGATTCCAATATATTGTGTGTTTTATGTTTACTCTAAAGTGAAAATATTGTGAGTTCATGTTTACTGACGTCCTCATGATAAACAAGCTAACATGGAGAAATCTTGCTTTGTAGGTGGTTCAAATACAATGGTCCTTCATGGATATATCCTTGTGTTTGTCATTGCATTTGCCCTGAACTTCATTTATAACTCAAGTTTATGAACTGATCTTGACTAACATGAAGATTTGATTGAGTTGCTTTGGAATGCCCTTGGTGTGATTTCAATTTGCATTGGACTGCCAATAGCAGCTTTTCTATTTAGGCTTGCAAGGGTCAACCCCCTGGGTCGACCCCTGGGTCTTTGAGCCTTGGTTCTCACCATGTTGTCCAGCTGGTCTCTTAATGGTAAAATTATGTACTTTGAAGTCTAAAGTCTGCTTTACTTTGAGGTATGTTCAGCTGGCCTTTCAGTAATGGGTCATGGGTTGCTTTACCCGGGCTATGATTTGCTGATATTGAGGATAGCCTTTACTTGTCTTTGCAAGAGATTGCTTATTCAATTGATCACATTCATTGTTTGGTCTATTGGACTGAACTTTAACTGATTTCAAGTGGTTTACTTGGATCACATTGTATATGTGTGAAGAAGTCCTTTTGGAACTCTATATGGTTTGAACTGAATCTATATTTTGATGAATATGAGTCATATTGAAAGGATTTTGTGAATGTTGACTGTTGCATAGACTTTGTTCTGTGATTGCACAGACTCTGGGGTTATGTGCCAAGACTTGGTCCTTTACATGCACTAACCACTAGTCTTAATATGCATAGAATTGTCTCTTCATCATAATGAACTGAACTTGAAAGTCATGGACTGAATTTGCTTGACCTATATCAGTTTTGAGTTCTCTATGTCTAATCAATGCTTGATATGTGAGCTCCTTGAAAAAATGGTTTGAATTGCTCTAAGTCTCTCAAATTCATAGTTGCATTTCAATTTATCTATATTGAGATTGAAAGGCTCACTCTCTTGACGAGAGTCTAGGAGATTGTTCCTTTTATCCATATTCATGTAAACTGACAAATTTGAATTTCCATGTCTGAACCATTTATGAGATGGGAGATACTGTGGTTGTGGAAATGAAGGGTTTTGAAATATTCCAAGGTTTGGGTGTAATTTAATTCCTCCATGTGCAGGTCAATAGATCCATTCAAATGATAAGATGGAAGGTATGTATTTTTCTCATTAAGTCTGCTCCAAGAATGACAAATTGTAGATCTTTGTAATGCAGGTCCTTTAATGTTCACAAATCCTAGAAATCATGGTAAGAATCATCTCTTGATGTATTTTCATATGGCAAGATTGGGTTTAATTCATATTTCATGCCTTGGGCTTTATTGGACTATATTATGCAGTTTTCTGAATTGACACTGCAAGTGTCGACCCCTAGGGTCGACTCTTGGTGGGCTGGGGTCTGTTTTCAATGTAAATAGAACCCCCGTTAAAAAGTGTCGACCCCAAGGGTTGACACTTTACTATGGGTCCTATTTTTTTTTTATAACGGGACAGAACTTGATGAGAAAAGTGTTGACTTCATGAGTCGACACTTTCTCTGGTTCGTCCGGATCGTGATTTCTGGATTATTTTTGAAATGCCCAAATTGTAACCCGTTTTGCCTTGGCTTTTTACCCCAATAGCCTTAGGGTTTCTTATATCTATTGGGTGTTGATTTGGAGGGGTTTTGCATGGACATTCATGTCTTTTGTAGTTGGTTTTCCTTCTTGCATAAGTAGCCGCAGGTTTCCCACAATGGAAACAATCTCCTGCGCTAACATTGTTTCATTCGTTGTAGGAAGGAAGAGGAGGGTGCCACCCCACCTAGAGAAGGAAGAAGAAGAAGAGGAGGACACCAAGAACGAGCCATTCACTGCCGATCTGAAGCAGCTGGGAGCAGGGTCATCTAACCATTCTCCCTAGGGCGCCTTCTACGAGCATTGGGCAGCTTCCACTCTGCGGACAGATCGTTCGGCACATCCCATCACTCCATTGGACGGTTTTCACTACATATTTGAGGGGGATCCTTCTTCTCTCATCTCTATTTGTCTATTTCAGCATAGATAGTCATTTGGACAATTATTGTATATCCTTTCGTTTATTAAACTAAGAATATGTTGTGTGTGGGCGGAGTTGTATCTCCGCGTGTGTGGTTTTATTGTGGGGAAAGTTTCCCCGTGTTTTGTTGTGTGAGGATGGAGCTACGACTCCTTGTGGTTGTCATGTCCGGGGTACGTTCCCCGAATGTGTGTGTGTGTGTGCTGCTGTGGCAGCGCGTTGAGGCAAGGCCTCGTGCCGTCGTGCGTGTATTACTGCAGAAGCAGCGTGTGTGTGGTTGGGGTTCATCCCCGTTTTGCTACGTTCGTAGCGTGGTAGTGAAGCCTCACCGGGTTTGGTGAGGGGTGGATGTAGGGAGCCCGTCGTGGTCCCAAGCCACCTAAAAATCTCCGTGTTACTTGTGGCATGCCTGTGTGATTGTCCATTTCTCATATCCCCATTCACAGGTTATCTTATTGATTTTTATTTGATTGCAGCACTACACTGCTACCTCCGTTATCTGTGTTGAGCTTAATTCCTCTGATTAGTTGCATTAACTATCCGTGTGAGATCGAAAAGTTTGAGAGAACATCCTATCTCACTTGAGTTTGGGCTAATCAACATAGTTAATTGTATTTTCGTTGTAATTAGTTTAGAAAGTTTTTAAAATCTGCCATCTTAGCAAAGGGGGCAATTCAACCCCCCTTCTTGTCTGCCATCTCTTTGGGCCAACACTAGAACCATATATCTCCACCTCTCTAGCCAAACAACCTCATCTTTCCATCACCGGCACTGGATTCGGTCAGTTCATCATGATTTCGGGACGAAATCTCTACGGCCGATTCATGCGCTTGTGAAGCTACCTCCAAGGTTTCGGATTGTGCAGAAGATCATTCCAAGCCCTAGGAGTGTCTTTCGGTCCATCTTAATCCCCAGGGTTAAGATCGATCTTCAAGGGTCTCTACATCGATTTTCTAGTTCAGGATGCCGCCTAGACGAAGTTTTCGGTGATCTGCCCAAGGGGAAGCCAGTGGTCAAAGATGAGAGGCCCCGGCTCATCCACCACAGCGGGCACCTGCACCTCAGTGGGCACCCTGTTTGCCTCCATGGCCCATTATCGACCCTCGACTGGTCGACTTCAATGAGGTGAATGATATTTTGCCCAATTTATGTGAACTTTTTGAGATTCAATAGGGTTGGAGTGATTTTGTCACCTGATACACTGGGTATTATACTAACCTCGTGCAGTAATTTTATGGCAATTTGATTGAGAGAAATGAAGAGCTATACACAGTTGTTCATGGAGTTGAGATGCATATTACACCCTATCTTTTTCAGCGAGCCTTTGGAGTCTCGACCAGGGGTGCTGACATGACCTTTGGTCATGGTGAAGTTGAGTCTACTTTTATTGCCATGACAAACTATGATTATGAGCGTGGCATTAGTGATTTGATTCAGTTGAATGCCAACTATTTTCCACCATTATAGCGGATTCTACACCACATGTTTACATCACTTATCTATCCAAAAAGTGGGAGTAGAAATGAAGTGACAGAGGTTCACAGATTTCTATTTTATCATGTTATGAATGGAAGCTTAGTAAACATGGGTTGGCTCATGACAGACTTGATAGGGACATGTCGAACCCAACTGACGAGATCATTGCCTTATTCTTCACAACTGACAGGAGTGTTTGTATATGCTGGGATTCACCTTGGTGATGAAACATTTATTCGAGTCAGACAAGATGATATCTACAACCACCATAAAATCTTCTCAGATTTTGGATATTACTGTGGTCCCGATGGCGAGTTGCACCAAGATATACCGGTTTACGGGGAAGAAGTTGACAATGAGGAAGAGTAGGAACAAGAGCAGCATCAGGGTCAAGGGGATGTCCCCCCTCTAGTTCAGGCTGAGGACCAACCTCCTCCACCTTCACCTCATCACATGGATCCAGAGATGCCTCCTCCACCACAGTTCTTTCATGGGGAGTCTTCTACTCAGGGGGCCAGACAGCACTCTTGGGTAGACTATGAGACTTTTGACAAGCGTCTTACTGGGATAGAAACTCGAGTGGATACTTTTGGGGGTCACCTCTCTACCTTTGGGGAATGCATAGACATTATGGGTAATGTGATTGACACTATGTCAGGTCGCATAGATTCCTTCTCCACGATCCTAAACACTCTCTCCACTCAGATGACCACTCTCTCCACCCACATGACCACCCTCACACAGAGCCATGAAGATTCCCTTGAGGATTTTCATACTATGAACCGTACTCTCCTGATTATGTAGCGTCGTTACTATGATAGGGATCAAACCCTTGCCCATATCAAGTACCACCTTAAATTTCAAGACCATTCTATTACGGATTTTCATCGTCGCCTTGGATATCAGCCTCCTTCTCCAGAGGATCAGCCTCCTGCATATGACCCATGAGGATTTCTCTTTTGCTTCCTACCTCTAGACTGTTATACTTGGGTCAAGTGTCTTTTGGGTCTACTATTCATCTATCCTATCCCCTCTTTTGATGATGCCAAAGGGAGAGAAGTAGTTAATGCAGGTCTTACATATTTTATGTATGCATGTTCGTATGTTTGTATGCATCTTCATTTGTGAGGGTCATTGTGTCAGTTTTGTATTTACTTTGTCGCATGTGTCTAGAGTGTTGCATTCTCTCAAGCATCAATGTAACTTGTAATGAAATGATGAAATGAATGCAATTGCTATTTGATCTCAATGGTTGGCTCGTGTCTCTCATTTCCCATCTATCTTGGCAAATAAAATATTGAATGGCTTGCGTATATTGAATGGTTTGCGTATATTGAATGGTTTGCGTTGCTTTGCGCAATGAAGAATTCTTGGTTTGATGCATTACCTATATGCAATTTGGTTATCAAGGCATGCCATTACTCTTATAATCCAATGTCTTGTCATCATCAAAAAGAGGGAGATTGTTGAGTCTCTCCAAGTGATTTTGATGATAACAAAATCTTGAACTCAGTTTTTATCTCATGCCATGTCAAAGTAATCACGAGCAAACTTTGAATGTGTTTAAGGCCACTTTGTGTAATGCTAAAAGCTTAAATGTAAGAATGGATATGAAGCTCAAATTAATATCTCCAAATGCATAATCAAAGCTAGATTAAAACAAAAATGCATAAATTGAATGAGGACATGAAGCTCTTGTCATATGGATATGATTTACTAGGCTAACAATTCATTTCTGCAGGTTTTCCAAGTTTCGGTCGACCTCAGGGCATGGTCCGATCGACCTAAACTTCCAGGGATCACATATCTACAGAACTGTCACAGTTCGTTTGACCTAAGGGCATGGGTCGGTCGACCGAAAACTCTAGGGATCTAAAATCTACAGTCTTTTATAGTTAGGTCGACTGCCCTATGGCTCCCGGTCGACCGAACTCCCCGAGACAATAATTGTTGACTTTGTGACGGGATCGGCTTCAACAAAATTATCAAATAGATATTGTATCCTGTTAATCGAGCCACATGTATGGGCCTAAAGGGGTCATGTTAAATTATGTCCACAATAATCATGTGAGTCCTTTTTGTCTTTTAGTATCCCCAAGAGAGTTATGATAGGTAGAAAGTAGGTGTTAGGTGAGTTGTCTTTTGGTCTTCTTTGTGAAATCTATATAAATGTCATGTAACACCTCTTTTAAAGTAATGAAGTGAGAATCAAAAATATTTGGAAAACTACCTCCTACGAGAGGCCCATACCCCCCCTCCACCTTTCTCACTTTTGGAGTGGATTCTCCAATATCTTCTCTCTCCCCCCCTCCCTTCTCTCCCACGTTTTCTCCCCTCCTCCTTCTCCTAGCCTTCCTCCAATCCTCTCTGCTCTTCTCTCTCCCCCTCAATCCCCCTGCTAATCCCCTTGGCCGCCGGCCTTCCCTTCCCCACCTCTCTTTGCTTCTCCATGCCCCTCCCCCCTCACATCTCCTTCTTGGCCTACTACCCAGCCCCCCCTTTCCCCGGCTCTCCCTCAACCCCCTCTCTCCCTGAAATGGCAGTCACCCTTCTCCCCTTCCCTCACCCTCTAACTTCTTCCGCATGGCCATACTCATACTCTCTCCCTTCCTCTTCGCTGCACCACCAGATCTCTCAGGATCTCTCATCCTCCCCCTCTAACTCCCTCTCATCCCTCTCTTTCTCTCATTAGCTCTAATTCTCTCTCTCTCTCTACCTACGCATGCCCTCCGTGGCCTCTCCCTGCCTTCACCTCTCAGTTCTCCCTATCTCTCTCTACACACACACATCCCCCTCCCTCTCATTCTCTTAGCCTCCACCCCCCCGTCTTCTCGCTTCTCATCTCTCTCCCTTCCCTCGTCCTACAAACGCCCAGTAGCACCAGGCCAAGCCCGGCCCTCCGCCCACACAGCCCCACGCATGGGCCTCCCTTCCCGCCACACTCACAGTGCAAGTGACCCCTCCACCTCCCTCTCACCAGTTCCCACCCCTCACCTCTCCCTGCTACTCCACCGCCATGCAGAGCTAGATTCCATCACCGACAACCCAAGCTGCCGTCGCCATCGCCGTCTCCCTGTCCATGCACGCAGGCTCACCACCATGCAGTCCGGGGAACCATCTACCACCGCCTCCAACACCCTGCAACCCCTACACCATACTCCAGCCTCACCGGAGGCCCAACCTTCCACCCCCCCTCCTCTCCTCCCGCCATGGCCTCAGCATGCGGCACCGTCGGGAGCCATCTCCCTCGCCGTGACCCTCCATGCAGCGTTGCCGTCACCACCTCCACCTCGTGCGGCCCTGCATGCAGCCTCGCCGCTACCACCGTCGGAGTCACTGTCCTCGCCGCGGATATGCATGCAGCCTCGCCGTGGTCACACCCACGCTTATAGCGACCGCCATGTAGAACACCCGACCCCATGCCCATCGACCCCAGCAACAACGGGGTCCACAGTGGCTGCTCCACACCGTCACCCGTAGCGTGCACGGCAACTGGCTGTGCATCCTTGCATCCAAGCACGGTGCCGGCACCCCCGACAGAACACGTTGGTTTGAGCCACATGGGCGTGCATCCCCGTCTCCCTCCGAGGTCTCCGCACGTCAGCACGCTAGCGTCGTCACCGGCATGCATGCGCATGCATGCTCACCACCGACCGGCAGTGCCAAGTGACATTACCGGCCCTCGACGAAGACAACAGAAACACCAGCTTTGATGGTCCTGCCATAAGCCCCATAAAAGCATCTCCAGTTCTTATCAAAAAGCAAGATGGCATTGGTAGCCGATCTGAATAATCATGGAAACAAGGCAAAGGCTCCTCTAAGGTGTCTTTAAAATGCTTTGAATCTGTTCGTGGGACATCTACTGGTTCAGGGCAATCACTTGGTACCCATGTTGAATCTCCTCCTTCGAAGGGTGATTTTCCCAGTCCATCTTATCGCATCCTAGCAAACAATCTCTCCCCTCCCATCCCTATGAGAAAGCCATCCTCTCATTTCTCCATGGGGCCACCGATACCCTTGGAGCAAGGCCCTGTCCAGACCAACAACTGCTCGGCCTCGTCTACAGCAGTAGATAGCACGACCACGGATCATCGGTGTCGGTAGCACCAGTGGGCATCCAGGCCCGCCCTTACAATCCAGTCCGTGGAGGGTGTCAAAGTAGCCCCATAACGATGCTCTATACAACCGGGATGTGTGGCAATAAGAACGCAGCAGAAAGAAATAGAGGGCGATCGACATTAGAAGGAAATAGCAAGGCACACAATGCCTGCACGAATGACACCACAAGTGGATCCCAGGGCGCCATTCTCCTACATAAGTGCTCCGCTTCAAACTTGACAAAGAGTGCATAAGATATTTGGGCTGCTACAAAACCATGACGCAAGAGACTCATCAAATGAAAATGAAAAGAATAGAAAATGTCAGACTTAGAAGCTCGTATCACCTCACTTTGTGTTTCTTCAACGTGGGAAGCCTTTCTCCTTAGATTTTTTTAATCCCAAAGCCACCAAACATGTCATGATTTGTGGATCTGGTTCCTGGCTTGTCTCTTGACCATCCAAGTTGTATAAAAACATCTTATTGGGGTCAAAAACCCTAATCACTCAAGGGGAGATCAAAGGGGGTTGCCAAGGGAGAAAGAGTGCTGCTACTGTAGCTCCATGAACAGTACTTCGTCCAGGAGTTCTTCATCTAACCCAAATCTTTTGAAGATCAATTTGAAGTCAATCAACCCCAGATCAAGTGGAGAGTGAAGCTTCATCCAAAATCTACATCATCTACTCAGGGGGAGCTTAAATCAATTTTTTTCTTTTGTGTTTCTTCTTCCAATTTTCTTGAGCTTCAAGTGTCTATTTCTTGTAATCTCTAAACCTTCATGTGTGTGTGGATCTGGTTAGATCTGTGTGTGTGTGTTTAGGATCTTTCAGATCCGTGTGTGTTTCGGTGAGTTTGAACCTTCATGGGAGCTTCTCTCATCCCACGAGTGTGTGTGTGTTTTGGATCTTGTAATCCCTTACAAGATTGTGTGTGAATCTTCATAGATCATAAGGGGTGGACTTAGCTTTCCGTCGTTGCATCCGAACCACCTGAAAATCTCTGTCTCTTGTGTGGTTTGTTCCTTATCTTCTACCTCCAATTCTATTCTAGCATGTTCGCATATTGCATATGCTGATCTCCTTGTTTAGATCTAGATTAATTGATCATTCTCGCAGTAGATCTCTAGTATATCAAAAGATGGATTCAGATTGACAAGGTTAGGCTTGTCAGAAAGATAGCATCTTGCGTGAGAGAATCTTTGGACTCTCAAACTCCGCCTACTACGAAAGACCCATTGTTGTGGTTGATTTTGATAGATCATTTGCTTTGCATCAGATCTGTGTTTGATAATTGCTAGTTTTTCATACTTGCTTTAAATCGAATAAAGTTTTAATTAAAATTTATTATCACCCAATTCACCCCCCTCTTGGGTGTCATTGATCGCGGTACTTCAGTGCATACCCAAAGTATGGCCAAAGAAGCAACGGGGTTGCTCAAAAAAAAATCAGCTATGGCTTGCCATGAAGTGTGTAAAAATCTATACAAAAGGTCACCCTCAATGATCGGGGAAAAGAACTAGACTCCCAGCGTGGAGCTATCACCAGCCTAAGAATGCTGCAGAAGCGAACTCATTTTGACTAAATTAAGCAAACTCAACTAAAGCCACTCAAACCATGGTGAGGAATCAACATTATACGCATGCGCAGGAAAGATAGAAATGATAGCAATAATAGCATGTTCTTGCATAAAATAAAGATACCTTGCAAATCTATTGAGCGGGAACCAGCACCTTAAAGCGAGAGCTTTATCATCGAGCTTCGAGTAGTACGAGCTTTGTATTCCTTATTTGACAGGATCAAGAATGGAGAGGATAGCAAAGGAATTGACGATTCCTCTACACGGAGGAGCAGCGGACACCACACTGGACGAAAGAAGGAAAAAGAAAAAAAAGAAGAGAGACGAGGGCTAGAACTCCCTCGTTAGGGCGCAGAGACCCTGATAACAAGGAACCAGATACATAATAAGCAGAGATCAGTTGAGATCACACTACAAAAAAATAGACCTTCAAGGGCATTTTAAAACTACCCCAAAAAATAGAGATAAATGCCCTAAAAACCTTTAGGGGCAATTTGATTAGTGTTAGGGGCAATTTAAAATGTGCCCCTGTTGCCTCGGTCCCTAAAGGTTTTTGAGGCACTTTTTGAAAAGTGCCCCTCATGTTGTCATTAGAGGCACTAAAAACCCGCCCCTAGATATTCTAATGAGGGCAATTTTGATGACCAAATGCCCCTAATGAGCATATTTTAGGGGCAATTTCTCATTCAAACTGCCTCAAATAACATATTGTAAGAATAATCTTCTTAAAACCACCCTAAAATAATCACTTGAAATAATGTGTTTTAGGAGCATTTATTCCCCAAAGAGCCCCAAACGACTAATGTGTAGAGGCTCCGATTTTTAAATATTACACCAAAATAACCATCTAAAATGTTAAAATTAAAGTCAACATTCGTAACATGCAATCAATACACAAATCCTATTCTTTTTAATTCATTGGCAAACACAAACATCCACAATTATACAACACACGTGTATATCAATTGTCTTCCTTTTAACAGAAACATAAATCGGACATAATACTCATTGATAAAAGCAATGTCTTAACAGAGCTATATTATAAAATAAAATCATGAAAATTATCCCAATTACAAAAGACATAACATCCATGACTTTGAAATACAACTCAAACCATGGGAGCTCAAATTTTCACTCTGTGACTAAAATATAAAAAATAGTTTCCACTTGGTGCTCTTTAGGTACAAAAATTTTCTTGCTAGTGGAAAAATAGTAAGGGAATTCAATTGACTGGATGGTTTGACACACGACCATGGCACTTGCATTCTTCTCTACCAACACTTTGCACTCTACATTCTTGTTTGGATGCCACTGCAGAGCAAGCTTCTTGTAAGAACATTTAATTTCGGCGATGGAGACAGTCCTTGAGATGCCTAATATCTTGTACCAATCATTGCGCTTACTTAATTTCAATGCTTTTTCAACCGTCATCAATGTTTCTCAAACACTCATGTTCTATAAATTTAAATATATCAAGAATTTATGAGGTTGTCAACCACGACTGCTAATCTGAAAGTCAAAAGAAGAAAAAAGATTAGGTTGTTTTAATTTTTACAACTAAAAATAATGTTTCCTATCAAATGGCACCTTGTAGAAGTCAATTTTATTTACCCAAGGTATGATGAATGCATACATATAAGAAAAAAAAAGCTTGAACTGCAAGGATGGCAAAAGAATGCAAGAAAGTATAAATCATAAAAGTGAGAAGATCAGTACAATTGGTGCAATCCTAGTTAATAGCAATATCTCATCCAGATATTCCTTGACAGTAGCAAAAAATGAATCATCTTCAATAGTTAAAAATAATTATATTCACACCGAGAAAATAATCATGCATATTATATTTTGGGTAGCACTACCAACCTATGGAGACTTTTGAACAGCTACTTTCACATCATCCATAGCCCCCTCCCAATCTTCTGTCAAAAGTTTGGCTTCACCTCGCTGTGTATTCACAACCAACTTCTTTGACAATTCAAAACTTAAAGTAGCACAAGATCAAAATGTAGAAGTACTATAATTAAAGTTATTCCAGAGCAAGCAAAACATATGTATTTGTAAACAATTGAAATAACAATTACTTTAACAAGAACAATTAGGTTAAGAAGTGCTAGGTAAAAATTTTAATAGACAAAACATCAAATGAAAACACTTGTACTAAGTTAAAATGGTTAGACTGCTGACAAAAAGTAGCAAACTTGACTCCTATTTTCCCCTTTTTTGATGGTATTGGCTGAGATGTTGTTGCCATTACTATTCAAAACTGCAGCTCTAATGTCAGATGCTAAAACTTGCAACACTAAACCATCAATACAAAACAATCAGCCATGTTAGCACATGAATCATCTTCAACCTAGATTAAAAGCCATGCATTGAAACCTCAACAAGTCAACATGGCAGTGAATATGCTATTTCTGCCAACTATCACGCCAAATCTATGAATCATTCGCCTAGGTGGTAACCTCACCCAGCTGTAAAAAACTATCTTTATCCTCTCCTCCATCTAGATTCTGAATTTTTTTCTCACATGTAGAAGTGAATAAAGACCATGTATTTTTCCATTAGTGATTCACTGCACAGGCACATTATCCTAGCTCCAAGATCTTCAGTATATGGATTCAATATAGCAAATTCCTTGGATCCAATATTTTTCCATTAGTAAGGAGCACATGTATTTTGGACAGGAACAGAAGCCTAATGCATAAATTGGTTAAACACTAGATAGACGGTGGTTCTCAGCCAATTCTGTGTTCACAGGAAAATCAAAACCCACTAAAAGTTATTAATTAATCGGGTTGTCGGGCAACGTTTTTTCATCGTTATTAATTAATCTGCACCCTCTAAAAGAAAAGTTAAGAAAAAATAGTCAAAAAGTGATCGATTCAGAAGTCCCACTTTTGAAATGTAAGTTTTCCTCCTACATGACTCCACAGGTATGTAGTCAGCATGGATGATAGACTGGGCATTCAGGCATCTGCACACCCTTTGTGTGTGGTGCAGCTTCTATAAGCCAAGAAGGATCAATAGCAAGGACATTGCGCATATACTGCTTATCAATGGAAACGATAGAATGGTAAATCGATTACTGGAGCTGATCTTTACATACTTTCAGGATCTACCATAGAAATAGCTTACAGTTAAAACAAAATCTGATGATAGTCTAGATATAAATCTATCAAAAGAAACTGAATAGCAACTCAGTAAAAATAACAAGTAAAGAGTGTAAGGTGACAAAAGCCTACCCAGAAGAAACTCTTTACCATTTAGAAATTCTCGTGGTTGCTTCCTTGAGGAAATACAACCTGATAACCACCACTAAACTTAAGTCCTAACAAGTAACCTTGAGAAAATGTGAATGCTATTGTTGAATAATGACAAACATACAGATTTGTGAAGACAACAATATACTATAATGTCAAGGGCACAGTGAAAGAGGCTGCAAGTTACGATTCCGTGAAGATAATAATATACTAATAGTGGACAGTGAGACCATATCATATTTTTGATGATTCACAATCTACAAACAGAAATCAGATCAGATAATAGTCATGTCTACAATCTCAAAGTAGAAAGAATTGAAATTTTATTTGCACAGTTTATCTATGTGGTGAGGTAACATGAAATATGGTGAACTTTCTGCTATCTTCCTCTATTAATTGTAGCAGAGTCAGTGCGATGGCTTTTATTTCTTGACAGTAATATGCCCCTTCATACTCCCAAATTCGACGACCAATTTTGTACTCACGATTACCACAAAAAAATGGGAACTCAAGCTTCTCATCCCACTTAGCCTTCATACGAAACTCATCATCCCAGAAAAAATCTCTAACAGTTTCTGGTGCTGCATCTTGAAAGACTGTTCTACTGCGATACTATGGAGGAACAGTCTAGCAAATTGATCGAACATGCAGATGAGGCCACACAGAGGTAAATTGAACAAGGGAAAATAAAAGATCAAAAAAAAGAAGCAGAAAAGAATGGCTTTTGTATGTGCATTATCTGGTGACTGAATCTCTTAGGACTAAATTTCAAAGACAAACCAGTTCCCACAATGCATAAACTCAAAAAAATCTCATTCCACGTGCTACCAATCCAAGCCTACACGCATATATCCAATCATTCATATTAGGATTCATATCCCACATGTATAAGTTTGGAGGGCTCATTCTGAATGTTTGGGATCCAGCATACATCACTATGTATATGACCCCAAGGAGTCATTTGCACGTTTGTTGGTTTATACCAGGCCCTTGAGTGATTGTATGAGCACAAGTATGTTGCTGAACTTCTGAAGTTGATGTCAAGAAAACTAAAAGGGGAGGCAACAACCAGACTTCCTGAATTTTGAAAACAAGTGAATTAAGAAAGGAGTTGCAAGTGTGAAATTTGGACCTCTCAATTTAGAGAACAAAAATCTCTGCATCATGAATATTTGTGCATGGGTAAAGGGGGGATCTGCTGAATTCTCCATAGCAGCAGCGTCTTCCCTCTATTCCTTCATCCATGCATCCACACATGTGCACCTTGCCCATGCCTCAAAGAAGCAAATTAAAGGCTGAATTGAACTTCCCAAAAAAAAAATCTGAGAAAAATAAAACAAGATGCACAGAGTAAACAAAGAAGAACTATGGTGATTGTCTGAGAGAAAAACTGGACCAAGCTATTTTTCATATGTACGTATATCAATATTGGACCAAGCTATTAACATGCACCTGAAGGAATGGTGATTGTCAAAGAGAAAAACTGTGACTGGTGCTTAGGCACCGAAATAGTTTTAATAAAGTAAAACCATGGAAGAGAAACAAGGTATTCTGAATCATCTAATCAATCTCTCATTTACACATATGAATAGAATGAAAAATACATGTGGTCCCATCAATGTGAGCTGTACACTAGTATTGTTATTTACCCACGATATACTTTTCAAAGAATTTTTTATCTCAGACCAGTGCTGTAAGCCTGTAACATGAATGATGTGCACTACCTTATCAGCAACACTAACGTAAATATTGGAGATTCATATGATGTTGCACTATTCTTTGAACGAGAAGAGACAAGAGAGTGAATGAAAATTTGATAGATTTACATGCAAAAAAATAAGACAAAGTATAAAATGCTCTTAACTAGTGAATGATCATTAAGAAACTAGATGATATGTTAGTCATTGTTTAATACACTTTGTGCAGAGTAATAGGAAATGAAAAAATCACCTTAGGATAAAAAATGAGGAGGGATCCTGTGGAAAGTTCAATGCTGGCCCAAATGAGATCTCATCACTACAAACAATTAAAGCAAATATAAACTTATAGATCTCAAAGTCCTGCACTCTCTTTTACCACAACAAGAAGTTCATTTAAACACATAATTGTTGTTCATATGGAGTTCATGCATATCCTATAAAAACCTTTTTTTTGCCAATCCGTTATAACAATAAACAGAGATTGGGGACTTATCTGCTCTGATATCCATCTATATAAATCAATTTCAAGGTTTTGAGATTTTTGACCATTGTTGCTGTCACAACTCAACCACCAAATTATATTAAAAGGAAAATAAGGATTAAAAAATTGAATCACAGTACCCAAATAAAGAAATCATCATTCTACAGGTCCAATTTCTTGCAGGAGTCCATAACATCATCCAACAAATACATCATGCAATTTTCAGTAGACGGTGATATGAAGTACAGATAATTTCCACTTTTATCTGAATGCCAAAATATTAAACTACTACATATTTGAGGGAAAAGGGAAAGCACTTGCATCGTAAGCTATCAAATTACTTCCATAATGGGTTCTCTTAAAAATGATACTTCACTCACATAGATGGCTTAAGCCAAAAACAAATTTATTAGTATAATACCCAGCATCTTTCAAAATGGAAGCTTGAGTAGAGTTGCTGTAAAACCCCAACAAAAACATAAAAAAGCCAAATGATTGGATTAATATGTATCTACATACCCAGACGTAGACAAAAGGAGCTGTAATACACAAAAGGACAGATAACAATCAATTATACGTGTGTCCTGAAACTATGTAAATTCTAGACAAGATAAAAAGGGCTAAGGCATCGATCTCCAGAAATATCATTTATACTTTAAGAATAAATCAAAAATTCACAAAATTTGCCTGCCAAAAGTTTCTAACCACCAGTAGTTTCAAAGATTTAAGAGCATGTATGGCATCTCTAACCGGAAGCACCATCAGCCTTGCATAAGAGCAAAACTATAACTGCTGAAATAGTCTTCATGGTGAATTTATAAAATTGCCCAGTGAAAAGTAAGGCAATACTATAATTCTCTCATCCAACTTGCCCAGTGAAAAGGTGAACTTGTGAAATTCACTTATGAGAAAATAGGGATGTAAGAAATCTATGAATTCAGAGTACATTTATATGATGTGTGTTGCACTAAAATGTAGGTGACCAATCTATGAACTGTGAGCAAATTTTACTCTAGAGGAGGTAACAATGTTTCTGATTTACCATCAAACCAAGAATCTAATGAGATTTGAATCCCAACTCTAGAATAACATTTGTGATGCTAAACCAAACAAGGAATTCTGGTGAGGTTTTAGGTCAAACTGAGATATTATTTACGATACCACCTGTCAAATGGCAAATGATACTACCAAGATGTCCAAAAATGAAAGGCCATGTATCAGAAGAGAATGGAAACAATCAGAAAGGACCTCCATCTAGAAGCTTCAGCACTATCCAAAGAAGGTGAAGAACTACTTTCTAAGTCATCATCCTCATCTGTTGTGACCCCACTATGTTGATGATGTTGACACTTGCTCTATTCTTTGGCAACACCATTATTTTGATTGATTGGCAACTGAGTTTGATTTGATGAAATTGCTCCATCAGATTGACTATGTATTCTTTGCTTTTAATACACTGCTGTCTGCAATTCTTACTGTCATAAGTCTCCACACACTGCATCTCAATTAAGTTGATTATGTGTGTGCAGCGTCAACGCATCAATGTTACAGCGTCAACGCACCGTTGGCTTTGAACCTCAGAGTCTGTACATCCGAATTGCCCTTGATCTGGTGAAATGTATACACTCATTCGCTGTAGCCTTCACACATTAAAGTCCATACATTCATCAATTACTTTTCACTCAAGGCAAAGTCTATACACTGGGGTCTTTTCCCTACGTGTCTTAGGCGAAGTCTGAACATTCGATTCTGAAGCCTGAAGTCTATACAGTCCAGCCTAGTCCTACGATCAAGGCTTTAGCTACACTCAACTCTATACATTGGCTTCGCTTCATGAAGTCTGTACACTGCTTCAGGAGCTTCAAGTCCACACATCGCTTAAAGTCTGTACAGAGTCCAACGTCTCAGTTAGCGTCTCATACACTTGAGCAAAGTCTGTACATCCACAGTGTTACTCAAAGTCTAAACATTAATCTTCTAATCCAAAGTCTATACAATGGTCTTCACACTTGAAGTCCATACATTCGATGTGCAGAGTTGATGTCTATACTGTGTCCTTGCTGTTCAAGTCTATACACTGACGGCTGAACTAAGAACCCTATACATCGTCTGTCTACACTAGAGTCTCATGGAGTCTATACATTGCACTCATCTTCTAAAGTATACACACTGAAGTCTTCACATTCGTGTGCATAACATGAAGTCCATAAGTGGGCAAAGTCTGTACACTGTCCATGCTTCATGCAGCGTCAACTCATCCTTCATGCTGCGTCAACTCCTCTAGTATATACAATGCTTTCCTTCGCATGAAGCCTTTAAGTGCATTATGTCTATACAATGCCACTAGGATTTAAAGTCTATACAGCCATTGCCTCCCTTGTTGAAGTCAACACTTTGGGCAAGTCTGTACGTTGCATTCTGCCTTTACAAGTCTATACAACGATGTATATACAATGCAATGTACATACTTAAATCTTATGTCTTTATTCCCGTTGCTGAAGGGACAGGGTCGATGCCTGGAGCTTAAAGCGTCCACGCATCAGTAGACGAAGCTTTCACGATGTCTTCTATTGCGTCAACGCCACATGAAAGCAGCGTCGACGTAGCAGTTGAAGAAGCATTCGTCTTCACAGGCCATTCCACTGCGTCAACGCCACAAGCAAGCAGCGTCGACGCAGCAGCTAAAGAAACGAGGCAAATGGCTACTGGAATGCCTCACTGCGTTAACGCCATTAAGTGAAAGCGTCGACGCAGCAAGTCAGATTGATGTCTTTGAGCACGTGAACGGAGAACTCTATACATCGGACTTAAGAAGCTAATGAGGGGCACGTGATCCCAGGTACCTGGCTCGTGATCCGAAAAGGACTAGGTATCCAGATGAGGACACGTGTACTGACACTCCATTGCATGCTGCCACGTGGTCCAAATTGCTGGGCGGGAAACGTGGAGAGCACACGCCTGCTGCTGTTGCTGCTATATATACAAGCCTTCTTCCATAGAAGAAAGCTGATCGACGCAGAAGAAGAAAAAGTCTATACACTCAGCAGCAGTGAGCCTTCGATCCACAGAGAGAAAAGAGAGAAGAAAAAGATACAGAGAAGAAGAAGAAGAAGAAATAGATAAGAAGGAGAAAAGAGAGAGAGTGAGGTGAGAGAGAGCTGATCGAGAGTGAGAGTGTTTGTATCTCAGTCTCGTGGTTCAAAACCAGAGCTGAGCTTTGCTCTTTAAGAGCTACATTATTTTTGGGTTTTTGTTTTTCGTTTTGATTCTATCTTTCATTTCCGAATGCTATTTCTTCAAGCTGTGTGTCAGCGGTCTTGCAGTGGTGGTCTCCACTGGACGGGTTAAGCTGTATTTCCCCAGCGGTTGCAGAGGATCAGATCCTCTGGTCGGCAAGCTGTACTGCCTAGCGAAGCTGTGTATCAGCAGGTTGTTTGGCCAAGCTGTAAAGCCCAGCGGACGAAAGCTGTGCTGCGCAGTAGGAAGTCATACTCGGTTGAGTGTGGGGTGGACGTAGGTCGTTGACCGAACCACCTAAAAATTGTGTGTGCAGTGTGTTTGTGTTTTTGTGTGATCTGTGTGCGATGGGATTTCTTGCTTAGCTTGTTTGATTGCATCGCTTATGATCATGTCTAGCTTTCTACCTTTTGCTTAGCACTTTTCATTTAGATTTATTGATGCTTGCCTAAATTCCACTCTAGAACTTACAATAGTTTTAAATTAGGCAAGTTGATCTATTCACCCCCCCTCTAGATCCACACTTAGTGGAGATAGACTGCGTCCATCTAACCCAACACTTGGTATCAGAGCCTAACTCTTCTGCAGGGACTCATCGCCCGAAGAGAATAGGCAGAGATGGATGCTCGAGGGATGACTGCCGAAGGTCACTCAACAACGAAGCCCCCATTCTTTGATGGATCAAACTACGCATACTGGAAGAATCGTATGCAAGTGTTCCTCAGGGCTAAGGATTACGAGATTTGGAAGATTGTCAGTAAGGGACCTTATGAGCTGTCCCCGAATGAAGATGTATGGACCAAGGAGGAGATCAGAAGGTTCACGCTGAATTGGAGTGCTATTAATGCTATCCAGTGCGCTCTGCATCCTACAGAATTCTCCCGTGTGTCTGCTTGCAAATCAGCTAAGGAAATGTGGGATGCGCTGGAAGTAATTCATGAAGGTACATCTCAAGTAAGAGAGCAGAAGGCCAATCTTCTTGTATCTGAGTATGAAGCCTTCAAGATGAAGCAGAACGAGTCCATTAGCGAAATGTACGCTCGGATGACTGTAATAACCAATGGCCTCAGAGGTTTTGGGAAACCTCAGGCAGAGTATGATGTAGTGAGGAAAATTCTGCGCTCCCTGACTCCAAATTGGCACACCAAAGTAACTGTGATGGAGGAGTCAAGGGACTTGCGTAATACTAAATCTGATGAGCTAATTGGCTCACTAATGGCATATGAGATAAACATGCCAAGGATAGATGAAGCCGAGAGGAAGAAGAAGCCGATAGCGCTGAAGGCTAGTTCCAGCAAATCAACAAGATCCAGCTCCAGCAGCTCTTCATTCTCAGAAGAGAACCTAAATGAAGAGGAAGATATGACTCGATCTGAGATAGCCATGATGACTAGAGAGTTCAGGCGATTTCTCAGAAAGGGAGCAGGACGGTTCGGTCAGAAGAAATATAGTGGTGACCGAAAGGATAAAAGGTATAAATCTAAACCTGCAAAGAAAAATGAAGCTAATGTTTGTTATCAATGCAGGAAACCAGGGCATCTGAAAATTGACTGTCTAGACATTCAGAAACATAAGGACAAGTCAAAGAAGAAAATCAAGAAGGGAAGAGCTATGATCACCACATGGAGTGATGAAGATGAAAGCTCTTTAAGCAACAGCTCAGATAGTGAAGCCGAATCTGAACAGCCCATTTGCCTTATGGCAACAAGCTCCGAGGATAGAGAGGAGGATACAGATGAGGTAATCACTAGATTTGAAAACTTCACAATTGCTGATTGGGTAGATGCTTATCATGACATAGCTGATAGAGCTGATGATATTAGAAAAGAGAATAGGCATCTTAGAAGAAAAATCAATTCCATGCAAAATGATAAAACACTAACTGATAAAATTGCATGTTTAGAATCTGAGATTGATGAATTGAAACTCACATGCTCTGAAGAAGATGAAATCAAAAATGAGTTAAAAGCTTCTAAGGAAGAGAATCTAAGGCTTGAAAATGAAATTGATGAATGGAAGCTGAAGATTCAGAAATGTGAAAGTAAAGTCAAAATTATCTCTGAAAAATATGAAGCTCTCCTCAATGTCAACAATGAGCTGAAAAAGGCTATTGATGAACTTCAGAAAGACAATGAAGATAAAATGAAAACCATTGAGAAAATGACCCAAGGAACAGATAACTTAAATGCTTTGTTAGGGTCAAAGGTTAATTTCAGAAAAGAGGGCCTAGGTTTTAATTCTAGTGCAACAAAAACATTCGGAATGAAAACAATTTCATTTGTTGCTCAAAAGGAAAAGGGACCTCTAATTAGCATGAACTCAACAAATTTGATGAACAAAACTGCTAATCTGAAAAAGCCCAGTGCTGAGGAGAAGGGCAAACGAACGTTTAATGAGCCTAGTAGAGCTAGCACATCTAAGCAGAATCCTAGGGCTCAGACTCAGGTTAGGGGTCAACCTACACAGTCTGGTAAACCCCAGGTCAAGGTAACCAAGTCTCCACCAACACCTCCACCTCTGAAGAAGACCCAATACAAACCTGTGTATAGGTCGGCAGGGTCCAAAGTACAGGGGAGACAAAGTGCTGCTAGGAGTCAACCCAATTATTTTTATCAACCCAGAGCTCAGACCCACTACAATGCACAGCCAACCTACTTCAATAGGTCGAATTGGTCTAGAACTCAGGATAGGTTTACAGGTCTTGCACACCAGGGTGCTAAATATCAAAGACCTCACAGTAGAAATTGGGTCAATGGGTATGGTTACTGGACATCTAGAAATCAATATTTTCATAGCCAGCCTAGGAACTACTATGGCCAAAATTTTGTGAACACACCCTGGCCAAGGCACTGGCACAGAAATAACAATACTGTCAATAATTATGCTGCTGCCAATAAGAAAAAGAACAACAGAAGAAAATCTGTAGGATCCACTGAACAAAACACATTTAAACAAATGTGGATTCCGAAACATTTGCTTTCCTGTTTTGCTTCTAGTTCATTTACATTAGAGCCCAATCAGTCTTGGGTTCCAAACTTCTCTACCTAATTGTGTATGCAGGTATGCTTGGCAGCCAAGAACAACTTGTGGTACATGGATACCGGCTGCTCCAGGCATATGACAGGAGATAAGGCTAAATTTTGCATACTGACTGAGAAAGTAGAAGGCCTTGTCACCTTTGGAAGCAACACAAAGGGTAGGATTATCAGATCAGGTAAGGTAGGTAAGTGTTCTACCTGCTGCATTGATGATGTTATGCTGGTTGAAGGGTTAGTCTATAATCTACTTAGCATTAGCCAGTTATGTGATAAAGGTTACAATATTTTATTCAATTCTCAATGCTGCAAGGTTTTTGAACCTGATTCTGCTATTGTCAAATTTTTTGGAAAAAGAATAAATAATACTTACATGATAAATTTAGATGAAATTCAACACACTAACCTTTGCCTTACTGCCAGTAGAGAAGACATATCACTTTTATGGCATCGTAGGTTAGGTCATGCTAGCTACACTGTTTTGCACAAATTAAATAAGCATGGCATGGTTAGAGGACTTCCTGAAGTCTCATTCCAGAAAGAAAATAAAATCTGTGATGCATGCACTCAATCAAAGATAACTAGAAAGTCATTTAAGTCTAGAACTGAAAATCTGTCTTCCAAACCCTATGAGCTGATACATATGGACCTTTTTGGGCCAACTAGATCTGTCAGCCTATCAGGGAGGAGGTATGGGTTTGTCATGGTAGATGACTTTTCTAGGTATACTTGGGTTTATTTCTTATCTAAGAAGAGTGATGCTTTCTCAGAATTTCAGGAGTTCTATGTTAAAACAAATCAGAAAATTGAAAACATTTTGTCTGATCATGGAGGTGAGTTTGAAAACTCACAATTTGATGAATTCTGCAGGTCGAATGGAATCAACCAAAGGTACTTCTCTCCAAGGACACCTGAGCAGAATGGAGTTGTGGAGAGAAGGAACAGAACCCTAGTGGAAATGGGTCGTACACTTCTCGTCGAAGGGGGTCTACCAAGGAAGTTTTGGGCTGAAGCAGTGAACACTGCCTGTTATGTAATTAACAGAGCCATGGTAAGACCTTCTACCCAGCAAACACCATATGAAATATTAAAAGGTAAGAAACCTTCTATTGCTCACTTCAAGGTTTTTGGTTGTAAATGTTTCATTCACATAAATGATAAAAAGGACCTTGATAAATTTGAACCTAAAGGAGAACCAGGATTTTTTCTTGGTTATTCTGAAAACACTCGAGCATACAGAGTGTACAATCTGAACTCTAAAACTGTTGAAGAATCTCCACACATAATTATTGATGAATCTTTGGCAAATTCTAATGCTGGTAAATGCAGGAATGAAACCAATGGTGAAATCCTGAAGGAAGGAGATCCTGTAGACAAATCCGAGGATGAAGAAGAACATAAAGAGCTTAATGAAGAGGAGCCTACAGTTCAGGGGGAGGTAAATCAAGTTCATGATACTCCAATTGCAAATATTAGATATCTCAAGGATCATCATGTAGATAATGTTATTGGAAATCTGCATGACCCCCCTAGGACTAGAGGCCACTTAAGAATTCAACATGAACTGAATGCGTATGCTTTTGTATCAAACATAGAACCCAAGTCCATTGACTGTGCTCTCCAAGATGTGCATTGGATTAATGCCATGCATGAGGAGCTCAATCAATTTGACAGGAATAAGGTGTGGCATTTGGTTCCACCTCCTGATCATGAAACAGTCATAGGGACTAAATGGGTGTTTAGAAACAAAACTGATGAAGCGGGGAATGTTATTAAAAATAAAGCCAGACTTGTAGCTCAGGGGTACAATCAGGAATTTGGAATAGACTTTGAAGAGTCTTTTGCCCCTGTAGCTAGATTAGAAGCAATTAGAATTTTATTGGCTTATGCATGTTCCCTAGGAATAAACCTTCAGCAGATGGATGTGAAATCTACTTTTCTAAATGGTGAAATTAATGAGGATGTCTATGTGAGACAGTCTCCTGGGTTTGAATGTTTAGATTTTCCTAATCATGTTTACAAGCTCAATAAAGCTCTCTATGGGTTAAAGCAAGCTCCTAGAGCTTGGTATGACAGGTTGAGCAAATTTCTCACCGACAAGAACTTCACAAGAGGTATAGTGGATCAAACATTGTTTACCAAGGTAAGCCATCCAGATATTCTTATCATTCAGATTTATGTGGATGACATTGTGTTTGGGTCAACTAACCCCAAATTGTGTGAGGAATTCTCTCAAATAATGAGTGATGAATTTGAAATGAGCTCACTGGGTGAGCTCAAACTATTTCTTGGACTGCAGGTTACACAAACAGAAGATGGCATCTTCATCTCTCAGTCCAAGTATGTAAAGAACTTATTGAAGAAGTACAAAATGGACAACCTCAAGGAAATAGCTACTCCAATGGGTACATCAACCAGTTTAGATGAAGACTCTAAAGGTAAACCTGTGGACCAAAGGCTATACAGAGGTATGATCGGATCTCTTCTCTATCTTACAGCATCTAGGCCTGATATACAATGTGCTGTGTGTTTATGCTCTAGATTTCAGGCCAGTCCTAAATAAAATCACTTTAAGGCTGTGAAAAGAATTTTTAGGTATTTACTAGGCACCCAAGAACTAGGTCTCTGGTATCCTGCTAAGTGTGAGTTAGAGCTTCTAGCCTACACTGATGCAGACTATGCTGGATCTCGAGTAGATAGAAAAAGCACTAGTGGCTACTGTCAATTCTTTGGTGGCTGTCTAGTGTCTTGGGCATCTAAGAAGCAACACATTGTAGCTTTATCCACAGCTGAAGCTGAGTATGTTGCAGCATGCAATTGTGCAGCCCAAGTACTTTGGATTAAGCACCAACTAGCTGACTATCAGATAAATCTGGGATGTATTCCACTTTTATGTGATAATACTAGTGCTATTTGTCTTGCTAAAAATAATGTTCACCATTCTAGGACTAAGCATATAGAGATAAAACATCATTTTCTTAGAGATGCTGTAAATAAAAAGGAGATTGAAATGAACTTCATAGAAACTGAAAAACAAATTGCTGATATTTTTACTAAGCCTCTTGGGAATGAAAATTTTAAGTTTCTTAGAAGAGAACTTGGCTTATGTAAATTTCAGCATGATGAATGATTGTTTAATTGCTGTGAATAAAATCTCTGATGTGGACTTGTTTTTGATTGCTTGGATAAATCATGTGGATGTGAATGTGGATATAGAACTGTCCTGCATTGCATATACTCAGGGGGAGCTTATTGTGTCTTTGCATGTCTTTGCATATCATTCATTCATGACCTATGCATAAGTTCTCTCTCAATTAATTCTTGCCATGCTGCATGCATATAGACAAGAGGAGTATTGCTAAGAAAAATCAGAGTGGTTTCAACTTTCTTGAAGTCATTCAACCTTTAACTCTGAATATTTGTCTCTAACATTATGGCAATCTGTTGGTCAGTTCTGATTTCTAAGTAGTAGAAAATGGACTTCTTCATTTATAAGAATTTGAATTGTTCAAAGACTGATGTAATGGTTTAAATCTTATAATGGTTGGAGTTTAAAGATTGCAATCAGTATATAAGTAAGTTGAAAATTGATAAAACTCTCAACCTCTTTCTTATTTCATGTCAGACAAAGCTATTCATATCTGAAATCTGAAAACTCATCTGAAATCATGTCGGAGAGATTAAGTATGTGTATTGTTCTTAAACAAGTCATTCTGAAACATAAAAAGGACAGCTAAGAAAGATACTGAACAATATTGAGAATCATTGAAAATATATATATTGGCAGAGCAATGACTGGTAATCACTGAGAAACTGAGTGATCCATCAAAGAAGTGGACAACACTCATGTCATGAAGTGTATCAGCTATCTCTGTTTAAAATGCTCAAAACAGCAGGCTGGTTTCACTGAGTACCTGGGGGTAACTGACGTCTGATAAACGTGTACCCTCACACAAAAAGGTGTAACTTAGCTCTCTTGAATTTGATCATAGGCAGAATGGTCCATCTTGTTGAATATCTAGGGGTATTGGCGTCTTATAAACGTATACCCTTAAGCAGAAAGACTTGTGGTACCTGAATGCTCACAATGATCTAATATTGATAATGCTGCTCCCTCAAAAGAACAGTTCATGAGTGTCAATTTGTTTAGTTTCAATACATGACTTGGGTTCTCTCAAATTTTTTAGACTATGAAAGAAAGATATCATGAAACTGAATCTTTCATGCAAATGTGATTCTGATTTTTTGTTTTATCATGCACAGTGAACTTATCCATTGGTTGTAGTGCATGAACTCCAAATTTTATCATATTTAAACCAGCACTCTTTCTCACAGCAGTTTCTAATTTCATATGACTGAAGACTCTATGCTTTAGAATGCTTATTCATGAACCACCTGTTAAGAATGCCAGTCAGTTCTTCTCTTGATTCCTCCATTGTATTTAATTTTTCCCTCCTCCTTGTTGATGGCAAAGGGGGAGAATATTGTCTAGGGGATGCCTAGTGGGAGAATACATATCTGTCTGAATTCTGAAGTCATTTCTGAATTAATTCCAAGGGAGAGTTTGAGGTAGTGAGTTGCATGCATTCATAGCATCTGTATGTCAATCTGCATAACACATCATGTCTTTCATCAAACATATATATCTATGACATGTTGTTGCTACTCTACTTCATATGGGGTTGCCATCATCAAAAAGGGGGAGATTGTTGTGACCCCTCTATGTTGATGATGTTGACACTTGCTCTCTTCTTTGGCAACACCATTGTTTTGATTGATTGGCAACTGAGTTTGATTTGATGAAATTGCTCCATCAGATTGACTATGTGTTCTTTGCTTTTAATACACTGCTGTCTGCAATTCTTACAGTCATAAGTCCCCACACACTGCATCTCAATTAAGTTGATTATGTGTGTGCAGCGTCAACGCATCAATGTTACAGCGTCAACGCACCGTTGGCTTTGAACCTCAGAGTCTGTACATCCGAATTGCCCTTGATCTGGTGAAATGTATACACTCATTCGCTGTAGCCTTCACACATTAAAGTCCATACATTCATCAATTACTTTTCACTCAAGGCAAAGTCTATACACTGGGGTCTTTTCCCTACGTGTCTTAGGCGAAGTCTGAACATTCGATTCTGAAGCCTGAAGTCTATACAGTCCAGCCTAGTCCTACGATCAAGGCTTTAGCTACACTCAACTCTATACATTGGCTTCGCTTCATGAAGTCTGTACACTGCTTCAGGAGCTTCAAGTCCACACATCGCTCAAAGTCTGTACAGAGTCCAGCGTCTCAGTTAGCGTCTCATACACTTGAGCAAAGTCTGTACATCCACAGTGTTACTCAAAGTCTAAACATTAATCTTCTAATCCAAAGTATATACAATGGTCTTCACACTTGAAGTCCATACATTCGATGTGCAGAGTTGATGTCTATACTGTGTCCTTGCTGTTCAAGTCTATACACTGACGGCTGAACTAAGAACCCTATACATCGTCTGTCTGCACTAGAGTCTCGTGGAGTCTATACATTGCACTCGTCTTCTAAAGTCTATACACTGAAGTCTTCACATTCGTGTGCATAACATGAAGTCCATAAGTGGGCAAAGTCTGTACACTGTCCATGCTTCATGCAGCGTCAACTCATCCTTCATGATGCGTCAACTCCTCAAGTATATACAATGCTTTCCTTCGCATGAAGCCTTTAAGTGCATTATGTCTATACAATGCCACTAGGATTTAAAGTCTATACAGCCGTTGCCTCCCTTGTTGAAGTCAACACTTTGGGCAAGTCTGTACGTTGCATTCTGCCTTTACAAGTCTATACAACGATGTATATACAATGCAATGTACATACTTAAATCTTATGTCTTTATTCCCGTTGCTGAAGGGACAGGGTCGACGCCTGGAGCTTAAAGCGTCCATGCATCAGTAGACGAATCTTTCACGATGTCTTCTATTGCGTCAACGCCACATGAAAGCAGCGTCGACGCAGCAGTTGAAGAAGCATTCGTCTTCACAGGCCATTCCACTGCGTCAACGCCACAAGCAAGCAGCGTCGACGCAGCAGCTAAAGAAACGAGGCAAATGGCTACTGGAATGCCTCACTGCGTTAACGCCATTAAGTGAAAGCGTCGACGCAACAAGTCAGATTGATGTCTTTGAGCACGTGAACGGAGAACTCTATACATCGGACTGAAGAAGCTAATGAGGGGCACGTGATCCCAGGTACCTGGCTCGTGATCCGAAAAGGACTAGGTATCCAGATGAGGACACGTGTACTGACACTCCATTGCATGCTGCCACGTGGTCCAAATTACTGGGCGGGAAACGTGGAGAGCACACGCCTGCTGCTGTTGCTACTATATATACAAGCCTTCTTCCATAGAAGAAATCTGATCGACGCAGAAGAAGAAAAAGTCTATACACTCAGCAACAGTGAGCCTTCGATCCACAGAGAGAAAAGAGAGAAGAAAAAGATACAGAGAAGAAGAAGAAGAAATAGAGAAGAAGGAGAAAAGAGAGAGAGTGAGGTGAGAGAGAGCTGATCGAGAGTGAGAGTGAGAGTGTTTGTATCTCAGTCTCGTGGTTCAAAACCAGAGCTGAGCTTTGCTCTTTAAGAGCTACATTGTTTTTGGGTTTTTGTTTTTCGTTTTGATCACTACCAGAAAAAGCGGGATTACAGACGGAAATTTCAGACGAAAATTTGTGACGGAAATTTCCGTCTGAAATTTGTGACGGATTTTTTTCCGTCAGAAATCCCGTCTGAAATATGCAAGTACACACCGAATTTCAGACGGAAATTTGTGACGGAATATTTTCCGTCACAAATTTCAGACAGAATTTGTAACGGATACATTAAACTGTCACAAATTTGTAACCAAGAATTTGTGACGGCCACGTCCGTCTGAAATCCGTCTGACAATCCGTCAAAAATGTGTCTTCTCACTGATTTTAAGACGAAAATTAATCCGTCACAAATTTTTTGCGCCCAAATCCGTCGCAAATAGGCCTTTGCGACGGATTTGGGGCGCAATAAATTTTGTGACGGACTTATTTCCGTCTGAAAATCCGTGACAAGATACATTTGTGACGGACGGACGTGGCCGTCACAAATTCTTGGTTACAAATTTGTGACAGTTTAATGTATCCGTCACAAATTCCGTCTGAAATTTGTGACGGAATATTTTCCGTCACAAATTCCGTCTGAAATTCGGTGTGTACTTGCATATTTCAGACGGGATTTCCGACGGAAAAAAATCTGTCACAAATTTCAGACGGAAATTTCCGTCACAAATTTCCGTCTGAAATTTCCGTCTGCAATCCCGCTTTTTTCTGGTAGTGGATTCTGTCTTTCATTTCCGAATGCTATATTTTCAAGCTGTGTTTCAGCGGTCTTGCAGTGGTGGTCTCCACTGGACGGGTTAAGCTATATTTCCCCAGCGGTTGCAGAGGATCAGATCCTCTGGTCGGCAAGCTGTACTGCCCAGCGAAGCTGTGTATCAGTAGGTTGTTTGGCCAAGCTGTAAAGCCCAGCGGACGTAAGCTGTGCTGCGCAGCAGGAAGCCATACTCGGTTGAGTGTGGGGTGGACGTAGGTCGTTGACCGAACCACCTAAAAATTGTGTGTGCAGTGTGTTTGTGTTTTTGTGTGATCTGTGTGCGATGGGATTTCTTGCTTAGCTTGTTTGATTGCATCGCTTATGATCATGTCTAGCTTTCTACCTTTTGCTTAGCACTTTTCATTTAGATTTATTGATGCTTGCCTAAATTCCACTCTAGAACTTACAATAGTTTTAAATTAGGCAAGTTGATCTATTCACCCCCCCTCTAGATCCACACTTAGTGGAGATAGACTGCGTCCATCTAACCCAACATCATCCACCCCTTTCCTGGGCACCTGCCTTTGGCACCACAATTTATAGCACCACGAAGAAAGGACATCAACAGTGGACCTACAGTTTACGGATGACAATCAATTTTCCTCAACATAGGCAAAGTTGTCAATGCTCTAGATATGATACAATCAAAAAACTATAATAAAGGATACAAAATAAAGGAGATATATTGATGCATACCTCATAAAAGGGGGAAAATGTTGAAAATGCAAATTCTTCACCAGGGGAACCAAATAAATTAGTCTCAGGGTCCCTTAAAAGGAAATGTGCATACAGCCAGCCACTGTATGTTCCAAAGAGTACAAATGGCAAGTATTGTATTGTCTGTGATGTGAAAAAGCTCAGAATGATCGACATCAGGATGAACAGAGATGGTAACCACTGATTAAAAGATGAAATGAATAATTTATCAACAATTTAAATAACTAACCAATATAAGAATTGAGAACTAGAATTTATGTAATAAATTAGTTGAAGCTACCATTATGCACCGACCATAGCCCTCACGCAGAAGCCACCAAGTGTTATAATTTATTGATTGGGCACAATTTGTTTCACTCCAACCAGAAAACCTGATATTACCCCATGAAATCCAGAGAGAGGCATGTAGCTGCAAATATAAAACCAAATATTATAGTTTGTTTCACTGAAATGCTGTAAAAGCAAGAATGGCCCATGGATGTCACACTTACACTTTGACCACTAGAAGGAAGAAATGCTCCAGCTCACTTACACTGTCACATTGTGCTTGAATGAATCCATGCCCATATACAACATAAATAGCAACAACCAACAGCCACTACATCCAGATCACTATTTTCCTATATAAAGTTGACATTGAGTATCACCCACAAACAAAACATGCCAATCCAAGTATCCTTACTCCAGAGATTCACGGATTGTCAACTATATAGAAAGAATAGTCTCAGAAGACAGATAAAAAGCAAGTAAGTGACTTCATAATAAAAACACAAAAGAGAAAGACAGAGCAAATCAGACTACAATTAACACAAGGATGGGGATAATGACAATAGAAAATGACACACCTTTAAAAAATCCCAAGATAGTAACCAGATAAGAGGAAGAGTCTGTAGGATCGCAAGCGGTAGGAAGAGTCTATACAATCGCAAGGTATAGGAAGAGTCCGCGGCAGAAAATGATCAGCCATAAGGGAAGACTCTCCAAAATGGAATAAAAGGGATTCTTGTGGAGCTAGAATATGTAATTAAGCAAGGAGGAGAATATGTGAATAGTTGTAAATGAGAAGAGTTTACAGGGGAAGAGCTGTTTGTGAGGGATGACAATATGTTGAGTAATCACCTACATTGAAACCCATTGTTAGTCATCAATTAACAGAAGTTCAAAAAAAATGGTTGAAAGCATAGTGGCAATGAAACCCAAAACAACTGCAAGGAAGCCTGGAGATGATCCTAATTAGATCAATCAACTCAACACAAACTAGCAGCACATAGAGCTGCATGTTCCATGTCCATATAAAGTCCATCACTCGCACATGCCCAATTGTTGTTGGACTAACAGAACTGGCTCTTCGCATGTACATAAATATAGAGTTTATGTATATTTGGATGGATGCAGTTGAGTGTAGATGATATAAAGCAATATTTCATTAAGCCCTTCAAGAAGCCACACCCAACATGATTATCAAGCATGTCAAACCACAATGCCAGACAAATAGATGTTCAAACCACAATGCCATCTAAGACATGCTTAGATTGTTTTTAAAACAATCAGAGGAAATAAAGTTCTGAGCAAAAACCATAAAAAAGGAAAGCAAACTAGTCTAACCAAACAACCTAAGGTCCACATTCTTGGGAGAATGACTGAGGTAAGAAGGAACACTAACCTTAATTGGGGGGTGGCACAAGACCCATGGGGCCTGTGGCCACAACAACATGTGGCAATGATGGATTTACACTTGTCATCTGTTGTCAGGGGTTTTTTCTTTTTATGCCGATGACTGGGGTGAAGGTAGGAATACAGTTGCGAAAGGAAAATACGGGAGTTTGATGTTTCTCGGGTATTCTCCATTACGGTTGTATGCCTTTCACAGCGGTACCGGGCACTCTCCTTTTTACGGAAAGCCGAAAAGGGTCGAATGGCACGGGAATGTAGGGGCATAAGTTAGCCAGACAGGGTGCGGGCATGCCAGTCGATTTCTCGACAATCACCTATGGAACCAAAGGTTGACCGGGGAAGCGTCACCAGGACGCGTCACGTGGGCTCGAGAGGTCAGGTGACACATGGATTGAGGGGGTTCCACGGGTGGGAGTGCGTAGGCGATTGTAGGAATCGTGTACTGGACGTCTTTCTCCACTAACCGCAAGCGATAGGTGTTTATTTACATCGGATTGAATCCGAACACCTTCGTTCTATGCTGAAGAGAAGCCTATTTGTATCTAAAGTCTGATGCAAAGATCAGGGGGTACTCGGCTGTTGTGGGTTCACACCAGACAGGGCGATATTGGCTGGGGTCAAAGGGGTGGTGTATTTACATTGGGCGGCATACAAAGGGGCTGAGGGCCCAAACGTGGATGCGAGCGCATTTCTTCAAATGGTAGTATGATTTCTGAGAACTATATGGCTTTACAGGAGGGCCGCAGGGGCCGAGGTACAACAGGCGCAAGCCGCGGGACAATTTCGACGTGATGGTCGATCCCCGGGTCAATGGGTGATAAAGCGGGTATCTGCATGTTTTACAGAGGGCTCCACTCGTGGCATGGGCCATGTTTGCTTTGCCAAATGAGGGGCTATGACTGGATAACTGGAGAAAACATCAGGCTGGTGTCAGGGTGAGGGTCGATCACGGCCCGAGTCGAGCGATCGGACGTGGCCTCGTGACTGCGGGGAAGCGTGATGTCATGGTGCGTGCATAGTTGCAGTCGGCGGGCACGCGAGGGGAATCCCGACATGAGGGAGCGCTCACCCTTGTCATAACATCACACACATGGTGGGGGTAGACTTGTGTATCATGGCGGAACACTGTGTGAGGGAAGTATAAGCGACATACCCTCGGCGTCCTTAGCCGACGACCAAGTCACCCACACACAATTATCCTTGCTCCATGCCTGGAGCAGCTTGAAGCTTGGAGTCTTTGATTGCTGGAAGCCTTGATTGTTGTATATCCCCTATCTCCCACCCCTTGAGCATCTAAGGGGCTTTTATAAGGAATTTGGAAGGCCATGGAAGAGTTTAGGTGGGCTAGGGTGAAGGGTTCAACCTAGCCCGGGTAAACCAATTGAATAGTAAGGGGGAAGGGTTTAGGCGGACCAGCCCATAGGCTAGATGCTTCCTTGAATGAGTATGCCATGAGCTACGATGCGGTGTGGGTGGGAAGTGTGTGGTATGCAAAGGGGGACCAGGACATCCATAGATAGACCTATCATGCCATGATGCCATATGGACCTTGATGAGCCTTGGTGGCCCGGGGTAACCAAATGTGGTCCTATCATGCATGGACTCTCTAGCAAAGGTTGGAGGTCCAGGGCATCTGTAGGTGATCCTGTCATGCATGGGGGTGACAAATGCTGGGGGATCCGGACATCCACGAATGCTCCTATCATGCTTAAGACTCATGATGAGTGAAGGTGGACCATTACATCCAAATTTGGACCACTCATGCTTTCTACTTGACATGTGAGTGATATGAATGAATGGACCCAACATAGTGTTCATGCCAAGTGGTGTGGTAAGCCTAGACACATGCATGCTTTTCCCAAAGGTGACTTCTATGTGTATAGGTGTGGGACAACCTTTGAACTCCCATTCGAAAGGATCGAATGGATCTAAGAAGGTGGTCATCATGGGGTGGGGCACAACCTTCTTACCTAGGGATATGTGGCCCAAGGTCATGGCTCCCAAGTGTGGATGGGCATAAATCCCACACAAAAAATCACAAGAGAAATTAATGATGTGATAAACATGGAGGAGATAATGATGATTAATGCATAAATAAGGGGAGGAAAAGCTTGCACGTGGTGCAAAAATGGAGGTGTGATCGCCAGAGGGGTTACCTCAATAATAATAAAAAGAGATCGCGAATACCTGGTGAAGATTGGAACGCGGGATGATGTGAAGTTCCTTCCTCCTTCTTCAATCGGCCAGCCGATGAGAAGGGTTCTCTTTTGATTACCTTGCAAAAAAAATAATGAAATAACAAAGCAAAAGATGGGATCAGCCAATGCAAGTAGTATCAATCCAAAATAAACATAAGATGATGAAAAGAAAACCACATGCGCACCTTATTGTTTTGGTTTTAAAAACCCCTAAAGAAGAATTAGGGAGAGAGGAAGATATGTGAATAAATCTAATGCAGACGTGAAAAGAAAAAGAAAAGGAAAAAAGAAAGAACTGAGGATGGAATTGATTAATGCAAAAGACGTAAAAAGAGCACAGTGGATGATCGGATGATGAAGACAAAACCAAACAAACGAAATAAGAAGAAAATCATGTTGTCCCTGTTGACAGTAAAGGGAAGATGGACGCGGTTGACCGGATGAGGAAACAGAGGAAGCCGAAGTCTTCCTATCAAGCAGACGATAGTAGGGAAGCAGAGGAAGCCGTCTGGAGCTTTTCTAATCTCTTCAACTTCTGAAAACGTCAAGAAAATCAACCTCTTCTAACCTCTTCAAACTCTGGAAATCGTCAACCCCTGCTTCGATCGCCCAGATCATGTTTTATAGGATTTCAGTGAGAGATAAGCTTGAATTTGGTAAGATAAGGATAGGCAAGGTTCAAAGAAGGCAGGACTCTACCTCCAATTCGAGCAAGGAGACTATTAGAGGCAGGACTCCATACAGGAAAGAGGAGTTCAAGCGGGACACGAAGGGTAAAACACGACCTTGCGAAGGGCGTCAAATCAAGAATTGACGACACACCATACGGCGTTTCATAAAACACGACTCAACACAGGGCGTTTCTTCCTGGATTTAATTTTGGCAATAAAACCTTCCTTGTTTGAAAATCATTAGAACACGCCTAAGATAGAGGCGTTAAATTAAAATACGCCCTGCTGAAGGACGTTAACCAATAATTAGATTGATTTTGCATTTACTTTAAAATCGGATAATACCAGGAATTGACGCCCTGACATTGGGTCGTCCTTTCTTGAGAAAACGCCCTTGATATGGTCGCTATTTAAATAACGCCCCTCTTCAGGTCGCGAATAACAAAAAATGCAACAAAATGCAACGGAAAATCCACAAAAAAGAAAAACTTTATATTATGGGAATATTGACGTTCACTTTGGGGCGTCAACATAGTGACATGAGATTTGATCAACATAGCGTCATTTTTGGCATGTCTACAGCTGCCACGCCTTGGCGTCTGCTTTGGAAGGGAGTGAGACGACATGGAGTGAAAGTGCAACAAAACGGAATGAAGTGGAGCGAATTGATAAGTAGATGCCAAGGTGTGATGTGACACGCCTCAGACACTAAGCAATAGAAATCTTTACAATATTCTGAATGAAACAACTCCGAGTGATTCCAAGGAAGCAATGATTTAAGCTAAACAAAAGATGTAAGGCAAAAGGTGTGCGCACGGGCACGATAGGGAAAGACCATTGGAGAGCGGTTACCAGCCAACGTGGACGTGCTACAACCAATGTAAATTTGCAAGAAAATAAAGAGAATTGAGATGGAGATCCAACAAAGGGACACTTTCAAGGAACCAGCCTGAGCGGCTTCAGATAGAACAAAGTACTTGATTTGGAGTGGAATATCTCATGTCAACTCAACAAAGAGCGAGTGACCTTCATTATTACCATAATATGAAGATTTTCATCATGAATCTCAAAATCCTACATGATGCATGCTGGGCTAAAAGAAAAGAATAAAACAAACAACAAAAAAATAGAAAATACTCAAGGATAATATTGCTAAGCCGTCTAGGTTTGGTCAAGAATCCAAATCTCTGAGCTAACACTAAGCCGAAGCCCGTTTGTCCGCGCATCAACTCAGAAAATGGAACCATCGTCCCAAACCTTGAACGACTCAACGGCCTATCGGTGTGATCAAGACTCTCCTGGAATTATCACTATTTTTGATGAAAGGGGAACTCAAATTCCAGGTTCATCAGAAGCACAAGGTCCTTGATATGCTATAATAGCGTAGATATCATATAGTAACAATGCTTACAACGAACAAATACAAGATGATAAGTGTGATGTGATTCATATGAGCAACCCAGGCGCCTCTAATCCTGTAAACTTCTGCACTTTGAAAATTCATCAGTTTTCGAAATTCAAGATAATCAAACATAATCATGATATGATCATAACTGCTCAATAAAAAAAACAATTCAACCAGATAATAGCACTTAAGTTCATTAATACGCATGAATATCCAAATTCATAAGCTCATAAAAACACGCCTGCACCGAACGGCGTCAAACCATGAAAAGCGCCTTAATATGTAGGCGTTAAAACATGAAACACGCCCTTCAGCAAGGCGTGAAATCCATCGAGAGGCCAAAGAGTAAACGACCTACTAAAGGGCGTTACACAAAACACGACATGGCAAGGTCGTCAATTCATAAATTGACGCCCTAACAACAGGCGTTAATCAATCCAGCGCTTCCCTTTCCAAATCGAAAGCAAAACCAAATCCTAACAGCCATCAACCTGCTAACACCGAACAACTCAGATCTCTATAAAGGGAAGGCTACTCCCTCAAAATCAATCAAAACAATCCACCAAATTCTTCCGTTCTTTTCTGCATGTTTTTTCTGTTCCTCTGTTCTTCCTCTGCAGCAACCGTCCGAACTCCTTCTGCAAAGCCAAAAAAAACAATGGAGAGGATGATTAAGAGACCTAGGTCTTCCACCCCTAGGTTGACTGAAATCCAAGGGCACATCTGCAGCCGAGTTGCTCAACATCAGGTTAGTGAATTCCTTTACTCTTCCTTCCGCTTATATCTTCTTTCTTTTCTTTTGTCAAACTGCTTCTTTCATATGCTCACGACTGGCACTATTGGCACTGTTCATATTTTTCTTTTCACAGGACTACCCAAATGTCCCTGGTGCTAGGAGATTTACAAAAGTGAAGTGGTTGCCCCTTATTCTCTCCAAGTTCTCCTCTGACATGAGAGTATACCTAGCAAGATGGCATCTTTTGGGCCTAGTAACCCATGCAAAACACTATGACCAAATTCATTTAGATTGGGCTGCCATAGGAGCATTAATTGAACTTTGGCATCCTTCCACTCATACCTTTCTCTTCTCCACTTTTGAAGCTACCATTCTTTTGGAAGAATTAGAACTGATCTTAGGCTTGAAAAGGATGAAACAAGGAGAAGAAGAAAAGATGGCCATCATGCCAAGGCCAATCTCCTCTCATGAATTGCTAACCTCATTGATATCTAGCCCAAACATAGTGAACCAAATCAAGGTCACTAAAGGAATCAACCTCTTGAAGCTCGCCTCATGGGTGTACAAGAGAGCGGATCAAGCTAAGGAAGAGGAGGAGATAGAAAAGATAGCAAAGGCCTTCGTGGTGTGCTTAGCAGGAGCACTCTTGTTTCCATCCACGGAGGACTTTCTAGAGGAGGCCCAATTAAGCGCGGTGGTGAGCTTATGGGAAGAGGAAAGAGCCGGACCGGCGATCCTAGCCTATCTCTATAGCGGGCTTACTTCAGCGGCCATGGGAAGGCCCATCTACGGGTGCATGCTAGCACTCTCTAGTTGGGTTGATCTACATTTCAAATTCGTTCCATGTGGTGAGGCCCAACAACCCTCAAGAATTTTCTCAAGGAGCCCACTCTCGTATATAACCGGCTCATTAGGAATAAGCAATAGGGTGATGAACCGGATTCCTCAAGTGAAGAAGAGAGGGGAATGGAGAGAGCACCTAAATGTAATGCCAAAGAACCTCTTTACTTGTGCCCCGGGAATACTCAAGCTGCAGGAACTTCGTGCACGATTTTCTACCGGCACGGACCTTCGTCTCATAGGCGCTTCGGACCTCGTCCTGTATAACTCACACCGGTGCCTTCCTCAACTCGGGCTTCCACGGCGAGTATTCGAGGATCCATCTCACCTTCCTCCAATCAAGACACGGGACCTTGGTAACAATGAAGATGGAGAAGAATGCACAACTATTCAAGCTCTGTGGAAAATCAATATGGTTCATAAACCTGTGGAAAACTTAGAAGAAGATAGAGAACAGTGGAAGTCTTATGTAATAGCCCTGAGAAAATTGAGGCCCAAAATGGCTCATTAAGCATTGTAATCTTTTTCTTCCAATAAATCAATGATATTCCCTTTGATTGAGCCATCTTACTGTGTTTCTGAATAACTCTTCCAACGTTCTGTGATTGTTACAAATAACGCCTCAAGCAATGTCGTTAATTCTATAAAAGACGCCCCAGCATAGGTCGTCTTCCATGATTGATCGCTCATAACTGACGCCTTCACCAATGGGCGTTAACTAAAAAATGTCCTAGGACAAGGCGTTAATTCGATTCATATTCCAAAATATATTCGTCGAAATTCCAAAAGTAACGCCTTCAGCAAAGCCACGTTTCATATACATAACACCTCAATCGTAGTCGTTACTCAAAAACAGTAATGATTATTCCCATCAAATCAATCAATCGCCATTAAATGCGTCTGACGACGGTTATCATTCCCCATGCAAACAAAAATAACGCCTTAATAAATGTCGTCAATTATCAATAAACGTCTTTCTTTCAGTCGTTGATTCCACAAGACGTGGCCTTCCTTAAGTCGTTAATTCTTTTTGACCGTTCGACTTAACTTTCCCTCCTTTCTTCTTCTTCCTCTGTTCTCTTTCCCTCTTTCTCTCTTCTTCTGCAACCCTAACCGAGAACCCCCTCCCCCAATCTCTCTCATTCTCTCCTCTCTCATCCTAGCCCTAAGCTATGGCCGGTGGCGCACCCAAACGGCAGCGGGTCTCGGCTCCGGAGGTGGTTGACTTGGGCGAGGACGAGCTTGCCCATGCCGGCGAAGATAACACCATGGAGGAAGCTCCAATGGCGGCCGAGGAAGAACAGGCCGTGGCGGCCGGCGACGAGGCCGAAGGAGGCCAAGAGGCCCACGAAGGGGGTGAAGAAGATGAAGGCAATGAAGAAGGATAAGACGAGGAAGAAGAAGAAAGAAATGAAGAAGATCAACCGAGGGCCATCGTCCCCCGCCCCGGCCAACTCCGGCGGCCACGTCATCCACGCCCCCAACCGGCAGAGCCAAAGCACAAGAAGGTAGGCCCCCAAACCCTATTCCCATTTTTTTTATTTTTATTTTTATTATTATTCCTGTAATTTCCATAGCTCTCGGGGTATAAACCCTGCAACCCAGAAAGAAGACGCCCTCAGGGGCGTCACGTTTCAGAAATGAAACGCCCAACTCAAGGGCGTTAATTAAATTATTTCCCTGAAAAATAATTAACCCCATGAGAACACGCCCTGCCTCATGTCGCCCATTTAAATTTATCATTTTTGATATCATGCTGTTAATTTCCGTTAATTCCCATGCTTTAATTATTTTTCATGAATTATTCGCATGCTGTTATTTTTATTTTATTTTCTGAAAAACTTGAAAACAATGCCCACCTACCAGGGCGTTAATTCAACAATAGACGACCAAACCAGCAGTCGTCCATTCATTAATTCTTGATTAAATTAACGGACCCATTTGGAAAACGCCTCACCCAAGGGCGTGACTTAAAATATCTTCTAAGAATTTCAGAAATTAACCATAGAACCACGCCCAACACAGAGGCGTTTCATAGATAACAGCGACCTATGATAGGTCGCAAATTCAAAACACACTTAGAACCACGCCCTCCTCAGGGGCGCTAATTCAACAAACCACGACCTGAGGATGGTCGTTAATTAAATCAAACATCAACAATTCAAACCAAGGCAATTAAGTGAATTTTAACAAGAATAATTGAACAATTAAACCAAAATTTCTTTTCTTTATGCGCGCAGGGGTTGATGAGGACACGGATCTCCTGGGTCATGGTCCGGGCAGCATACTACGGCCTCCCCGAGTTCCAGAGAGCGAGGGTAGATGCTATGGGGTTCGGGGCCTTCCTCAGCATAGAGCCAGTTAGGCCAGACCTACCACTCATTCAGGTTCTACGGGAGAGATGGGATAGGACCAGCCAGGCATTCCTGATGCCTTGGGGACACATGATTCCTACCCTGGAGGACGTGGCCAGGATTACAGGGTTGAGGGTAGATGGAGAGGCTGTGAGCGGGATTACCTACCCAGACTACACCGAGCATGCCCAGAGATTGCTAGGGTTAGAGATGGTTTACGAGACCCCTAGCGAGTGCAGGACGATCTTCCGCACCGACCTCACCATAGTGATGGGTTTAGGGAATGCTAGGCACAGGTCAGGGGAGACCCTAGAGCAGTTTTCACAGAGGCTGATAGACGGGGCTAGGGCAGTATACTGCTAGGACCCAGCCGACAGGGAGAGAGCTGACCTAGACTTGAGGAGGTTCTTGCTACTGCTACTGGGGAGGCTATTGCTCGGGACAAAGGGCGACGTCATCAACTACCACTTTCTACGGATACTCGAGGACCTAGAGGCAGTTGGCAGCTACGCCTGGGGAGCGGCTCTGCTGGCACACATGATGGCCGACCTGTCCACGGGGACAGGGCGAGAGATGATCGTCAGTGGCTTCTCACCTTTTCTTCAGGTATGCATTTTTTCATCATTTTTTTTTCTTTTCTGTATATTTTTATGTGCATGCGAATGCCTAATTAATGCAATGCATGGATGCAGGTTTGGAGTCACCTCTACATGCTGATGGGGCGCGCTGACCCACGGCCTGGGAATGAGGGAGCTTTCCCTCTAGCACGGCGCTGGGTGCCGATCGTCTTCGGCGCCCCACTCGGCTACGAGTTGTGGGTTCTACGGAGAGAGCTCGCGACTTCCCTCCCTCGCTGGTATGTATGAATGCTATGCATCTTTCTTTTGCTTTTTAATTTGAATTTATGATGATGACGATGAAATGATGATATGTATGTTTATGAATGTAGGTGCAGTGGAGACCCTACGATGGGATGACAGACGAGGGCCAGCCTTGGGTCGTAGCGGGCCGACCTCGCTTTGGGCGTGAGCTTTGGGTTCACTGCTTGAGCGAGATTGAGCCGTTACGGCTTAGGTTGGTGATGAGGACACTAGGCCTTCACCAGGAGTGGATCGAGGTAGGCGAGCCGCGGGGCATCGGGAAGAAGACGCGCGGTCGTACAAAGGCGACCGACTGGAGGGTACGGTTCGAGGAGCAGCACGCCGACTGGCAGCGTGGCGGGACCAGAGTCACCTCTCGGCGACTGACAGCTCCGAGTACCTCCGGCGCTACTGGGAGGTATACGCCGGCCGACCCCAGATGAGGGTCTTAGGGGTATGGATGAATGCACTTATTTCTAAATTAAATGCAAATGCTTATGTGACTATCATGCGACTAATATGTAATGGATGCAGGATGTGCGGGACATAGCGGCGATAGATGCCCAGGCCCACCTACACAGCCTGGAGGACCAGCTGGCCGCCACACGTGCAGACCTAGAGACCCTGGTGAGTGTTTAAATTATTTCTATGTGCAAATGTATTTCATTTTTGTTGAATTATTGATGATTAGCCACTGACGGTCTCACTGAATGCAGCGTGCCCAGCAGGGAGCAGTGAGGAGAGATCCGGGGGAGGCTTCCAGCTCGAGAGGACCTAGTGCAGAGGTGACTGCACTGGCAGAGCAGCTAGCGGGAGCGGTCGCACGAGCCGAGGCAGCAGAGCGCGACCTCGCTTCACGGGTAAATTCCAAAACACAACTCCATTTAAACATTGATTATATAATTGTGTACTGATAAAAATTCACTTTACAGACTGAGGAGCTACGAGCCGCTCTTAACTGCGTCTGCGAGGGGCAGCAGGCGATGACTGCCCAGGTGAGTGATTTACCTTTCGTTATGCATTTCTTGAATTATTGAACTGTGGAACTGATGATTTGTCTACCTGTTTGCAGACCAGACAGTTACAGGCGGCGCGTACTCAAGTTGCCTTGGCTGGGACAGAGCTGTCGATCCGCGAGCAGCGGATTACAGAGCTGGAGCGGACCGTGAGGCGACGAGAGGAGCTGCCTCAGGACGTGGCAGAGCTGCGGTTGCCCTTGAGCTAGAGTGACGAGAGCGTGCCCGGGAGCGCGAGGAGCGGGCTCGTGAGCGTGCGGAGTTGGCAGACCTGAGGACCCAGCTGATCCTTTCCCAGGAGCGACTGCGAGTGTCCGAGGAGCGTCTCCAGCGGGACGTGAGCGAGCACGGGCCGCGGGGTACTCTTCACCAGCTCCACCTTTGTGGCGGGCTCTTCCCTCCGAGAGAGGAGCGAGGCAGGGGGACACGTTCGGGTTCCGGCTTCTTCACGGGGGCCCATGCCTCCTCCACCAGCACCAGCTCGGGACGGCGAGGAGGAGGTTGAGAGTAGGAGAGAGGAGGGTGGAGGCGAGAGCTGAGAGATTTACTTGTACTTCTCCACCCTCACACCTGTACTTACACATTCGTGATGTATATATATATGAGATCGAGATTTTTGTTAGTTACCTGAGTACTTTGTGTGGTTGTGGGCCTGTGTTTGTGTATTTTCTTCTTTCCATGTTCTTCGTGTTTGCTTTACTTCGCCCTGTACCTGCAGCTGCGGTTTTCACTTAAACAAAACAGGTTAATTCATCTGTTCGACTTGGCCCCTTGCCCAATGAGCAAGGGGTGGCAATATTCTGACCTTAGTGACGGGTCAAGGGGCCAAGCCTTTAATCAAGATAAGGCGAAAGGAAATAGCTGATAGCGGGATATGCATCATGCAAAGCACACATATGCAAACTATAAACAAAAGATGCCCAAGCAAAAGAATGCAAGCATACATCGTGAAGAAATGCATTTTTTTTCTTTCATTTATATATTTTTTTGTTATTTTTTTTCTAAAAAATGCGCCTTAGAGAAGGCCGTGATTTGAGTAAAGACGCCCAAGGATACGGCGTGAATTCAAAAAGAATTTGATTTTTTTTGAAAAAGAAACGACCTCCTCAATGACGTTATTATGAAATAGACGACCTTATCTAGGACGTTAATTATATAAAAAGTGCCTTAGCTGAAGGCGTTAATTAAATTATTCTGCAAAAAGGGCTTCAAGGCTATCAAGACCATGAGTCTTACATAGTCACCATCTAAAATTCATTAACCTTTCTTGAGTAGTTAAAAGGGGGTCGACGTGATCATAATTGACTTGTATTCGAGATTTCGCACAGTGCAATTTCTTTAGTCCGTCTTGACCATCTGCTAGTTCGTGACTTACCGCATAGAAAGGATGGAAGAAAATATAAGGGAAGCCCATAAGGGATTCTGAGATGCTCAAGGCAAAGTTACCTCCCCTACCCTATGCCTGTTGGGGTTCGATCTTTGGCGTAGGGAAATTTGTTGCCTTTTGCCCATTTATACTGCACGCATACGCCCAAGGTTTTCCTTGCGGGGACTTTGCCCTCTTGACATACTTTTCTTTTCATAACTTGACTTTCACTTTGGAATTGTTTTGCATTGATGAAAATAAACCTAATTGTACTTGGATTTTTGTGGCATTTGTTCCCTTTTGGGCCCTGACTTCCACCTATTAGGGCGGCGGATAGGCTTGGCGCATCTGCCTCGAGGTCTCCCTTCCTCCCTTATGGGCCGAAGAAGAAGAGAACGGGTATTGTCTTTCACTTTTAGTCAGGCTTTTGACTTTCCGTCAGATTTTGCCTTGCTTGATCTCAAGAATAAAGCGTGTAGTGTGTGTGGGAGTCAACCCCCTTTTAAGTTAGCAAGACTGGTGAATGAATTCTGAATTTTGACCTTTCGGACATTGATCCTTCGTGTGCCATGGCACCAATTTTGATCTCTTTTGATTTTGAAGAATCTCTATTTTTGTTTGCTTTTTGGAGTTTCTATTTTTTTTTTTGGATTTTTGAATCAAGGGTAGTATTTCTTAAGATACAAACCATTCCAAGGATGAGTTAACTCTTTGCCTTCAGCATTAACCAGTTTATAAGCATTGCCAGGATAAACATCTTTTATAATGAACGGTCCTTCCCAATTGGGTTGGAGTTTTGAGCGGGGGCCACCCGGCTTTACAAAAATTCTTTTGATTACCATCTCACCGATTTTAAATTTTCTCTCAATTACTTTCTTTTGATAAAAACGTGAGAGCCTGTTTTGATAAATGCGCGCATGCTCAGCGGCGACCAGACGCTTCTCATCTAGGAGTTCCAACTGGGCAAGGAGTGAATCACGACGTTCATTAATAGAGAGCTCCTTATCCAATTGCACTCGCAGAGAGGGAATAAGAATCTCATAAGGGACTACTGCCTCCATTCCATAAGTGAGGGCGAAAGGGGTTTGCCCAGTGGGGGTGCGAATGGAAGTGCGATAGGCCCAGAGAGCTTCAACTAGCTTGTCTGGCCAATCCGAAAATTTATTAGCCTCACATGTCTTCTTAACAATTTTGATCAACGTTTTATTAGTTGCCTCTGCTTGGCCATTGCCCTGCGGATAATAGGGAGAAGAATGATGCAATGCAATGTTATACCTGTTGCAGAGATCTTTGAGCTCTTGAGAGATAAATTGAGGTCCATTGTCGGTGACGATGGTGCTCGGGATGCCGAACCTTGTGATGATGTTCTTCATCATGAATTTGCAGACTGTTGACGCTTTAATCTCCATGTAAGCTTCTGCTTCCGCCCACTTGGTGAAGTATTCCGTTGCCGTGAGGATGAACGACTTTTGCTTGGTCAGGAGGTTCGAATCACCAAGAGGTCCAATAATATCAAAAGCCCACATGGAAAAAGGCCGTGGGGAGGACGTAGGATGGAGTGAAGAAGCAGGAGAATGAATCTTGTCGGCGTGCAGTTGGCACTTAACACACCTTCGAACATAGATAGAACAATCCTCTTCCAGAGTTGGCCAATAGAAACCTAGCCTAAGGATCTTCTTAGCTAACATCTGGCTATTCACATGACCACCACACACTCCAGAATGCGCCTCTTCCACAACTTTCCAAGATTCATCATCGTCGAGGCATCTTAATAAAACGCCGGTGAGCCCTCTCCTGTAGAGCACACCTCCAACCAAAACATAACGTTGAGCCACTCTTCTAATCGCTTTCTTCTCTTCTACAGTGGCTTCCTCGGGATAGGACTGATCATTACAATATCTGGCAATCTCATAATACCAAGGCTTCTCTTCGTCAGCCAGATCTTCTTGCCAATCCAAAAGCATGACCTCTTTACCTTTAAGAGCTTCCTTCAGCTTAACCTTCTCGAGCACTTGATCCCTAATATCAAGGAATGCGCGATCCTTAATAGCTGGGGTGTCACGCTGATGAATCAGGGGAACATGAAAATCACGCTCAGGAGGGAAAACTAAAGCGGAAGCCAAAGAGGCGAGAGCGTCAGCCAAGATGTTTTGGCTGCGCGGGACATGGACGAAGATCAATTTAGTGAAGAGTTTGGCATAAGCTGAAGCGAGTTCCTGGTAGGGCTTGAGCTTAGGATTGATAGTGCGACACTTGACGAGCACCTGGCGCAGAATAAGCTGACTATCACCCACAATCCTCAAATGAGTGACACCATATTGATGAGCGGTTTGAAGACCGGCCAAAAGAGCTTCATACTCGACTATATTGTTGGTGACGGGGAAAGTGAGCCGAGCAGCAAATGGGATGGTGACCCCTTCCGGTGTTAAAAGAACCATGTCGATCCCTCTCCCCTGGGAATTTAGAGCTCCATCAAAATGTAATGTCCACATAGGATCAAGAGGTTGATTCATGGACATCAGTTCTTCATCTGGAAACTCCGAATTGACAGGATCAAAATGGGGGAGAGGGTGATGAGCAAGGTGTTCAGCAATGGCGTAGCCTTTGATGGTTTTCTGTTGAATGTAAGTGATATCAAATTGAGAGAGGAAGCTTTGCCAGCGTGCTAATCGATCAGTGAGGATAGATTTTTCAAGGAGGAATTTAATTGGATTCATGCGAGCAATGAGGTGAACCTCGTGAGCTAAGAAATAATGTTTTAACTTCTGCACTACCCAAACCAAAGCTGCACAAGTTTTCTCCATGGTTGAGTACCTCTGCTCACAGGGGTTAAGAAGCTTAGACAAGTAGTATGCTACCCTTTCCTTACTTTCTTCATGCACTTGAGCTAAGACAGCACCTACGGAGTCATCCAGGACCGAAACATAGAGAATAAGTGGTTTGCCTAGAATTGGCGGCCTCAGGACAGGAGGATTGGCCAAATAATCCTTCAATCCGTCAAAGGCTGCCTGACACTTGTCATCCCAATTAAACTTGACTCCCGGCTTAGTAAGCTCGTAAAACGGCCTACATCTTTGTGAATGCTGAGAGACGAAGCGACGAATGAATTGCAACCTCCCGATTAATCCTAGAACTTCCTTTAAATTCTTGGGAGGAGGCATATCCCTAATGGCCTTTGCCTTGTTGGGATCAACTTCAATTCTCCTCTTGCTAACAATGAAACCAATCAATTTCCCTGAAGAAACGCCAAATACGCACTTTTTGGGATTCATTTTCAATTGATATTCTCGCGATCTCTGTAAAACCTTAGCCAGAACCCCAGGATGTTCAATCCTTGTCCTTGATTTTACAACCAAATCATCCACATACACCTCAATATAAATATGAATCATGTCATGAAAAATCGCCATCATAGCCCTTTGGTAGGTGGCTCCAGCATTCTTGAGTCCAAAAGGCATGACCACCTAACAATATGTGCCCCACGGTGTAGTGAATGATGTTTTCACTTGATCCTCTTCAGACAGACGAATTTGATTGTAACCTGAAAAGCCATCCATAAATGAAAGAGTCTCAAATCCTGCCGTGTTATCAATTAGAACATCAATATGAGGGAGGGGGAAGTCATCTTTAGGACACGTCCGGTTGAGGTCCCGGAAGTCTATGCAAATCTAAACTTTCCCATCTTTCTTCATAACCGGGACGATGTTAGCCACCCAATTGGGGTAGAGGACAACTCTAACAAATCTAGCCTTATGGAGTTTGTCGACCTCTTCTTTCATTTTCAAAACCATATTGGGGTGGAAACGCCTCAACCGTTGTTTGACCGGGACAGACCCTGGCTTAAGTGTAAGACGATGTTCAACGAGCGCAGGGTCTAATCCCGGCATATCTTCATAACTCCATGCAAACGCGTCCTTGTATTCTTGAAGAACTAAAATGAGCGCCTCCTCCTCGGAGGGCGGCAAATTCTAGCTAATGAGGACAATCCTAGGGTCTTCCTCGGTACCCAAATTAATTTCTTTGGTAGGTTCTTCTACGGAGGCTGATGGTTCATCGAATCTTCTCAAACCACTAGCAAAAGCATCAGCCTCATCCTCATATTCTTCGTAACTTTCATCCCCCTCTTCAATAGGGTCTTCATCATTCATAATTTCATAAACACCCAAACCCTCATAAGAAGCAACAACATCTTCAAATCCTAACTCTGGCAGGATAATTGGACCTTCCACGAACTCAGGGATTGCTAAACAAGCTTGGCATCTGATAGCCAATTCCAACAAAAATCTGCGAGGAATTTCCTTACCCTTGGATTTCTTATGTGGATCTACCCCATGAATTTTATTAGAAGGAGAGGAAGAAGAGGAGGAGCAACTAGCTTGATTAGGAAGAAAAGAAGGGGGTGAAAAAGGGGATACAAAAGGTGATACAGAAGAAGACCCCTCGCCGGAGGGGGAAAGGGGATCTATCAAGGAATCTTGAAAGAGCGGCCCCTGGGTCGGGACGCACTCGGGAGAGAGATAGGAGATCTCCTCAACAGAGATGGAGGATTGGAAAGTTGGAGATTCGACGTTTTTTTTTTCATTTTTATCTTTTTCTTCATTTTTATTTTCTTTTTCAAGGAGAAAGCAGTGTGATGGGAGAATAGCAAGAGGGGTGGAAATCGCAAGGTTAGAGAAAGATTTAATTAATGATAGCCCATGGGGGGGCGAGATAGAGATTTTAGAAAATTGCTCGAGGAGCGAAGGAGGAATCGGGAGAGAAACTTGGATTGAACTTGGAGCAAAGCTGATTGTAATCGGAGGTGGTCTTGGCACACGACCAAACCAATGAGAATGTAGAGAAGCAAGCACAGATGGATGTAGCGAAGTGAGAGAAAAGAGGCCGGCCCACAGCCTATCCACAGTAAAACCTTCTTCAAAGGGGACATCTGGCTCCCCAGTATCCGTATAGTCACTCAACAGCTGCCTCTTGTTTGTGATCGCTACTGGCGTTTCAATCAATTCCTGTATGAGCGGCGGCCATTCCAGATCTGTCAGCATGAAGAGGCGGCTCAAAGAGATAGTGATGTCATTCATGTCGAACCACCTGTACCAGTCACATTCTGGATCACCCATTTTCCTTCTTTTGTCCGGCCTTAAAGACTCCAGGGCTTTGTAGGTAGCCAGTGGGGCAATGTGACGGGCAAACTGTCTGGCGTGAACATCTTGATAGTCAAGCAATGAAGTAACTATGGTAGTCTACTCATTATTCTGAATGCCACCAGCAACAAAATGTGTCTTCAGTGTTCTAGAGAGTGGCTGGCGATCAGTCTTCAGAGTAGAAGTCATAAATGCCCATGACTCTTCTTTATTTTTGCTCGGCCCTTTATAGCCTAAACCGCCTCGTACAAGCAATTTTTGCAGTTTAATGGGCCTAATCCTGCCCTGACAGTTGGCACCCAGGCCTTTGCCATCTTGATACCCCATTTTTAACAGAATGTTCCAACCGGGGGTATTAATCATGTTCTTTTTCTTCTTCCCCTTAGAAGGCAGGGGTGTCATAGCAACCGTGGTAACAGTTTCAGATGGCATTGGCCGTGGACGGGGGACGTCCAGCACAGATAACAGTGGCTTATTGGCAGGCCAAATAGAAGGGACTGATGAAGCCGCATGAATATCTTCCTCTAGCAGAATCGGCATGCTGGTTACCTTGATAATACGACCCTTGTGTGGGAATTTGAGACACTGATGATTTGTAGAGGGCACCGCATCAAGCTGCTGGATGTACGGGTGGCCACGGATGCCATTAAATGTCGGATCCATGTCCAAGATGTGAAAATCTGCTGTGATGGTGGCAGGACCCAAGCTAACTTTCAATGTGATCATGCCTAGAGGAGGCTTCTTTGTGTTGTCATATGCAGTGACCGTTATGGTGGACGGACGAATCTGGCTTTCTGGTATGCCACATAACTTCAAGGTGCTCGGTGGCAAAACATTGATGGATGCCCCAGTATCCACCAGACATTGCTTAACAGCCACCTTATTGATGTCGACTGTGATGCATAAGGCATACTTCCTTGCCGAGATTGGTGCCAGTTCATGCTCATGGAAAGTAATTGCTGGCTGACTGCTAGCAGGTGTTAACACTGTAACTATTTGCTCAACTGGAATGTCTTCATTAACCATTACCTTCTGCAGATATTCCTTTAGAGCCAGCTGATGAGTGGTGGACCGTTTGATCAATTCCAGGATTGAAATTTTTGTCGGAGTCCGGTCCAAATGTTTTAACAAACCATATTCAGTGCCCGGTACAGACCCTTGTTCTTGTTCTTGCTCTTGCGGCCCCTGCACGGGCTCTAGCTCTCTTTGCGGAAAGATACGGTGGAAAATCCGTCCCCTGCGGAGCGGTGCCATGCCTTGACGTGCCTCTGTCGGGGCCAGTATGGTAGAAGAATTAGAGGAAGAAGAAGAATAGGGAATGCCGTTGGCAGCGTTCAACAACAGGGGTGCCCCCGTAGGAGGCGTGGGAGTAATGTTTAGCAAAGATGCCCCCGTGGGAGGCATAGGAGAGTGGTTTGACGAAGATGCCCCGTCAGGGGGCGTGGGATTAAAAAGGGATACCCGAATGCGAGGAGCATTGGCAGGTGGTCTAACAAGAAGAGATCTGGGGATGAGAGGTGGGGGAGCTGATGGCGGAGGAACCCTTGCCGGTGTAGGAGTGGTAGGGGGTGTAGCGGGTGCTAGCGGTGAGCGAAGTAGGAGTGGCCTGGACGGCGGAGGCATAGAATTGGTAGTGGAAGGTGGGGTTTGTCGTGCGGTAGGTTGTGGAGGTGGCAAATGGGTAAGGAGAGAGCGGGCCGGCAAGGCCGTAGAACTGGTGAAGGTAGATGGGTTGACGGGGCGTAGAAGAGGACGTTCCGATAGGAGAGTAGAAGAAGAAGGAAGGGTGCGCAGAAGGCGCGGAGGTTGATTTTGATTTGGATTATGATGAAATGCCCCGACAGAGGCGTTTTCTTCGTGCCATCCCTGTCCTCTCTGTACTTCATAGAGGGATGTGACAGGGTTCACATGCTGATTAGGGGCGTGCTCCGGCAATGGATTACGGACAATTCCCATATCCTGCTGGTGTGCTGGAGCTTGCTGTGGTTGAACTTGTTGTGGAGCAGATTGCTGAGGTTGTTGATTTTGCTGTTGCCGAGAAGCCCTTCTTTCCTTCATAGCGGCTATGAATTGCCTCATCTCATCCCAATTGATGTCACCCTGGTCATTTAGATCGTAAATGTAATCTCTAAAGTGGAAACAACGATCAAGGTTGTGACCAGGGGCGCGATGAAAAGCACAATAACGGGATGTGTCAACATTAGCGGGCCACACGGTTCTTTCCCTTGGCAAGGCGAGCAAGTTGGCGGCCATTAGAGCATTAAAAATATCGGGGAGACTTTCGGGAAGTGGAGGATAGTGGTCCCTTTTGGGGCCAAGTGGTGGTCTCCGTTGTTGTTGTTGGCCGTAGTTGGCAGGTGGTGGCATTTGATGATATTGTGGTGGAGCTGGCGGGTCTACGCGGGGGGCTTGGTTTTGCGGTGGAGCGAAGGAGTGTTGAGGTGAGAATTGGGGCTGTGGAGTGGGGTTAAAATGAGAGTTCTGTCGTGGAGGCGGTGGTGGACGTGGGTTAGCTTGGTGGTGGGGGTTGCCAACTGTGCCGACTTGCTCATTTGTGACGGTGCCCTCAGTTGTGGGCCCGCTGTTAACATTGGTGGTTTTCTTAAACAGCCGAGGCTTCGGCTCAAACATGCCCATAATGGGCGAATCCTTCATCTGTGTCTGGATGTAACGAGCTCTCTCATAGAGCTCTTCCATAGTAGTCAACCGGTTCATGGCCAAAATATGGCGGAATTGAGGAGTTGCATTAGAAATAATCATCTTTACTTGCTCCTGTTCCGACAATGTGTCTTTCAGCTTTTCGGCCATCGAGCGCCATCTGTCAGCAAATATGATGAAGTCCTCCTCAGACTTCATTTTCTCTGCAACTAAGTCTGTAACGGACAGAGAGGGTCCAACACGGTCTCTATACTTTTGCAAGAATTTTCTTTGGACAACATCGAAGTCACTGGCATCAGCTGGCTCCAAGGAATAAAACCATTCGAGGGCTGGCCCCTCCAGAGATCTTCTGAATAAATAGGCCAAAGAAGCCTTGTTGCCTTGCCAGAAGGAAGTCTCGTACATAAAATCTTCAAATGAATGACCGGATTGCCAGTTCCATTGTACCGCCGAAAGTTCGGCATCTCAGACGGAGGAAGATGGAAAACTGGCAGAGTGGGGAGCGAGATTTCTGGTGCATTCTTGGCCGCAGTGACTTTCTTAAGCTGTTCTTCCATGCGGGCCATCTTCTGAAGTAGCAAAGCATTAGAGTCAGACTCAACTGGGGCCTGGACAAAAGAATGTGGTATAGGCGACCGTAGAATCTGAGGAGGTTGGGGGAATTGGTGCCTAACCGCAGAATAACTCGCCTGTTGGGCTGGTATGGCCGTGACAGGCGTTGATGGACGAGAGGGGGGTTTATGCAAGACCGCCTGGTCGTTAACGGGGTGATGGCCACTTTCGGTCGGAGGGGGGTTGGAAGACGAAGAGGGAACTGACTTCCCCTTCAAAGCAGCCCGAATAGCTTTCCGCTGGGAGTCATCCAATTGAGAAAGAGCTTGGATTAAATCTGTAACGTTGATGGATGGGGAAGAGTTCCCCGAAGTATTGGAAGGTAGAGCCTGAGAGGTAGGCTCAACCCCTTGAGAAGTAGTATCGACCACATGAACTTGTGAATGATGAGGGTGAGGAGGGGGATAGTTTCCCTCATAATAGATGGAATCCTGGAGGGGGGTCTCATATTGACCAAAAACGTTATCGTCCTCATCATCATAAGAATACCCATAGCCTGCCATGTTGATGATCTTACCTGAACGGAGTTTCATGTTTTTAAGAGGAGAAGCAATTTTATAAAGGCACTATCAAACAAACAACCACTCAATCCAAACAAGTCAAATCACCCAAGAAAGTGTATGCAACCAAGTTGAGATGAACGCAAGGTTTTAGTGTTCCGCTTGAGATTAGAGTAGGTTGGATTGTTGAATAGTTCACTTATGTTTGCAATGTGAAACCTAGTTGATCCAAGTGTAACCTCCGGGTCAACTAGATTCTTTCTCTCTCCTTACCAACGATAGGTTCTCTAAACTCCGGGTACTTCGAGGGTACAACCAGCCCGGCGTCCGTGAGGGAATCCATGGGTGCGGGGACTTATGGAGGTCTTGGAAAAGGGATTTTCAGTCCAAAGAGACGGAATGCTCAATGGAGGGTCGTCCCGATTCCAAGAGAGGTGTGTGGAATCCTAGTGTAGAGAGAGGAGGTCTCTCAACCAAATGCCACAATATGCAAAGTAATATGATCAGGTCAAAGCAATATAGGCAAGTAATATGACAATCACACAAACTATCACAGACAGCAGCAGGAAGCAAGGTTCTGTAAAACGCAGGAAAGAGACGACTTGGGACAGGTCGCTATCAACTAAAGCAACGACAGGGTCACTATCGTGAATCACTGCGAGAGGCTATAAGCCAGCAGCGAGAAACAGAAACACGCCTCTGGTAGAGGCACGAAATCTTGAAGGGACGCCTCTGCGTGAGGGCGTCAAATATGAGGAAGCGCCTTGAGGTGAGGCGCTATGTAATAAAAGAACGCCCTTGAGAAAGGGCGTGAATTCACAGGCAGTGATTAGAGCAGTAAAATGATGTAACGGCAGTAGTAATCATAAAAATAAGACGCCCTGAATGAAGGCGTTAGCAAACGATAACACGCCCTGGAGGTGGGCGTTAATTCTCAGACAGTAAAATGAACGGAGACAAAGCAGCAGATATGCTAAAAGACGCCCTGGAAAGAGGCGTTAATAAACCAAAACACGCCCCGGTGAAGGGCGTTAAACCATAAAGCGCCCTCGTGGAAGGCGTTAATTCAGAGAAATATGCAAACGCAGGCTGGCTGATCCCGGAGTGTGCAGTGTGCACAGTTGAGGGTGCCCGAGGGACACAAAGGAAAGGGGACCGAGGGTACCAAAGGGGAGAGGGCACGCGTGGGTGCCAAAGGGGAAAGGGCACACGAGGGTGCCGAGGGGAAAGGGCACACGAGGGTGCCAATGGAGATGGTAATCAAAAAGAAAACAGTGGATGTCCCACCGTGATCGCCAATTTGTGGATGGGCATAAATCCCACACAAAAAATCACAAGAGAAATTAATGATGTGATAAACATGGAGGAGATAATGATGATTAATGCATAAATAAGGGGAGGAAAAGCTTGCACGTGGTGCAAAAATGGAGGTGTGATCGCCAGAGGGGTTACCTCAATAATAATAAAAAGAGATCGCGAATACCTGGTGAAGATTGGAACGCGGGATGATGTGAAGTTCCTTCCTCCTTCTTCAATCGGCCGGCCGATGAGAAGGGTTCTCTTTTGATTACCTTGCAAAAAAAACAATGAAATAACAAAGCAAAAGATGGGATCAGCCAATGCAAGTAGTATCAATCCAAAATAAACATAAGATGATGAATAGAAAACCACATGCGCACCTTATTGTTTTGGTTTTAAAAACCCCTAAAGAAGAATTAGGGAGAGAGGAAGATATGTGAATAAATCTAATGCAGACGTGAAAAGAAAAAGAAAAGGGAAAAGGAAAGAACTGAGGATGGAATTGATTAATGCAAAAGACGTAAAAAGAGCACAGTGGATGATCGGATGATGAAGACAAAACCAAACAAACGAAATAAGAAGAAAATCATGCTGTCCCTGTTGACAGTAAAGGGAAGATGGACGCGGTTGACCGGATGAGGAAACAGAGGAAGCCGAAGTCTTCCTATCAAGCAGACGATAGTAGGGAAGCAGAGGAAGCCGTCTGGAGCTTTTCTAATCTCTTCAACCTCTGAAAACGTCAAGAAAAACAACCTCTTCTAACCTCTTCAAACTCTGGAAATCGTCAACCCCTGCTTCGATCGCCCAGATCATGTTTTATAGGATTTCAGTGAGAGATAAGCTTGAATTTGGTAAGATAAGGATAGGCAAGGTTCAAAGAAGGCAGGACTCTACCTCCAATTCGAGCAAGGAGACCATTAGAGGCAGGACTCCATACAGGAAAGAGGAGTTCAAGCGGGACACGAAGGGTAAAACACGACCTTGCGAAGGGCGTCAAATCAAGAATTGACGACACACCATACGGCGTTTCATAAAACATGACTCAACACAGGGCGTTTCTTCCTGGATTTAATTTTGGCAATAAAACCTTCCTTGTTTGAAAATCATTAGAACACGCCTAAGATAGAGGCGTTAAATTAAAATACGCCCTGCTGAAGGACGTTAACCAATAATTAGATTGATTTTGCATTTACATTAAAACTGGATAATACCAGGAATTGACGCCCTAACATTGGGTCGTCCTTTCTTGAGAAAACTCCCTTGATATGGTCGCTATTTAAATAACGCCCCTCTTCAGGTCGCGAATCACAAAAAATGTAACAAAATGCAACGGAAAATCCACAAAAAAGAAAAACTTTATATTATGGGAATATTGACGTTCACTTTGGGGCGTCAACATAGTGACATGAGATTTGATCAACATAGCGTCATTTTTGGCGTGTCTACACCAAGGTGTAACCCGGGTCTAGGATGGGGTGGATTGGGTCAAACATGGTGGGTTGGGATAGGGAAAGGTGGGTGGTGGATAAGGTGGTTGGGTCCCAGGGGTTCTTTGACCCCCATTGGAAGGGATCAAAGGGATCATAAAAAGGGTTATCGAGGGGGAGGGGCCCTATGTCCTCAAGATCCTCAAATGGTGGTGGGTCATCCTCCTCTAATGAGACAATTGGGCCGAAGTTCTTTGTGGGTGGGTCGGTCATGTGGGGAGGGCTTGACTTTCCACCCGATATAAGAAGCTCCAAATTGAGGAGAAGGTCGGGCTCATCGGGTGTGGGGAGGAATAGAAGGAGGTCGCTAGTGTAGCAACCAATAGTGCAAACTGAGGTGATAGACCCGACACAAAGGTGTAGGAGGTCAAGGCTCCTAGATTGGTGGGCCATGGGGATCAACAAGTCGGTCAACTTAAATTGCCAAGTTAAACCCTTAAGAAGGTCCTCTAAGGTTTCCACTTTGTAGGATGTTTGGATTATAGTGTGATAGGAGGAGAGGTGCACTATGGGAAGGTTTTCCTTTGTGGGAGGGAAATCATGGGCCGTGATCTCTCTTATTGGGCTCTTCTTTAGCCAACTAATAAGAGGTTCCCCTAAGATGAGTTTGGCCCTAACTGGAGAGGGTGGTGTAAGGTGAAGGTTATCATGTGATGTTTCTTCTTCTACTTGGTCATGGGTGGTCTCCGTGGTAGGGATAGGGTCCGGAGTGTTCACCACTGTGGGGTCGGGTATGGGTTCCTCCTCTAAGGAGGTGAGAGGGTCTTTTGGTGGTATGGTGATGAGGGTTGGTGCATGGCGCACCCAGGGTGGAAGGTAAAGGGAAACTTGGTTTGGGATAGGGAGGGGAAGTAGTGGGGGACTAGGACATGGGAGTTTTGGGGGAGGGAGTGGGAGATGGGTTGGTTGGGGTGGCTTGGGTTGGTCGGTCTTGGGGGGAGTGTCCCTTATAAGGAAAAATGGAGGGGTAGTGGTGGTCCTTATTGGGGAAATCAGGTCAGTTAGGGGTCTCTTCCACTTAGGATCGGCCGGTTGTGGAGGGGTGGAGGTGGGGGCTACTGGGGTTTGGATAGTGAGGTTTGTGGAAGGGGGTTTTGGTTGGGGTGTGGGGACCCTCATAGGGTTTGGTGGGGAGGTGGATGCTTGGATTATTTGGGTCCTAAGGGATAGGATTTGGTGGCGGAGTGTAGCGGTGATGGTTGAGAGGGGATTTGTTGGGAGTGGTGGGGGTGGAGGCCTAAAGGTGGTCTCAAGTTGGCCGGGTGGGGATGGAGGAGTGGTAGTGCTCCTCGGGCTAGGGGTGTTTGAGTAGGAGGGGTGGGAATAATTGGGGATGTAGATCTTCCTAAGTTCTTCCTTCATATCATCCCATGAAGAAATAGGCTCTTTCCTCCTAACCCTTCTTAATCCCTCTATGTGTTCCCACTTACTCTTGGCTTGACCCCGAAATCGTCCCTTGGCCTTGCGGACTCTTGCGGGTCCATATACCCAAGTCTTTTCAAAATATCTTTCCATGGTAGCCTCCCACCTATCATAATCACTAGAATGTGATCCGTCAAAGGTGATATCATCATCTAGAATGAAGTCCATGTTAAGGTGCAAGGCCCGGATACAGAGGGGGGTGAATGTATCCTGCTAGGAATAATGCCCAAATAAAACTCAGATGTTAGACGCAATCACAGAATAAAACTATTTCAATTAAACTTATGAGCAAGCACATGGAGCGCGCCTATCCAAGCATCTAGCGGAAGCAAACACACAAAGCAAACCACTGCTCAATAGATTTTTAGGTGGTTCGGTCCTCCAGACCTACATCCACCCCTCACTCCCAACCAGAGTGAGGCTTCACTAGCACACGCTAGAACCAAGCAGACTCGGTCTGCGAACATGGTGCTGCCAAACAGCTTGACCAGGGGAACAACCTCCCCTCTTCCTCCCAACTGGAGGGACACCCCAAGTGACTCCCAGCCACTTGGAAAACCAGAGACCAAGGTCTCTCTTCCTCCAGTCTAGGAGGGAACCCGCCAGTGACTCCCCGTCACCAGCAACCAGAGGTCGAAGACCTCTCTTCCTCCAATCGGAGGGACCCCTGGACTTGAATCCTACAAGCCCAGAACCGGAGGACGAGCCTCCCTTCCTCTAACCAGAGGGAACCCACAAGTAGCACCCAGCTACTTGCAACCGGAGATAGCAATCTCCCTTCTCCTGAACCAACAGGAGGGACCCCGAACTCTCTACAGAGAATCGGAGAAACTGCAAGTAAATAGTTCAAAGTAAAAACAAAACCCAGCAACGGAAAGCTGAAAAGATAAAATCAAATGTGGCTCTCGCAGGAGCTGGCTGGCCTGGATTTGATCCACGGTCCAGCAGGAACTTCTTCTGCTGCCTCTCTCTTTCTCCCAGCACGAACTCTCTTTTCTTCTTCTTCTTCTCACTGCTTCTGCCTCCTCCTTCTTCTCACTCTCTCTATCTCACTGTCTCTCTTTCTTCTTCTTCTTCTGCTCTCTCTTTTTCCACACTCTCACGATCTCTCTATTTTTCCTTTCTTCCTCTGGATTGAGCTCTCTACAACTCTGCTTTTTCTTTCTTGGCTTCGATCTTCCTTTATCTGTGGACGAAGGCTACATTATATAGCAGCAGCAGTAGGTGGATAGGGCACAAAACGCGTGTGCCTCCCACGCTCGATCCAAAACCTTCCTGCCACGTGTCTTTATCGGATTGGTTCCTCTTGTCTCGGATCACGTGCAGCCCAGGTGTGTGGAATGTTCTTCCTCGGACCTGTAATAAGATTAATACCATTAATCATTCAGAGTTCGCTGTATGCTCATTTAAAGCTAAGGCTACACGAGGTATGTAATAGCAAACAAGGTGACTACTACACGAGGTAGGAAATGAACGAAACGAGATTACAATGAGCAAGGCTAACACAAGAAGGAAGATGACACGAGGTCAGATAAGTCCAACACGAGGTAAGAAAAAAAATGACACGAGGTAACAATGCTAATATAACAAAGAAGGTGATACGGGGTCAGATAAGAACGGCACGAGGTGAGAGGTCATAACACAGAGTGAAATAATAGAATATTACGCGATTTAGAAGAAAGCTGGACGGGGGAGAAAGAAACAACACGGAGACATTAACACACAAAAATAACACGAAGACACAAATACTAAAATAACATAAAGACAACTCGAGTACAAAGCTGCTCGAACTTACGAGCGACTCAAAAACGAGGACGACACGGGCTGAAAGCAACCCGAAGATGAGAAACAGAGACCGACACGAAGTGTGGTCATGAGGGGAGAAAGACACGAAGACGAAAAACAAGAATCGACACGAAGTGTGATCAGGGCGAGAAGGACACGAAGTCTAATGAGAAAAACCAACACGAAGATAAAACAAGAATCGACACGAAGTGTGGTCAGGGCGAGAAGGACACGAAGTCTAATGAGAAAAACCAACACGAAGTGTGTTAAGTCAACACGAGGATAGAGATAACAAAGGAATGACTCTAACTGAGGACGACATGGAGACAACACCGACACACTCGACTTGAGACACTTAGAGCTTGAACTTTAGAGAAGGCTGCACAAAGTGAAAAACAACACGAAGACAGAAGATGACACGGCTATCACGACACGTGATGAAGCAGTGGGACCAGGAAGAAACGACTCGAGGAACAGCAGTAAGTGACATGAAAGCATACGAGCAAACATAAAAGGTGACACGAGATGACCAACTAAAAACAAAGGAGACGACACGAGGTTCACAGGGAGACGACTCGAAGTTCATCAGAACCATTCGAGCTGCTTCAGTGGACAGCATGAAGACAGAAAGTGAAGCGACACGAAGTTAAACAGTGGAAGATACTACTCAGAGACATAGAAGACAAAGATGGAACAATACGAAGTATAAACGGATAACACGAAGTGTTGTAGGGATAAACGACACGAAATATGAAGGAAACAATACGGACACACGACGTACTACCTCATAGCAGTTTACCTGGTATCCATGAAAGTTAACACGAAGTGTTGTAAACAAAGACGACAGGAAGTCATTTCGTGTTTGTGAGGAGAAACCACACGAAGTGTGGTGCATGTAGGGCTATCAATGAAGCTGATTTATAGAGCTGATTTATAGACTTGAAGAAATGATGCACTGATCACGCTGAAGAGACTTGACGTTAAGACCAATGTATATACGTCAAGGAAGATCAATGTATAACCTTGGAGGAGAAGACCAAAGTATGGGCATGTATAACCAATGAATGAGCTGAGGGGTTGAGCAATCAGCCATGACTGAACATAATCAAATATGCAATGCCATATCAGAACTTATGAAGAACTGCATTATGATCAAAAGGTAAGTAATAGCATGATGACTCACACAGTAGGATGACTCACAGTGAATAACACACATCAAAGATCAACTATTAAAACCACATCAAAGCCATCATCAAGATCATTGTAAAAACCACAGCAAAGCCATTAGCAAAGCCACAATTGAAACCATCATCAAAACCATAGGGCACAACAATCTCCCCCTTTTTGATGATGGCAACACTACACAGTGAGTCAGTCTGATGACTCAAACTATTCTCCCCCTTTGACTTCATCAAAAAGAAAATAGTTTGAGAAAGATAATCCAGTGATGTCATATGAGACACACAACATAGTTCAGCAGATGATGGCAACACCATATCAGAAGCATTTAAGACAATTCTCCCCCTTAGACAAACAACTTATGCAGTCATGCATATGTAACAATACTCCCCCTGTGACATGGCAGACGATAGAGAGCTAATGCGGATGGATAACATGATCAGACAATCTAGTACATTGTCCCCTTATGATCCATGAAGCAAGAGAAATCTACAAGGATGAACTCTGGTTATCCAAAGGAAATTCTGAGAGTTGTGCGTTACATAAAAGAGAACCAATGTCAATCAAGACACATTGGTAGAGGGCAATATGATCATAGACGTTTTGAAGGTTGAAACCAATTGAGATAGTGAAGTGATGAGCATCTATCAGCAAGACACAGACTGTAATCATAGTGAATAAATGAGGAAGATAGATTTTCATTAGCACACCAAATTCATAAATCTTTGTAAACGAACTTCAGATTCTTCAATTATAATAGATTATGAATGAGTTTAAACTTATCATCATGATTTAAGAATGATGAATCCAAAGTCATATCTGAAAATTCATTACTCATATCTGAAACACCTTTTAATATAAATGAACCAAAAACTCATCTGACATTCATGTTTAACCTCTTTCCATCTTACTTATTTAAAAATCAATGACTCCTATGGAAGTTACACAAGATGATATTGAGATTAAACAAAAAATAATTGTGTATGAATATATCTTTAGATATTCAGAATTTTCCATTGATCAGCACTCATTTTTTTTCTTGAACAAGTTTGGTTCAGTCAACACCTTTTTACGTGAGGCACAACACTTCTCAGGTGAAGTGACCCAGTTACTCAGTGTGACAACCATATTGCCTCTTAAGGAGAACAGAGTTAGCAATTTGGAGTGTCTTTTTACATGAGGAGACACCTTGATCAGAGGCCAGAATCCCCAGTTACTCAACACATCCATGCCATTGCTCTGCCAGATTTTCAAGTATATATTTTTTTTTTGAAAGGAGAGGTAACTATGGCACTTCATGACTTGGGCTTACTCCATTTCTTTGATAGAGAACCCAGTTTCTCTGTGACCGAAGTCATTGCTCTTGCAACTTTTTAAATGTTTTCAGATTTTTCAAGCAAAGCTTAGTACACTGAAATGTTTAAGAACAATACCTTCTACATGTATCTTAACCAAGGATAGCCATGTCTTTTAAAAATTTTAGATTTCAGAAAGTTTTGCATGAAGTTCATGAGACAGCCGGTTAAGATTTATTAAGCATGATGATTCAGATATTTTCAAGTCCTTTACATCAAAACTTAGGAAATACATTAGACTTAAATCAATTTGATTTATCAAAACATTCTTAAGCCAGTATAATAGACGTTTCTTCTTTTCAGAATATGTTTGATTTATGTCTAGGGTGCACTGACTAAAAACTTTCCTCATTCAGATGAATCAATGACACTTTAGCAAATCAGTGGAGTCAACAAAGCATTTTTATCGTGAGAGTAGCAGAGAGAAATCATGATTAGACAAGGATTTAACATTAGAACAGTTCAGTTTAGAAGACACTAGCTGAGTCTGGAGTACAGACATAACAGCTATATAAGTGTAGACATCAGGGAATTCAAGTGAACTACTCATTTGCCAAGAATGGATCAGATTGCTAGACAAAAGGAGTTCAAGAGGTGAAGAGATGACATAGGAATGCTCCCCCTATCTAGATGCAATGAGTCATTTATTTTTTGGATTTTTCAATGCAAGGAAATGCAATGCAACTAACTACATGTATGCATGTTTAAAGGCTCTATTGGAGAAATTTCCGGAATATAGATATGTAATGCATTCAGCAAATGAGATCACCATGATCATGCATCATTACATTTATATGCAATGCATTCAGAGATAAACTACAATCATTTCCATGAGCATTTTAGATTTTTCATTTATATTCAGTTAAACAATGCACAAAAGAATTATCATGATATGCAGTGCATTCAGATCACACAAATTCAGAATGCAGAGTTATGAGAATTTACCTGAATGGGGCTTTATCATCTTGGGTGCCTTGGTTTATTTACCCCTCCTTTTATTTCTCAATCCAAGGCACACCTGCAAATTTTGATCATTTTGATCCTGCAGGGACCCAAGCATTTTTGGGTCCTGCCTTAGCCCTGACAAGTGTTCTAACCTATTTCTTAGCTAGATCAACATCAAATTTCATCAGAAAGCAATCATCCATAGAATGTCCAAATTTTCCACAATATCTACATGTACCAACAGAATTTTTGACTTTATTATGATGCACATTAGCAAAAACATGAGGCCTATGTGCATGAGCATAAGATTGTCTGTTGCTTACATGAACATTTTGTATCTTATTCTTAATCAGCCAACATTCAGAAGATTTGTGACCTTGCTTCCCACAGTTATTGCCTGAAAGTCTTGCAAGTGGTTTTGCAGGGAATTTGACTGCGGGGGGGTTAACCGACTTCATCTAAACATGCCAACAGTCCTTGACTGTATGGGCATTTTTCCCGCACTCAAAGCATCTGATATGCTTACTTTTAAAACCATTACCTGCCCACCAGCATTCCGAAGCTCGGTGGCCAAATTTTCCACATTCAAAACATGCCAGACTCTTATCTTTAAAAACAGTTTCATTTCTTCCAAAAACATCTCTATTTGCAGGGAGTTTTATATTCTGAGAGAAAGTTCTTCCCTTAGCATGCCAACAGTCCTTGACTGTATGGCCATTTTTTCCACAATAAGAACAATTAGAAAAGGTATTTCTATGAGGGCCTAACCAGCATTGTGCAGCAACATGTCCTATTTTTCCACAGTTATAACAATGAATTTTCTTTTCCCTAGGGACATGATTTCTACCCTGATTGTTTTGAGCAGCTGCCAGGTCATCCTTTTCCATCAAATTACACTCATGCATCACATGACCATATTTGTGACAGTAGTGACAGATCATTTTCTTTCTAGATGCTTGCGAGTGTGTGTGAGAACTGTGATCAATATACACAGAAGAGTTCTTTTTATTTGTTTTCTGTTTTCATTCTCTTCCTGATTTTTGTACTGAGGTGAGAATGAGGTAGAGGGTTTTTCTTGTTCTGAACTTTTAACAAAGACAATCTTCAATTTATCTCCAGTAGCCTTCTCAGACTTCTTCATGGCTGGACTGTAACCCAGTCCCTCCTTCTGAAAGTTCACATTCGCTCCAAGAAGCTTATTCAAATTGTCTCTTCCCTTAACAAATTTTGATAGGGAGTTTCTTAGATCTTCAATCTCTCTCTCGAGAGATACAATGTGGTCTTCACACAAGATGATTTGATTTTGCAGTTCATCATTTAGACTCTTCAGAGTTTCATTTTCCTGTGTCAATGTGAATTCATTATTCACTTCGTTTTCTTTTAAGATGGATTTCCCTTTTTTAAATGTCAGCCATCTTTCAGTGAAAATAGTGTTAAGAACCATCAACTTTTTATTTTGTTCATTCAGATAGATGTTTTCTTCTATCAGTTTGTCTTGTATTTTATCAGTTTCCTTCTTCTGAGTTAGCAATGAGTCATTTTCTTCCTTCAAGGAAGTGATTAAGTTTTTCTGTATATTATCATCAGAGTCTAAGTCCTCAATCAATTCCTTCAAGAATGCACATTCATTGCAAACAGATTCATCAGAACATATCGTTTGATCCTGAAGTTTTTCACATTATTTCCTAAGACATTCATTTTCCAATTTTAGAGCATTCAGGTCAGCACTAACAAGATCAAATTCTTTCAACAGTTTTTCATTCTGAACTAAATCATCAACATGAGCATGATCATCCTCAACTGAGCTAAGTTTTTCTTCATTTTCTTTAACAGATTTTCTAAGATAGTCATTTTCAGTTTTTAGCCTACTTAGCTCAGAGCTAACACATTCAAGCTCATTCGTCAAATTTTCATTCTGGTTTTTATGCGTATAGATATCAGACAGGTAGGCGTCATGAGATTGCTTTATATTTGAACAACTTTCACATTGTGGAGTTGAGCTACTCCGATCACGTTTCTTTTTCAACTTCTTGTATTGTTTTCTTAATTGTTCATGAGACTCAAGCAGCTCGGCATATGCATTCTCCCAATCATCTAAAGAAAAGTTTTCGAAGATGTTTACCTCCTCCTCCTCATCTTCTTCTTCATTTTGGTAGCTGCTATGAATACTTCCTTTAGCCATCATGTAGTTGTCTTCATTTAACCTGTGAGCTAGCTTCAGTTCCTCCAGGATGTCCTTGGCAGACCTGCAATCATAAACACAAGAGTGTAAGGCTCTGTCAGTGGCTGCTTTCATCAGATTGAAGGCTTTCTGATTTTCTCCATCCTTTGATCTGTGGCTGTTGGTCCATTTGGACACTTTCTTTGGTAATGTGTGAGGACCTTGTGAATTTAATTTCCACAGACCAGGATTAACTGCATCAACATAATTTCGTAGACTGATAAACCACGCATTAAAATTAGAACCATTGAAAACCGGTGGATCACCCATGAAAGCTGATCAGATTAATGCAACAGGAATAATGAAGCACCAAGACAGCAGGATCGAATCTACAGATCGCTGGACCTTCTAAGCAGACAACCCGCTCTGATACCAATTGTTAAGGTGCAAGGCCCGGATACAGAGGGGGGTGAATGTATCCTGCTAGGAATAATGCCCAAATAAAACTCAGATGTTAGACGCAATCACAGAATAAAACTATTTCAATTAAACTTATGAGTAAGCACATGGAGCGCGCCTATCCAAGCATCTAGCGGAAGCAAACACACAAAGTAAACCACTGCTCAATAGATTTTTAGGTGGTTCGGTCCTCCAGACCTACATCCACCCCTCACTCCCAACCGGAGTGAGGCTTCACTAGCACACGTCTGCGAACAAGGTGCTGCCACACAGCTTGACCAGGGGAACAACCTCCCCTCTTCCTCCAAACCGGAGGGACACCCCAAGTGACTCCCAGCCACTTAGAAAACCAGAGACCAAGGTCACTCTTCCTCCAGTCCAGGAGGGAACCCGCCAGTGACTCCCCGTCACCAGCAACCAGAGGTCGAAGACCTCTCTTCCTCCAACCGGAGGGACCCCTGGACTTGAATCCTACAAGCCCATAACCGGAGGACGAGCCTCCCTTCCTCTAACCAGAGGGAACCCACAAGTAGCACCCAGCTACTTGCAACCGGAGATAGCAATCTCCCTTCTCCTGAACCAACAGGAGGGACCCCGAACTCTCTACAGAGAATCGGAGAAACAGCAAGTAAATAGTTCAAAGTAAAAATAAAACCCAGCAACGGAAAGCTGAAGAAAAATATAATGTGGCTCTCACAGGAGCTGGCTGGCCTGGATTTGATCCACGGTCCAGCAGGAACTTCTTCTGCTGCCTCTCTCTTTCTCCCAGCACGAACTCTCTTTTCTTCTTCTTCTTCTCACTGCTTCTGCCTCCTCCTTCTTCTCACTCTCTCTATCTCACTGTCTCTCTTTCTTCTTCTTCTTCTGCTCTCTCTTTTTCCACACTCTCACGATCTCTCTATTTTTCCTTTCTTCCTCTGGATCGAGCTCTCTACAACTCTGCTTTTTCTTTCTTGGCTTCGATCTTCCTTTATCTGTGGACGAAGGCTACATTATATAGCAGCAGTAGCAGGTGGATAGGGCACAAAACGCGTGTGCCTCCCACGCTCGATCCAAAACCTTCCTGCCACGTGTCTTTATCGGATTGGTTCCTCTTGTCTCGGATCACGTGCAGCCCAGGTGTGTGGAATATTCTTCCTCGGACCTGTAATAAGATTAATACCATTAATCATTCAGAGTTCGCTGTATGCTCATTTAAAGCTAAGGCTGCACGAGGTATGTAATAGTAAACAAGGTGACTACTACACGAGGTAGGAAATGAACGAAACGAGATTACAATGAGCAAGGCTAACACAAGAAGGAAGATGACACGAGGTCAGATAAGTCCAACACGAGGTAAGAAAAAAAACGACACGAGGTAACAATGCTAATATAACAAAGAAGGTGACACGGGGTCAGATAAGAACGGCACGAGGTGAGAGGTCATAACACAGAGTGAAATAATAGAATATTACGCGATTTAGAAGAAAGCTGGACGGGGGAGAAAGAAACAACACGGAGACATTAACACACAAAAATAACACGAAGACACAAATACTAAAATAACATAAAGACAACTCGAGTACAAAGCTGCTCGAACTTACGAGCGACTCAAAAACGAGGACGACACGGGCTGAAAGCAACCCGAAGATGAGAAACAGAGACCGACACGAAGTGTGGTCATGAGGTGAAAAAGACACGAAGACGAAAAACAAGAATCGACACGAAGTGTGGTCAGGGCGAGAAGGACATGAAGTCTAATGAGAAAAACAAACACGAAGACAAAACAAGAATCGACACGAAGTGTGGTCAGGGCGAGAAGGACACGAAGTCTAATGAGAAAAACCAACACGAAGTGTGTTAAGTCAACACGAGGATAGAGATAACAAAGGAATGACTCTAACTGAGGATGACATGGAGACAACACCGACACACTCGACTTGAGACACTTAGAGCTTGAACTTTAGAGAAGGCTGCACAAAGTGAAAAACAACACGAAGACAGAAGATGACACGTCTATCACGACACGTGATGAAGCAGTGGGACCAGGAAGAAACGACTCGAGGAACAGCAGTAAGTGACACGAAAGCATACGAGCAAACATAAAGGTGACACGAGATGACCAACTAAAAACAAAGGAGACGACACGAGGTTCACAGGGAGACGACTCGAAGTTCGTCAGAACCATTCGAGCTGCTTCAGTGGACAACATGAAGACAAAAAGTGAACCGACACGAAGTTAAACAGTGGAAGATACTACTCGGAGACATAGAAGACAAAGATGGAACAATACGAAGTATAAACGGATAACACGAAGTGTTGTAGGGATAAACGACATGAAATATGAAGGAAACAATACGGACACACGACGTACTACCTCATAGCAGTTTACCTAGTAGCCATGAAAGTTAACACGAAGTGTTGTAAACAAAGACGACAGGAAGTCATTTCGTGTTTATGAGGAGAAACCACACGAAGTGTGGTGCATGTAGGGCTATCAATGAAGCTGATTTATAGAGCTGATTTATAGACTTGAAGAAATGATGCACTGATCACGCTGAATAGACTTGACGTTAAGACCAATGTATATACGTCAAGGAAGATCAATGTATAACCTTGGAGGAGAAGACCAAAGTATGGGCATGTATAACCAATGAATGAGCTGAGGGGTTGAGCAATCAGCCATGACTGAACATAATCAAATATGCAATGCCATATCAGAACTTATGAAGAACTGCATTATGATCAAAAGGTAAGTAATAGCATGATGACTCACACAGCAGGATGACTCACAGTGAATAACACACATCAAAGATCAACTATTAAAACCACATCAAAGCCATCATCAAGATCATTGTAAAAACCACAGCAAAGCCACAATTGAAACCATCATCAAAACCACAGGGCACAACAGTCCATGGGTGGCGAGTAGGTTAAGTAGGAAGTGGCCATGAAGATCGGGGGGAAGATAAATGCAATGGTCGGACTGATGATGACTCCAATGCAAGAGTGCCGTAGGATTTGACTTGTAGAGACAAGTCAATGACTTGCTCTGATACCAATTGATGTGACACAAACTAGGACCTAAATTGCAAGCAATGTAATGACTTGGCAATGTCACACAAGCGGACTCACTCGCATTTGGCACACTCGGGTCCGTAGGTGGACCGACAATGGGGTGAGGGTCCGAGGTTGGACCGAAGGTTTCCAAGGATATGGCTGGCTTGGGGAGGACCCCTAAGGGCCAGGGGTTGCCCAAATTCACGGGCGGTCAGCACTCCGAAGGCATGGGTTGAAGGGTCACTCTGACAACTCACCCGCGGTAGCCACTCAAATATAAGCAAATTCAGGTTCGAGCACTCTCTTATCACCGACGGCACTAGGATGCAATACTAATTAAGCAAGGGAATATAGAAAAGAGAAGTTTTTAGTGGCTCACCTGATCGGTGTGAAGACACCGAACCTGGCAGGAGACGAGGGCTAGCGAGGAAGCGTGGGCTTACCCGCACGCCGCGCCGGAGAAGCTTCCACCTGAAATTTCAGATTACATGCACTACGCCCCATGCAAGGGGGAAATCTTGGGGGAGGGAAGCCAATGACTACACCCAAACACTACCTCCACATAGGGAGGGGCCTTCAACCGACCAAGCAAGAGGGGAAAATCGAGCTAGAAGCAAAGAAAGGGAGCCGATGCCGATTCTGACCACTCTCTGCGTTTCTGGATAGGCAGTTGGTTATCTTGGCGCTGTGGCCACTCCAGATTTTTGTTGATGACGAAACAGTTGGAATTTCTTCGTAGCTAGATCAGGATGACGCCTGAATGTTTTTGATTTTTATGGTTACAGGTGCTGGTCAGGGTAGAAGCTTGAACAGGGTGGCAGGTCTTCAGTTCTGACTGCTTCAGGTTTACAACAGCAGGAAGAAGAGGTTGCCACAAGCGCTCCAGAGCTCAGAATCAGTCACCGCCGGAGTCGTTGGAACCATCCCTGAGTCCTCTTCGAAGAGAGACCAATGAGGATGCCAAATGTTATCGGAGTAGACTGGTAGAGCTCAAACAATGAGGGCGGCCACAAAACAGAGCTCCGCTTCTTGATTCTGGAAGTAGACTTGTCAAAGAAGCTCCCGCCCAAGCCTCGCTTCCAGATCCTCAAGAGAGTGGTAGTGGTAGCTTCAGGAGTCAGCTTCAGGTTGCTCTTTAGGGAGGAAGTGCACAGTTGGGGAAGATTGACTGCTCAGGACGGCCCCAAACTCAGAATGTGATGAGACCACCGCCATTGCGAAGAGGATGAAGAGACGCTTCCAACGGTATCTCTTGGGCCTAAAGGGACGCTGGGATGTAGTCGCGGCCGGATCCGCAAGCTGATGGTACTCTACTACCTGCGACCAGAGAATTGCAGGTGGTGAAAGGTGGTGGGGGAATGGGGTAGAAGGGATGGGAAATGGGGTGGATGGGTATGGGGGCAACCCCTGGCTGTGAGGGGGTCTGGGAGGGGGTGTTCCAAGGTGTGGGAGAGGGAGAATGGGGTCTGGAAGGTGGTGTTTGCAGTGGGTGAGAGAGGAGCTGCGAAATTGGTTGGAAGGGAGAGAGGGAAAGGGTATTTGAAAATGGGTTTAAGGGTGGGATTAATTTCTGGTCTTGGGGATGGGAAGGGGTGTGTGGGGAAGGTAAAGGGGGGCTTGGGGAGTGGGAATTCTCCTTTGGGAGATGAGAGGGTGCTTGGGGAAGGGGAGTGGGTGGTTGATGGTTGGAGGGTGGAGTATGGATTGGTGGAGGGTCTCTTGGGACTAGGGGTGGAGTAATGAGGGTTGGGGGTAGTTGGGAGGATGAATAATGAGGGGGAGAGAGAGGGTTGATGATGTGGAGGAGAGAGAGAGAGGGGGGCACCCTCCTCTTCTTGGAGAGAGAGTGAGAGAGAGAGAGAGAGAGAGGAGAGAGATAGGAGAGGGGAGATTCTCACTCCACTCTAATGGCTTCTCACCACAAGAACAATTAGGTTGGACTAAATTCTCAGATTTCATTCATTGATTCATTAACTTCAAATGGGGAGATGGGGGTCCTATATATAGGCAACCCACATTTTACAAAAAGTTCCTGACTCTAGACACAATGACAAATAACCAAGGGGTAGGGGTGCCCATGGGCCTATCCCAATGGATTGGGCCCATTAGCTAGCCTAATCAACCTAATGACAAACATTCTTAGGTAAATGACTCATTAACCTAGGTACATGACTCAAATAAAAGGAAAATTATAATGATATGACTCAAATAAAATAAGAAAATTACATGACTTGACTCAGAAAAATATGATGGACACCATGGAACCATGCCGTTGAACAATCGGAGCTGTGGGAAAATGGGAAGGATGAGAGATGCCCCCATCACGCAGGGGCCGAGGTACAACAGGCGCAAGCCGCGGGACAATTCCGACGTGATGGTCAGTCCCCGGGTCAATGCGTGATAAAGCGGGTATCTGCATGTTTTACAAAGGGTTCCACTCGTGGCATGGGCCATGTTTGCTTCGCCAAATGAGGGGCTATGACTGGATAACTGGAGAAAACATTAGGCTGGTGTCAGGGCGAGGGTCGATCACGACCCGAGTCGAGCGATCGGACGTGGCCTCGTGACTACGGGGAAGCGTGACGTCATGGTGCGTGCGTAGTTGTAGTCGGCGGGCACGCGAGGGGAATCCTGACATGAGGGAGCGTTCACCCTTGTCATAACATCACACACGTGGGGGGGTAGGTTGTGTGTCATGGCGGAACACTGTGTGAGGGAAGTATAAGCAACATACCCTCAGCGTCCTTAGCCGACGACCAAGTCACCCACACACAATTCTCCTTGCTTGTTTCCTGGAGCCGCTTGAAGCTTGGAGTCTTTGATTGCTGGAAGCCTTGATTGTTGTATATCCCCTATCTCCCACCCCTTGAGCTTCTAAGGGGCTTTTATAGGGAATTTGGAAGGCCATGGAAGGGTTTAGGCGGGCTAGGGTGAAGGGTTCAACCTAGCTCGGGTAAACCAATTGAATAGTAAGGGGGAAGGGTTTAGGCAGACTAGCCCATAGGGCTGGTCTGGGCCGCCTAAACCCTTCCCCTAGGGGGTTTAGGCGGACCAACCTCAGGGGGTCAGGCTGGTCCGCCTAAACCCTTGCCCAGGGGGTTTAGGCGGACCAGCCTGGCGGTCCAGGAGGACCCCATGCTGGTCTGCCTAAACCCCACCCCAAGGGGGGTTTAGGCGGGCTGGCTGGATTCTTTAATTAATTAAAAAACTTTTTTTTTAATTTTACGGAGGGGGTTTAGGTGGACCAGACTCAGGGGGTGAGGCTAGTCTACCTAAACCCTCCCCGGGGGGGTTAGGCGGACTGGCTAATGGGGGAGAGAGGGGGGCGGTCCCCACGCTATAAAATCCCATTTTTGGGTGTTTTTCTTCCTAAATTAAACTAAGAAGAAAAGGACAGGTGCTAGGAGGATACGTGGAGCCTTGTGAGTGTGTTGACTGCCGAGGACTGCTCCCCCGTGCTGTTGCTTCGTGCTTCCACGTGTTGCTCCCACAAACTGGTACGGACGAACGATGCGAGCCCTTCCCCCCGGATTAGGGATTCGGACAAACGGAGACTGAGAATCGGACGAACTGGGACTGAGCAGGGCCGTGGGGGCACCGGGCTGGAGAGAGGGCACGGCCCCTAAGGAGTTTGCCCTCCGTAGGGGAGCACGACCATGCCCCTATGCGAACTGGCCCCGAGTGCGTCGCAACCCCAAGGGATGGCCCCCGGGGGTCTTCTTTTGTCGTCTAGGAGTGTCCTTTGAGGGACACTGGGTTTCGGGATACTGGGATGGCCCATGGGGGCCATTGTTCTTTGAGTCGTAGAAGCCGCTTGCAAGGTGTTTGGGTAAATGCCCGACACACCCCGGGTTGTCAAACGGCTTGGGTAACTGGCTGAGGGGCCTCAAGATGGGCCTTAAACTGAGGATGAGAGCTCGTGGGAGCTAAGGAGGGGAACTTTGGGCTCATGGGTCATGCCTCAAGTTGCGTGCTGCATTGCACGGTGGGTTGGTGGGGTAGCCTCGGGTTGGCCTGAGAGCTAAAGTTAAGTGGCTCATCACCACGTGTCTGAGGGCCGGGGGTGGACCCGACTTGCTGGGGGGGTCGTTGTCGGACCCAATTAGTGTGCCGGAACTGCGGGGCGGCCCGCGGTTTGGTGTAGAAGGGCTGGAATATACGCGCCCACAAGGTGATCGGAAAAATGCCGAACACATGTGTGTGAGCCGTATATGCATGCGGCGGGCCTCCAAAGCCTGTGGTTGACCTAATTAGGTATCCCTTTGACCTTGAAGGGTTGGAAGTAAGTTTCTCAGGGTGGGCCCTCGGCCCTTTCAATGGGTGCCACGTGGCATGGCTCGAAGTCGAAGTGCCCCCGGGTTGGCTCGGGCGTCCATGTGGAGTACGGAGAAACCCCGTAGTTGAGTAGCCAGGATTGGTCCCAGTTAGTCGTCCATGTAGCCGCAAGTCACGGCAAACGCGTTAGGGCCTCTGGTGGGGTCCCGGGAGTTGTAGGGATGGCCGGGTAGCTCTTGCCTTAAAGGTGTTCGACAAAATTCTCGAACCCTTATTTATTGTTATTTTGCTGGAAAATCATCCGGGTACAACAAATGCCCCCCACGAGGCGTGCATCGGAGGCGGAGACGAGGGCGTACGTCCCGTGAGGCATCTGTTCCAGGCTGTTGTGGTTGTATTTTTACACTTCATGTGCCTTTGCTTTATTATGTTGTACATATTGACTTTCTGGTGTTCTGACCATTTTAATGTGCCCTGTCTTGCAGCAATGGCACGATTTGGCAGAGATGAGCGGGTCCCGAGGCGTACGGCTCGGGAGGAGGACCACTGGGTGCGACAGACTGAGCGACCGATGCCCCCTCTGGGTCCACTGGTCGTTACTGTGGCTAGTGTAGAGCAGCTGGATCTGGGGCATACAGCCGTAGCCGAGGGTCCAGTTGGTGAGAGGACAGCTGGAGTTAGGAATATAGAGGTGGCACAGATTTTGGGGGCAGGCGGTCTGTATACCTACGATCGGAGTGGAGGCTACCCCATGGAGTTCCCCCTGGACCGCCACCTGTTCGAGTTTATCAAGAGCTGTGTCCCTCCTGGCATGGAGGAGGATGACACCCAGATCCCGAGAGCCCGTCTCCGACTTGAGCGGGCCATTCTGATTGGCAGGGACAGTCTGCATGGCGTTGCATTTAGCAGCTATCCGAGCATCTCTGAGGACTAGTGGAGGCAGCATCAGTTTCCTAATGCTAAGTGTCTGGGGTTCTTTGGCAGAGCAGAGCAGAGCAGTTCGGAGTCAGAGTTGGGCCGATAGGCCCTGCTTCTTGGGACCTACATGGGCACCACCGTACTGAGACAGAGGGGACAATCAGGCTAGTGTTGGGGCCTGCCAGTCTGCAGTATGCTGGGGAGGGTTACGATGACCACAGCATCCTGGACGGGGTTATGAGACAGACTGTCATCAGTTGGTGCGGTCGCTGGGCAGTGATCCCCTCACACCGGTACCGTCAGGGGGCCACCGAGTGGCTGATGGGGATTGTGCACCATTATCACGTGCTACTAGATAGAGCAGGGATCATGTATGCGGGGACTACTACTTTATACGCGTACCCCTGTTACACTGGGCTGCTGCAGGGACTGCTGGAGCATTTCAACCACCGATGGAACACAGTGGTGACAATAGAGGGAGAGACCTCGCTTGACTTATGGTCTCTGTTCCAGATTTCGGGGTTGCCGATCAGTGGTGAAGGGTATGAGGAAGTGGTATTGGATGATCTCCACCGCAGTCATATCGACGGACAGGGGCGATATCGGGTACCTTATAGTTACCGGTATCTTTTGAAGACTTGGAGGGACCTGGCCCTAGCAGGGAGAGACAGAGCTGCACAAACTCCTAGGGTGCCGTTGAATGTGTGGGTCCGCCACTTCTACAATGGGCCCTTCTATTTTTACCAGGAGTTTGCCAGGGATCAGACTCCGTGGGAGTAGTACACCGAGGTGGAGCTGCGCTTCCGGACATACTCCAGGTATATATACGCACTGCAAGAGGGGTGGAATCCCCATGGCTTGGCGGACGTCACACATCTTGCCGCATACTTAGCATACTGGTTAGCGACATTTGTGGTCCCGCACGGGGAGGACGGTCTGCTGAGGGCTGAGCTACTATGGCCAGCGTGCCTGCTGGCAGAGGGGAGACAGTTGGCCTTGGCTCCAGCCCCATTGGCCAATGTGTATCAGGGGCTGGGAGCCCTAGCGGCGCACCCGACTCCTAGAGAGAGAAGCCTGCTGTTGCCGACTCACTATATGAGTGCGTGGACTGGATTATTATTTCCAGGGTTGGTGACCCGGGGGACCGTAGCGAACCCGATGGCACCTTTGCTTTTTAGCTTTACTAGGCAACTTGACGGAGATACTACGGCACTGCTGGAGGGGGCTAGGAGTGCCCTTTGCTACCTACTCGCCCGGGGCGAGGAGGGATTACTCTTTAACAGTGGCACGAGGGACTCCGGCCTGTTTCTGGGGGTGTCAGAAGGAGGGGCAGCCAGTGCCCAACCACATCAGAGGGAGCCGGAGGATGGACTGCGGACAGAGCGGGTGATGAGCACCTGGCCAACCGTGCTGACGCTACACCGGTCCACGACGAGTTCTATCGAGCCGTACTACCCGTTCCGGTTTGCCTGGAACTTCGGCTACGACCAGGGGATCACGCCGAATCGGGAGTTTTCGTTGACATGCCGGCAGTACTGACATTGTCGTTCATACTATGCAGGGATGGCGGAGGTGTCAGGGGCCGAGGCCCCTTCTGGGACACAAGGCAGAACATCCGACTAGGTTGGGGACCCAGCGCCAGTCGTAGCGCGAGGTAGCTCCAGTAAGCATTGAATTGCTGTGATAGGAGTAACCATGGTTTAGTTGTGCAATTGACATGGCAGGGTTATTGACTGGGTTTATGTTGTTTCGCTTACCCGACGAGGACACGGCTTCCACTCGAGAGATGATCCATGAGTTGGTTAGCGCTGGCGCGTCAGGGGCTCTCCCATCCTTTGAGGGCGAGTCTGAGCAAGTGGCCCTTTTTCCTTCGTCCGTTGCTAGGGACGCACTTGGTGCATTACCATAGTTGCTAGCGAGAGTGCCCCTCCCACCTTTGTCCATTGTGGTGTCAGCCTGTACTGTAGGACTGGTCGAGTCCTCTAGTGTGGGACCCTCAGGTATGCAACCGAGTGCCTAGTCATTCATGGTAGGGCTTTCTGAGTTGCCCACTAATGCTAAGCTTTTACCGGTACTGGTGGCAGGTGCTTCTTCTCCTCTAGATGAGGGTGAACTTCCTCGCGACATGATCTGCGCAGTCGGGGGTGAGCCCGCGCTCAAGGGTTCAGCTGGGGGTGACGAAGAGTTCATCGATATTGAGGGGGTTTCCGAGGGGGACACCCCTGCTGGTGAGCTTCTTATCCAACACCCTCGGCTATGGAGTTGGCTTCATATGAAACTGGATTTTATAATAGCGTGACTTGGCTTCTTAGTGTACAAGTGCCTCTGATTTGACCGCATCTAGGGGTTCTTCAGATACCTCATCTGGTCCTTCAAGTAGTGACAGTGCAGTGATGGAGACCGACGAGAGTTTGAGCTCGGGCTCTTCCTCCTCCGAGGCCGCTTCTGCCAGAGACGCCGAGATGGAGGCAGTTTGATGGGGACATCACCACCCATGCCCACACTCACGGATCGTCTCCTCGCCCCGGAAGCAACCGACATGGTCTAGTCATTTATCTTGAGTCATATGTTGTATTTCCTCATTTTTATTTGAGTCATATCATTGTAATTTTCCTTTTATTTGAGTCATGTACCTAGGTTAATGAGTCATCTACCTAAGTTAAGTGTCATAGGGTTGATTAGTTTTGTTATTGGGCCCAATTCTATGGGCTAGGCCCAGGGGCGCCCCCTACCCCTTGGTTATTTGTCATTTTAGCAAGAGTCAGGGACTTTTTGTAAAATGTGGGTTGCCTATATATAGGACCTCATCCCCCCCATTTGAAGTTAATGAATGAATGAATATTCAAATTTTCTAGTGTCCAACTTAAATCTTCTTCTTTTGGTGAGAAGCCAATTGAGTGGGTGAGAAGCCCTATCCCCCTCTCTCTCTGCCACTCTCTCTAGGAAGTTATTTTCTCTCTCCTCCACTTTCTCTCTCTAAAACTTGAACCCCTTTCTCTCTCCTCCCCACCCAACCACCTTTCTCTCTCTTCCCCCCCTCCAATAACTCATCCCCAACTCCCCACCACCCCACCTTAACTCCACCCCATCCCCAAGGGAGATTCCACCACTCCCCACTCCACCCTCCAACCACCAACCACCCACTCTCCTTCCCCAAGCACCCTCTCATCTCCCAAGGGAGAATTTCCACTCCCCAAGCCCCCCCTTTACCTTCCCCACACACCCCTTCCCATCCCCAAGACCAGAAATTAATCCCACCCTTAAACCCATTTTCAAATACCCTTTCCCTCTCTCCCTTCCAACCAAATTCGCAGCTCCTCTCTCACCCACTGCAAACACCACCTTCCAGACCCCATTCTCCCCCTCCCACACCTTGGAACACCCCCTCCTAGACCCCCTCACAGCCAGGGGTTGCCCCCACACCCATCCACCCCATTTCTCATCCCTTCTACCCCATTCCCCCACCACCATTCACCACCTGCAATTCTTAGGTCGCATGCAGCAGAGTATGAGCAGCTTGCAGAGCCGGCCCCGACTTTATCCCAGCATCCCTGGAGGCCCAAGAGGTACCGATGGAAGCGTCTCTTCGTCCTCTTCGCAACGGCGGTGGTCCCATCCCTTTCTGAGCTCGTGGTCGCATGGGGGATCCGTTCTTCTCCAACTGCGCAAGACAGATCCGATCAGCAACCTGAGGCCACTTCCAGAAGTTCCCACGGCCACATCCCTCTGCTTATTGAGGTGCCACTAGGCCGAGAGCTTCTACAACGAGTCTCCTTCCATCTCCAAGAAGCGGCATCCCGTTCGGCATCCGGAGCTAAGATTTCTCAATTTTCTCCCTCGAGTGCGCTGTTCTGTCCACTCTAGGACTGAACAGACACCCAAGCACTGTTCGGACTGTCCTTGTCTACTACGACCTAATCTGGTGACCCCGTGGGTCTCCGCTCGAAGAGGACTCGACAAAGAAGCCGACAACTCTGGCCACGCCTGAATCAGAGCTCTGGAGCACCCGTAGTGATTTCATCTTCCTGCTGTTGAGGTCCTGTTGCAGTCAGAACCAGAGATCTACGTCCCTGTTCGTGCCTCTGCCCCGACCAGCCCCGACTTCCCAAAATTCCAAAAATATTTGGACGACTTCCTGGGTCACCTGCGAAGACTCTCCAGCTGGTCTCATCGCCAAAAAAATTCGGGAGTGGCTGCAGCATTAACAACTTCAACTGTCTATCCTCAGTCACAGAGAGCGGGCAGAACCGGCATCATCCAACCGTTCGACTTCAATTTCAGTTTTTCCCCTTCCTGCCTGGCCGGCTTACTGCCCCTCCCTGTGGGAGGTAGTGTTTGGCTGTAATATTTGGCTTCCTTTTCCCAAGATCCCCCCTTGCATGGGGTGTAGTGTTGTAAGATCATAAACAGGACAAGCTACTCAGGCGCGGCGTGTGGGGAACCCACGCTTCCCCGCTCGCCCACGTCTCCGAGCGAGACCGGTTTCTTCAAACTAGTCGAGTAAGTGCTCCAACCTTAGCTCTCTTTAGTACTTGTTCTTTCAATATTAGCTTATAAACTCCGCTGGTCCGTGAGAGTGAGCGCTCGATCCTCAAGCCCCATTGCTTCGAGTGACCATCGTGGGAGAGAGTGTGCAACCCGTGCCCTCGACACGACGTCGGCTCCATTGAATTGGGCTGCCTTACTCTTGGAGAATAACCTTGGCCTTGCTGGCCCTCTACTAGCAAGGGCCCAGCCCTCACATCCTCCACTTGGCATCGCCAAGTTATCTCGGGACTTGGGTGCGCGTCGGGTGAGTGGTCACCAATATCGGTCCGTTTTGATTGTGAATTGTGCTTGCTTGCTTAAGTCCAAGGTTGTGTCACATCAATTGATATCAGAGCAAGTCATTGACTTGTCTCTACAAGTCAAATCCTAGGGCACGCTTGCATTGGAGTCATCATCAGTCCGACCATTGCATTTATCTTCCCCCCGATCTTCATGGCCACTTCCTACTTAACCTACTCGCCACCCATGGACTTCATTCTAGATGATGATATCTCCTTTGACGGATCACATTCTAGTGATTATGATAGGTGGGAGGCTACCATGGAAATATATTTTGAAAAGACTTGGGTATATGGACCCGCAAGAGTCCGCAAGGCCAAGGGATGATTTCGGGGTCAAGCCAAGAGTAAGTGGGAACACATAGAGGGATTAAGAAGGGTTAGGAGGTAAGAGCCCATTTCTTCATGGGATGAAATGAAGGAAGACCTTAGGAAGATCTACATCCCCAAATATTCCCACCCCTCCTACTCAAACACCCCTAGCCTGAGGAGCACTACCACTCCTTCATTCCCACCCGGCCAACTTGAGACCACCTTTAGGCCTCCACCCCCACCACTCCCAACAAATCCCCTCTCAACCATCACCGCTACACTCCGCCACCAAATCCTATCCCTTAGGACCCAAATAATCCAAGCATCCACCTCCCCACCTAACCCTATGAGGGTCCCCACACCCCAACCAAAACCCCCTTCCACAAACCTCACTATCCAAACCCCATTAGCCCCCACTTCCACCCCTCCACAACCGGCTGATCCTAAGGGGAAGAGACCCCTAACTGACCCGGTTTTCCCAATAAGGACCACCACTACCACTGAATTTTTCCCTATAAGGGACACTCCCCCCAAGACCAACCAACCCAAGCCACCCCAACCAACCCATCTCCCACTCCCTCCCCTAAAACTCCCATGTCCTAGTCCCCCACTAATTCCCCTCCCTATCGCAAACCAAGTTTCCCTTTACCTTCCACCCCGGGTGCGCCATGCACCAACCCTCATCACCATACCACCAAAAGACCCTCTCACCTCCTTAGAGGAGGAACCCATATCTGACCCCATAGTGGTGAACACTCCGGACCCTATCCCTACCACAGAGACCACCCATGACCAAGTAGAAGAAGAAACATCACATGGTAACCTTCACCTTACACCACCCTCTCTAGTTAGGGCCAAACTCATCTTAGGGGAACCCCTTATTAGTTGGCTAAAGAAGAGCCCAATAAGAGAGATCACGGCCCACGATTTCCCTCCCATAAAGGAAAACCTTCCCATAGTGCACCTCTCCTCCTATCACACCATAATCCAAACATCCTACCAAGTGGAAACCTTAGAGGACCTTCTTAAGGGCTTAACTTGGCAATTTGAGTTGACCTGCTTGTTGACCCCCATGGCCCACCAATCTAGGAGCCTTGACCTCCTACACCTTTGTGTCGGGTCTATCACCTCGGTTTGCACCATTGGTTGCTACACTAGCGACCTCCTTCTATTCCTCCCCACACCCGATGAGCCCGACCTTCTCCTCGATTTGGAGCTTCTTATATCGGGTGGAAAGTCAAGCCCTCCCCTCATGGTCGACCCACCCACAAAGAACTTCGGCCCAATTGTCTCATTAGAGGAGGATGACCCACCACCATTTGAGGATCTTGATGACATAGGGCCCCTCCCCCTCGATAACCCTTTTTATGATCCCTTTGATCCCTTCCAATGGGGGTCAAAGAACCCATGGGACCCAACCACCTTATCCACCACCCACCTTTCCCTATCCCAACCCAGCATGTTTGACCCAATCCACCCCATCCTAGACCCAGGTTACACCTTGGGAGCCATGACCTTGGGCCACATATCCCTAGATAATAATGTTGTGCCCCACCGCATGATGACCACCTTCTTAGATCAATTCGATCCTTTCCAATGGGAGTTCAAAGGTTGTCCCACACATATACACATGGAAGTCACCTTTGGGAAAAGCATGCATGTGCCTAGGCTTACCACATCACTTGGCATGAACACTATGTTCGGTCCATTCATTCACATCACCCACATGTCAAGTAGGAAACAAGAGTGGTCCATATTCGGGTGTAATGGTCCTCCTTCATTCATCATGGGTCGTAGGCATGATAGGAGTATTCATGGATGCCCGGGTCCCCCAGCATTTGTCACCCCCATACATGACCGGATCACCTATGGATGCCCCGGTCCTCCCCATTCCATCAAAATCTTCTTAGCGTTAAAGCATGATTGGTCTACTTTTGGTTGTCCAGGTCCACCCATCACCCCTAGAATGTCCATGATGTGGCATAGCCCAAAGACCACTAAATATGATAAGGTGACCCTAGGACTTAGACCCGCAAGCATACAAGCGCCACTTGATGTGGCACAGCCCAAAGACCACTAAATATGATAAGGTGACCCTAGGACTTAGACCCGCAAGCATACAAGCGCTCAATGATTCTCACAACGACGATTTCTGCTCACTCGGTTCACACGTTCACCCGGTGGGTCCGGGAGATGATGGTGAGGGTCCGAGGCGGGACCCAATTGTCCTAATGGACTTACAATGCTAAGGCTGACCTCCAATGGGCCTGGGAGTCCCAACTTTGTGGGTGGCTGGCCCGCAAGGCGGGGTGTGGGGTGGCACTCACTCACGGGCCGCGGTGGGCACGATATTGCTTAAAATGAATTCCGAGCACTCTCTTACCGTCCGACGGGCATTCAAGGCAATACTACATTTGCAGAAATGAAACTACAAGGGTGTGATCAGAAGCTCACCTGATCGGTGTGAAGACACCGATCCCGTTCGGAGACGAGGGCGCGCCGGGAGGCGAGGGTATACACCCGATCGCCGCGGCGATGGAGCTTGACCTGAAAATGTGAAGAGGTACAGCACTACGCCCCTTGCAAGGGGGGGATCTTGGGGTGGGGTTAATGTATTACAACCAAAAATTACCTCCACGCAGGGAGGGGCCTTCAGCCGGCCAAGCGGGGAGGGGAACGAGCGAGATAGAGTCGACTTTCCGAGCTTTGCCGATTCTGCCTAGCTTCTGTAATTCTGGACAGAGGGCCGATGTCGATGCTGCCAATAATTCCACCGAACTTGGAATCTCATGAAACTTGCGCCAAAAGCTTGCTAACCGGAGAGGGGTGTGGCTTGAATTTTTTAGATGACGTTCTGATCTGGGGGCTGACTGCTCGAGCGACTGGAAGATGGATGCAGCTCTGGTCTCTGGCCGAGCTCAGTCTGAAACAGCAGGTTGCAGAAGCTGCCACGATCGCTCCTGAGCTCCAAATTTGGCACCGCCAGACTCGTTGGAATCGTGGACGAGTCTACTTTGCAGCAAAACAAACGGCGAAGTCTTCTGATGTTGGAGATGAGCTGGGTGTCCAGAGAAGTGGACGGTGGTCGGTGCAGACTGTGAGGAGGCAGACCGGCGTAGGTGTGGTAGAAAATTGGTATCTCTGGTTGTAGGATGCCGAACGGGGTTCTGCCTTCTGTTCCTGGATGCTGACAGGGGGAGGAAGAACTTTGTAGAAGACCTCGAAGACTGGTTCCTTCAAGGTTTGTCGTGGGAGAGTCTTCTCTGCCGCTCTGGTTCCTGGTCTGAGAGGTTCTGTGCAGTCGGGGAAGAACAGCCTTCACGGACGGCCACGAACTCGGAATGGAGTGATTCCACCTCGCCTGCGAAGAGTACAGGGAGGCCTTTCCAGAAAGTTAGGCCACGCCACCAGCAGAACCAGGATGCTATCGTGGACGTCGCTGCAACAGAGTGCTAAACTGCAGGTCAGCCTGCACACAAAGCTGGAGTGGAGAAGAGAGGAGGGGGTGAACTTGGCTTGAGGGGAGAGGAGGGGTGCGACCTAGGGAGCAAGGAGGGAAGGGGAGGTTCGAATTTGGGCTTTGGAATGAGTTAATTCAGCCTTGGGAAGGTGGAGATATGCTTAGGGAAGTGAAAGGGGTAGGTGGTGGTTGGAGGGTGGGGTTTTGAGTGGTGGAACTTCCTTGGGACTAGGTGAGGATTAAAGAGGGGTTGTGGGAAGTTGTGGGGAGTTAATGGAGGTAGGTGGGGGTTGGAAGTGGTTGAGAGGGGGAGGAGAGAGAGTGAATTTCGAAATTTAGAGAGAGGAGGAGAGGGAATGGAGAGATAATGAGAGAGAGAGAGATATTGAGAGAGTTTGAAAGGGTTTTCTTCAATATTCATCAAAAGTTGAATACAAGAGGAGAGATGGGGCCTATATATAGGCAACCATTCTTTACATGACCAAAATACCCTTGACAATAAGATAAAAGACCGAGCATATCCTAGACTCAATCCTATGGGCCCATAACTAAAGTAATAAGGCCCAATTAAACATAACAAGGGAAATGGACTAAAACCATATGACTCAATAAAGGAAAATACATAAGATAGGACTCAATAAAAAGAAAATACATAAAATGAAACTTGGGAAATGAAGATAACAAGTGTAGATCATGATCAATCCATATCAAGAGTGTGCAGGCGATCAAAGCTAGAGGGGTGTCGGGAGATGCCCTCATCAAATCCCCCGGGGTGGGGAGAGCTCGACCCTGTCGAGTATGGGTCTGCCTGGCTGTCGTACTGCTCCATCATGTCGGGATCCAAGCATATCAAATCCTCCCTGACTCACCCATGTATCCTCGATCGGGGGACGGCTCTTCCACCTAACCAGATAGCGCTGATACACCCTGTGCCTCGTAATGATACTCTGCTCATCCAGTATTGCCTCTACCTGCTCTCGTCGGTCTCTCAAGCTAGAAAGTGGAGTCCCTCCGGGAGTGTCTCTCATAAGGGGGGGTAAAGGCTCAAGCTCCTCACAGGGTTCCACCGCGGGGCCTTTGTGGGGTACCAGGTCCGCCACACTGAAGGTAGGGTGCACCCCATAGCTTTCTGGTAGGTCAAGCTCATAAGCATTGCTGTCAAGTCGTCGTAGAACTCGAAAGGGTCCCGAACCCCGTGCCCTCAACTTGGAGGCAGGTCCCGGAAGGAGCTGCTCCGTCCTCACCATCACCGAGTCTCCCACTTGGAACTCGTAGTGGCGCCGATGAGCATCTGCCCGCCTTTTGTAAGTCTCATTGATCCTTCCTATATGCTTGCGAGAATGCGTATGCCAAGGTGGACCTGGGCAGCCAAATGTAGACCGATCACACTTTGATGCTATGAAGACTGTGGTAGTCTTAGGAGGGCCGGGTCATCCATAGATGAACCTTTTATGCATGGGTGTGATAAATGTCGGGGGACCCGGACATCCATGTATGCTCCTATCATGCTTAAGACTCATGATGAATGAAGGTGGGCCAATACATCCGAATATGGTCCACTTATGCTGCCTACTTGACATGTGGGTGATGTGGATGAATGTATCCGACTTATGAATCATGTCAAATGGTGTGGTAGGCCTGGACACATGCATGTTTATCCCAAAGGTGACTTCCATGTGCATAGATGTGGGATGACTTTTGAACGTCCACGTGAATGGGTCGAAGGGATCTACGAACGTGGTTATGGGGTGGGGCACTTCATCAATCCTAAGGTGTTTGTTGCCTAAGGTCAAGGCTCTCATGTTGTAACCCGATTCTAGGAAGGGAGGAGTTTGGGTCGACATGGGCGATGTGGGTAAGGTGAGGTGGCTGGTGAGTAGGGAAAGTGGGTCACATGGAGATTTAGGCTCCCATAGAAAAGGGTCAAAGGGATTATGGTAAGGGTCACCTAGGTAGGGGTACTCCATGTTCTCAAGGTCCTCAAATGGCGAATCATCTCTCTCTAAGATAATTGGGCCAAGGTTGCTATTGGGTTGGCTAATCAAAGTACTTGGGATCTCAATGGTTGGGGAGTAGACTAGGATGGGTTCCTCCTCCATGGGAAGAAGGAGTATGATCTCACTTGTAAATTGGCCATTGGTGTAGATGGAAGTGATGGAGCCAATGGTGGGGTAAGCTAAGCTAATGGTGCTAGACTCTGATGGCCTCATGGCTAGCATATCGGTCAAGTGGACTTGCCAATGTAGGTAGGCCACTAAGTCTCCCAAATCTTCTACACAATAGGAGGTTTGATAAGTGACATGAGGCTGAGTGGGAATGAGTTGGGATTGATGTCCCATGAGTAGGTGGCTTGGTTGTAAACTAGGAATGGTGAGGCCTCGCTTGAGCCATAGGAATATGGACTTATCTATGGTGATGGTGTCATGGGGAAGGGTGTATAGCTCTTGATGAACTAGGTTAGGAGGGGTGGGTGAGTTGTATGGCCTTTGGATTTCCTTGATTTTGGGAGGTGGATCCGAATTGGTATCCCTCTCCACTTGGGTAGGTGTGTGGGTTGCAACTCCTAAGGACAATGGGGTAGGAAGGTCTATGGTGGGTGGGTTGGTGTTAGTCGAGGCATGGCGCACTCGAGGAGGTGAGCAAGGTCGGACATGGGTTGGACTTGGGAGTGGAAGTAGTGGAGGCCTAATTTGGGGTAAGATTGGTGTAGGAAGCTGGAGGTGGATTGGGTGAGGGGTTTTGGGTTTTGGGGTGGTGGCCATTATGGGCCTTGGTGGAGGGGTGGACATGGTGTCCACATGGTTTTTAATGGTGAGGGTTGGATGAGTGGTGGTCACCATGGAGGGAATTAGGTTGGTTAGGGGTCTCTTGCCCTTGGGATCACTTGGGGTGGAAGTGGGGGCTAAAGGGGCTTGACTAGTGTAGGTTAGGGAAGGGGGTTTTGGTTGGGATGTGGGGGACCTCATGGGGTTAGGTGGGGAGGTGGAGGTCTTAGGTACTTGGGTTTTAGTGATAAGGGTTTGGACGGGTGGGGTGGGAGGAGTGGGAGTGCTCCTTGGGTTTTGGTGATCCGAGTGGGATGGGGACACATACCTAGCCCTTAGTTGATCCTTCATGTCCTCGCATGTAGTGAGGGGAGCTTCCCGTCTAATTATCCTTAAGCCCTCAATTTTACACCAATGAGTTTGAGCCCTTTTGGTTAGTTGTATTTTGGCAACCCATGCCTTTTCATCCTCGGAAATATGATACCAATTGAAGTATTGGTCCATTGTAGCTTCCCAATCTAAATATTTGCTAGGAGAGGTCCCATCAAAGGTGGGAAGTGGGAAAGGGGCCATCCTATCGTCCGTCCTTAGGGCGGGCCTATTTTTTCCAAGTTGGTTGAGTCGGCCCGATATGTTATCAAGTCGCTCATTGGCATAGGTCAAGGCTTTCATGAAGTAGTTGAAGTCATGAGTGTTAGTGGTAGGCATCCCTTGGGGTTTTGGATTCATTGTGGGATTGGAAGATGTAGTATTGGGTTGAAAGCGAGTACCACTACGAGTGGTCATGCAAGGTTGGGTGGGCTATGCAAGGGTGTGCGGATGCACCTATGAAAGACTTAGTGTGACCCAAGACTAGACTTGTAAGGACAAGCCTATGACCGCTCTGATACCACTTGATGTGGCACAGCCCAAAGATCACTAAATATGATAAGGTGACACTAGGACTTAGACCCGCAAGCATACAAGCGCCACTTGATGTGGCACAGCCCAAAGACCACTAAATATGATAAGGTGACCCTAGGACTTAGACCCGCAAGCATACAAGCGCTCAATGATTCTCACAACGACGATTTCTGCTCACTCGGTTCACACGTTCACCCGGTGGGTCCGGGAGATGATGGTGAGGGTCCGAGGCGGGACCCAATTGTCCTAATGGACTTACAATGCTAAGGCTGACCTCCAATGGGCCTGGGAGTCCCAACTTTGTGGGTGGCTGGCCCGCAAGGCGGGGTGTGGGGTGGCACTCACTCACGGGCCGCGGTGGGCACGATATTGCTTAAAATGAATTCCGAGCACTCTCTTACCGTCCGACGGGCATTCAAGGGAATACTACATTTGCAGAAATGAAACTACAAGGGTGTGATCAGAAGCTCACCTGATCGGTGTGAAGACACCGATCCCGTTCGGAGACGAGGGCGCGCCGGGAGGCGAGGGTATACACCCGATCGCCGCGGCGATGGAGCTTGACCTGAAAATGTGAAGAGGTACAGCACTACGCCCCTTGCAAGGGGGGGATCTTGGGGTGGGGGTTAATGTATTACAACCAAAAATTACCTCCACGCAGGGAGGGGCCTTCAGCCGGCCAAGCGGGGAGGGGAACGAGCGAGATAGAGTCGACTTTCCGAGCTTTGCCGATTCTGCCTAGCTTCTGTAATTCTGGACAGAGGGCCGATGTCGATGCTGCCAATAATTCCACTGAACTTGGAATCTCATGAAACTTGCGCCAAAAGCTTGCTAACCGGAGAGGGGTGTGGCTTGAATTTTTTGGACGACGTTCTGATCTGGGGGCTGACTGCTCCAGCGACTGGAAGATGGATGCAGCTCTGGTCTCTGGCCGAGATCAGTCTGAAACAGCAGGTTGCAGAAGCTGCCACGATCGCTCCTGAGCTCCAAATTTGGCACCGCTAGACTCGTTGGAATCGTGGACGAGTCTACTTTGCATCAAAACAAACGGCGAAGTCTTCTGATGTTGGAGATGAGCTGGGTGTCCAGAGAAGTGGACGGTGGTCGGTGCAGACTGTGAGGAGGCAGACCGGCGTGGGTGTGGTAGAAAATTGGTATCTCTGGTTGTAGGATGCCGAACGGGGTTCCGCCTTCTGTTCCTGGACGCTGACAGGGGGAGGAAGAACTTTGTAGAAGACCTCGAAGACTGGTTCCTTCAAGGTTTGTCGTGGGAGAGTCTTCTCTGCTGCTCTGGCTCCTGGTCTGAGAGGTTCTGTGCAGTCGGGGAAGAACAGCCTTCACGGACGGCCACGAACTCGGAATGGAGTGATTCCACCTCGCCTACGAAGAGTACAGGGAGGCCTTTCCAGAAAGTTAGGCCACGCCACCAGCAGAACCAGGATGCAGTCGTGGACGTCGCTGCAACAGAGTGCTAAACTGCAGGTCGGCCTGCACACAAAGGTGGAGTGGAGAAGAGAGGAGGGGGTGAACTTGGCTTGAGGGGAGAGGAGGGGTGCGACCTAGGGAGCAAGGAGGGAAGGGGAGATTCGAATTTGGGCTTTGGAATGAGTTAATTCAGCCTTGGGAAGGTGGAGATATGCTTAGGGAAGTGAAAGGGGTAGGTGGTGGTTGGAGGGTGGGGTTTTGAGTGGTGGAACTTCCTTGGGACTAGGTGAGGATTAAAGAGGGGTTGTGGGAAGTAGTGGGGAGTTAATGGAGGTAGGTGGGGGTTGGAAGTGGTTGAGAGGGGGAGGAGAGAGAGTGAATTTCGAAATTTAGAGAGAGGAGGAGAGAGAATGGAGAGATAATGAGAGAGAGAGAGATATTGAGAGAGTTTGAAAGGGTTTTCTTCAATATTCATCAAAAGTTGAATACAAGAGGAGAGATGGGGCCTATATATAGGCAACCATTCTTTACATGACCAAAATACCCTTGACAATAAGATAAAAGACCGAGCATATCCTAGACTCAATCCTATGGGCCCATAACTAAAGTAATAAGGCCCAATTAAACATAACAAGGGAAATGGACTAAAACCATATGACTCAATAAAGGAAAATACATAAGATAGGACTCAATAAAAAGAAAATACATAAAATGAAACTTGGGAAATGAAGATAACAAGTGTAGATCATGATCAATCCATATCAAGAGTGTGCAGGCGATCAAAGCTAGAGGGGTGTCGGGAGATGCCCTCATCAGTCCGCCTTCACAAAATTGCATGAAAACCTTCGCAAGCACATCAGCAAGGAAAATGAGATTTATAAAAGGTAGGATGACTCCCCTCGGTGTCACCAAGAATTCCACGTGGGTGACTTTGTGATGGTGAGGTCGGAGAGGCTCTCCCCGGGAGCCATCTCCAAATTGAGGCCTCGTGGGGCTGGTCCCTTCCAGGTTCTGAGGTGCATTGGCACTAATGCCTATGAGTTAGATCTTCCCTAGGAGTACGGAGTGAGCACCACATTCAACGTGGCCGACCTAGTGCCAAATAACGGTCCCACGGTGGTACCTACTGAGGATATTGAGCCCACTCCCCTCATTGAGAGAGCACCCACCCGTGAGAAAAGTCCACTAGCCAGGAGTGCTCAGCGTGAGCGAATTGAGTGAATATTGGATGAACAGGTCACTGCCACTAGGAGCAAGGTGTATGAGCGCTATCTCGTCGGATGGATGGATCGGTCTGCTTCGGAAGACTTGTGGATAGTGCCACTTCTACACCCTCTTAGGAGGGAAGGACTCTTACTCGAAAGAGTCGAGTTCTCCGCACCCCGGGAGTATGATGGGGACATCACCTCCCATGCCCACACTCACGGATCGTCTCCTCGCCCCGGAAGCATCCGACATGGTCTAGTCATTTATCTTGAGTCATATGTTGTATTTTCTCATTTTTATTTGAGTCATATCATTGTAATTTTCCTTTTATTTGAGTCATGTAACTAGGTTAATGAGTCATCTACCTAAGTTAAGTGTCATAGGGTTGATTAGTTTGGTTATTGGGCCCAATTCTATGGGCTGGGCCCAATTCTATGGGCTAGGCCCAGGGGCGCCCCCTACCCCTTGGTTATTTGTCATTGTAGCAAGAGTCGGGGACTTTTTGTAAATGTGGGTTGCCTATATATAGGACCACATTCCCCCCCATTTGAAGTTAATGAATGAATAAATATTCAAATTTTCTAGTGTCCAACTTAAATCTTCTTCTTTTGGTGAGAAGCCAATTGAGTGGGTGAGAAGCCCTACCCCCCTCTCTCTCTACCTCTCTCTCTAGGAAGTCATTTTCTCTCTCCTCCACTTTCTCTCTACTCCCCTCCCAACCACCTTTCTCTCTCTTCCCCCCTCCAATAACTCATCCCCAACTCCCCACTACCCCACCTTAACTCCACCCCAACCCCAAGAGAGATTCCACCACTCCCCACTCCACCCTCCAACCACCAACCACCCACTCCCCTTCCCCAAGCACCCTCTCACCTCCCAAGAGAGAATTCCCACTCCCCAAGCCCCCCCTTTACCTTCCCCACACACCCTTTCCCATCCCCAAGACCAGAAATTAATCCCACCCTTAAACTCATTTTCAAATACCCTTTCCCTCTCTCCCTTCCAACCAAATTCGCAGCTCCTCTCTCACCCACTGCAAACACCACCTTTCAGACCCCATTCTCCCCCTCCCACACCTTGGAACACCCCCTCCTAGACCCCCTCACAGCCAGGGGTTGCCCCCACACCCATCCACCCCATTTCCCATACCTTCTACCCCATTACCCCACCACCATTCACCACCTGCAATTCTTAGGTCGCATGCAGCAGAGTATGAGCAGCTTGCACTGTCGGCCCCGACTTCATCCTAGCGTCCCTGGAAGCCCAAGAGGTACCGTTGGAAGCGTCTCTCCATCCTCTTCGCAACGGCAGTGGTCCCATCCCTTTCTGAGCTCGTGGTCGCCCGGGGGAGCCGTTCTTCTCTGACTGCGCAAGACAGATCCGATCAGCAACTTGAGGTCACTTTCATAAGTTCCCACGGCCACATCCCTCTGCTTCTTGAGGCGCCACTTGGCCGAGATCTTCTACAATGAGTCGCCTTCCATCTCCAATAAGCGGCATCCCGTTCGGCGTCCGGAGCTAAGATTTCTCAATTTTCTTCCTCGAGTGTGTTGTTCTGTCCACTCGAGGACTGAACAGACACCCAAGCGTTGTTCGGACTGTCCCTGTCTACTCCGACATCATCTGGTGACCCCGTGGGTCTCCGCTCCAAGAGGACTCGACAATGAAGCCGATAACTCTTGCCACGCCTGAATCAGCGCTCTGGAGCGGCCTTAGTGATTTCATCTTCCTGCTGTTGAGGTCTTGTTGCAGTCAAAACCAGAGATCTGCGTCCCTGTTCGTGCCTCTGCCCCGACCAGCACCGACTTCCCTAAATTCCAAAATTATTTGGACGACTTCCTGGGTCACCTACGAAGACTCTCCAGCTCGGCTCATCTCCAAACAAATTCGGGAGTGGCTGCAGCATTAACAACTTCAACTGTCTATCCTCAGTCACAGAGAGCGGGTAGAACCGGCATCATCCAACCGTTCGACTTCAATTTCAGTTTTTCCCCTTCCCGCCTGGCCGGCTTACCGCCCCTCCCTGTGGGAGGTAGTGTTTGGCTGTAATCTTTGGCTTCCCTTCCCCAAGATCCCCCCCTTGCATGGGGCGTAGTGTTGTAAGATCATAAACAGGGCAAGCTACTCCGGCGCGGCGTGTGGGGAACCCACGCTTCCCCGCTCGCCCACGTCTCCGAGCGGGACCGGTTTCTTCAAACCGGTCGAGTAAGTGCTCCAACCATAGCTCTCTTTAGTACTTGTTCTTTCAATATTAGCTTATAAACTCCGCTGGTCTGTGAGAGTGAGCGCTCGATCCTCAAGTCCCATTGCTTCGAGTGACCATCATGGGAGAGAGTGTACAACCCATGCCCTCGACACGACGTCGGCTCCATTGAATTGGGCTGCCTTACTCTTGGGGAATAACCTTGGCCTTGCTGGCCCTCTACCAGCAAGGGCCCAGCCCTCACATCCTCCACTTGGCATCACCAAGTTACCTCGGGACTTGGGTGCGCGTCGGGTGAGTGGTCGCCAATATCGGTCCGTTTTGATTGTGAATTATGCTTGCTTGCTTAAGTCCAAGGTTGTGTCACATCACAGTTTGAAAGGTATATAGAGATCCTTCCCTCCTCGCTATTGGCTCTGGTTTAGAGTTTATAGCAGGGTGTTGACGTTATTGTGTTATGAGCCAGGACTGGGATCTGAGGGGGAGCGCGTGCCGGCTCCTGTTGAGGATAACCAGGGAGAGCCTTCCGTCTCCTCGATGACCACTGAGGACGACCGGATTACGGAAGAGCCTTTGCCCTCCCCGACCCCAACCGGCAAGATTGCTGATGTGGGGGAGCGATTTCCCTCACCGACCCTTGCAGGACAGACTACAGGCATGGCAGGAGCTACACCAGGTGAGGACTGAGACTTTTCTCAGGTTTTCCACCTTGTCTTGTTAGATGAGCTTTGGATGTTGTGTATTTCTTTCTCATGCTGGATGGGATTGTGTAGGCTTTGCTGGTGTGTTGGCTGAGATGGGCCACTCTTCCCTAGACCTAGGGGTCGAGTGGCCTACGTCCTCTTCCCCGCCCGAGCCGCTGCTAGACGCGAGCATGGGTGCGGCTTTGCTTCAGTGAGCTCGAGGCTACCTAGGAGGTGACCCCCTGCCTTCTCCGGAGGAGCTTAGGCAGCGGTTGAGGGATTGCACCCAAGGCTACCACAGCCTCGGCTTCCCGTGTGAGCTTTGGATGTCTGGCTTGGCCGGCATCTGGGCCTGCGGCTTCTGGAGGCTCAAGAGCAGAGGGCGCAGCGGCTGGCGGTGATCCGAGAGGCTCAGGAGCAGTGAGCCCAGCTCATGTTAGCCTGGCCGAGCAGAGGGGACATGCTGACATGGCCACGTCGCTTTCTCGAGATCGCACCATGCAGCTGGGCGAGGCAGAGAATAAAGCTGAGGCCTTACAGAAGGCCTTGGAGGAGGAGCTGCAAGCCATGGAGCTTGCTAGAGCTGAGTGGCGGGCTGCCGAGACTGCGGCAGAGGCTAGCATCCAGCTAGCGTCGACCTTAGAGGCGGAGCTTGCAGCAGTTAAGTCTCGTCTGGCGGCACTGGAGGGGATCGAGGTCGGGGTTTGATTGTATTTGTTTTCCCCCTTTTTGTTTTGTGTCATCCGGACTGTATGGATTTTGTCACCCCAAGGGCATGTCTTGGGCTCCTTTTGTAGAGTATTAATGACAAACTTGCCGGATCTTTGGTTGTTTGCTGGGTTGCTTCTTCCCCTCTCCAGTGGGATGGTGTTGTGTGTATGGATTGGCGACCACTTGCTGTTAGCCGTGCTTGTTTCTCCCACTGTGTACTGATGAAAGGGATAGGGGACTGGATATACCCACTTTCGGGCGTCAGAGTAAAGGGGGTTGAGTATGGAGAATAGTGTATTTTCATGGCAGGTATTGGGTTCTGGGGACAGTGTGTTAGCAACTAGAGGCTAAGTACTGGGTACTAGGGGAGAATGACTGGGTGTTGGGGCTAATCCTATAGAAGGTTAAAGGCATGTGTAACACAGAGCCGACATGGACCCATAGGGTATGATGGTTACATAGTTTAGGGCTACTGGGGTGATTTTGGGGTGTATCGGTCACAAGCCGAGTAGTAGAGTGTCCGCTAACATCATGTTGTCAGCCGGAAATGTAGCGTACACCTGCAGGGAAGACTGCGACCGAGCCGGTTGGGTGGCCTGGGGGACATAGCGGCCAAGACTGGGACTGGGAGGGGGATTAGAGGTTGAGACTGGAATTATGACTGGAGATGGTGACCGGAGCCGGGGCCAGCCGGCTGGCCTATAAAGGCGTTGTAGCCGAGACTAGGGTTGGAGGCTGAGCGATTGGCCTGTGAAGGCGTTGTAGCCGAGACTAGGATTGGAAGCTGACGGCTGGCCTGTGAAAGCATTGTAGCCGAGATTGGTACTGGAAGCTAGAGGCTGGCCTATGAAGGCGTTGTAGCCGAGACTGGGACTGGAAGCTGGGGGCTGGCCTGTGAAGGTGTTGTAGCCGAGACTAGGATTGGAAGCTGGCGGCTGGCCTGTGAAGGCATTGTGGCCGAGAATGGGACTGGAAGCTGGCGGCTGGCCTGTGAAGGAATTGCAGCCAAGACTGGGACTGGAAGCTGGCGGCTGGCCTGTGAAGGCGTTGTAGCTGAGACTGGGACTTGAAGCTGGCGACTGGCCTGTGAAGGCCTTATAGCTGGGACTGGGAGGCTAGAAGCAGGCGGCTGGCCTGTGAAGGCGTTATAACCGAGACTGGGACTGGAAGCTGGCGGCTGGCCTGTGAAGGCGTTGTAGCCGATACTGGGGCTGGAGGCTGAGCAGCTGGCCTGTGAAGGCGTTGTAGCCGAGACTGGGACTGGAAGCTGGCAGTTGGCCTGTGAAGACGTTGTAGACGGGACTGGGACTGGAAGCTGGCGGCTGGCCTGTGAAGGCATTGTAGCCGAAACTGGGACTGTAAGCTGGTGGCTAGCCTGTGAAGGCGTTGTAGCCGAAACTGGGACTGGAAGCTGGCGGCTGGCCTGTGAAGGCGTTGTAGCTGAGACTTGGACTGGAAGTTGGTGGCTGTCCTATGAAGGCGTTGTAGCCGAGACTGGGACTGGAAGCTGGCGGCTGGCCTGTGAAGGCGTTGTAGTCGGGACTGGGAGGCTGGAAGCAGGCGGCTGGCCTGTGAAGGCGTTGTAGCAGAGACTGGGACTGGAAGCTGGCGGCTAGCCTGTGGAGGCGTTGTAGCTAAGATTGGGACTGGAAGCTGGCAGTTGGCCTATGAAGGCGTTGTAGCTGAGACTGGGACTGGAAGCTGGCGACCGACCCTGGGGGTGCAGTGGTCACCATTGTTGTGGAATGGTGTTGAGCTTGCCATCGGCGAGGTGTCGCGGTCGATAGTTTTCATTCGCGAGGGGTAGAGAATCAGAATTTTTTTTTTCACTTTACCAGCTCTAGCGCCCTTACGGGTTTTCGCTGGAGCTAGCCCCTTCTTACTTTTTTTGGCGCACCTTTACTGGTTTTCACACCGAGGGGTTACCCGATTTTGCCCGAGATGCCCTTTCGGGTTTTCGTCTCAGCTGGGTTGGTGGCAGTTTTTGCCCCCAGTCGCCTCTTTGTAACGAGGCCGGCTGGGTCCACGGGGTTTCTCTATTTTTAACCCCATTTTTGTTATTATGGGTATATAGATATATTTGAAAATACTGTCCATAGCATGCTGCTGTCAGAGGACATAATCTGGAACTGGAGATTGTAAATGACCGGATATTGACCCTTCTTTGATATGGGTTTTCATAGGTTGCCAAGTCATGGTGATGGGGGTCATTTTGTTATGGCAGGATGCAACCGGAGTTGTGGCTGGGAAGAGTCAGGGATTACTGGGGGGGACTGGAATTATAATGAGACTGGGGGGCTATGGATTTATAGAAGGTGTAGAACGCAGTGGTGTGGACTGGTAAGAGTCTGGAGATCGGCTGGGACTGGGATTTGCTGGGATGGCATCTAGGATGTCATACTACAATAGAAAGTCGTCGACCCACAGCATCGAAGCGAGGGCCGAAGGTGGCATGAGCTGGCAGAGTGATGTAAAGTTAACTGGGGGTTATGGGGTTAGTGCTCTAGCGATGTGAGTTGATAGAAGGTTGATGTTCGGTGGGGCTAATGACTTGCCAAGGAATGGGTGGAACGCCACCCCGACAGGCAAGGATAGGGAGATTTTCTCGTTATCGGCTCTACCGCCCTTTCGGGTTTTCGCCAGAGCCGACCCCCTTTAGCTTTTTCCGACGCCCCCTTGCGGGTTTTCACGTCGAGGGGTTTCCCCATTTTGCCTGAGGTGCCCTTTCAGGTTTTTACCTTAGCCGGGTCACTGGCCTTTTTGCCCCCAGCCGCCTTTTTGAAAAAGAGGACAATTGAGTCTACCGGGGCATCTCTATTTTTAACTCCCTTTTTGTATTTTTTTTTGACTTACCTAGGAGCCTAACGGCTAGACTGGTGCCGGTGCAGAAGTGCCCGTGCTCTCTTGATGACGGGAATGATGGCAGAGGATTAGTCCCCAAGAATTCCTGGCGGCAGTTCTAAGGAGCTTGGGCGGGCCTGCTGCTTGACTGGGAATTGGAGACTGGAGAAACTGGCTGGTCCGACCCTCCCCGGGGGAGGGGCGATCTCACTGGTAGTAACTGGAACACGCACCTTAGTCTGGCTGGTGCACGAACTCGTGTTCAGGTGCATATTACAGCTTCATATACTTGCCATTAAGAGGCGGGAAGGGTTGGTGACCTTTGTAGTTGACGACCGTGTAGGCCCCACCTTCGTAGATGTTACGGATGATATATTGGCCTCACCAATTCAGCTGTAATTTCCCACTAGGGCGCCCCACCATGACTCCCTTTTCTTTGATCATGACAACATCACCTTGCTTGAAGGCTCGCTGCTTGATGAGCTTATCATAGGCCCGGACCATACAGGCCTGGTATACTTGCAGGTGTTTGTAGGCTTCAAGCCGTTTGCCTTCTAAATCGGCCAGCTCTGCTAGCCTTCTATAGTATTCATTTTCATATGGGCTGGCGAGGCCGGTGTGGATCGCCATGCGATAAGAGGCTAGCTGGATTTCAATGGGGATAACGGCTTCTGCCCCATAGGTGAGGGAGAACGGCGAACACCCCGTAGGAGTTTTGTAGACCATCCGGTAAGCCCACAGTGCTTCGAAGACCTTCTCGCCCCAGTCACGCTTCCGGTGGCTAACTATTTTAGCCAAGAGCTTGCAGAGGGTGTTGTTGAAGGCTTTCACTAAGCCATTGGCCTGGGGGTTATAGACCGAAGAAGTTCTCCAATCGATGTGAAACTTGGCCGCTAGCTGGTACATAGCCCTATTCTTGAATGGTGTCCCATTGTCGAACACGATGCGGCTGGGGGTACCGAACCAGTAAATAATGTTGTGCTGGACGAATCTGGAAACCACCTCGCCGGTGACTTCTCGCAAAGGGAGAGCCTCCGCCCAGCGAGAGAAATAGTCAGTGGCAGTCAAGATGTATTTATGGCCCTTGGAAGATGGCGGGAAAGGACCTGTGATGTCCATGCCCCATTCAACGAAAGGCCAGGTGGGGGCTGTAGGGCGTAGTGGGTTAGGAGGTCTTCTGGGCACTGGGCCGAAAGCTTGGCACTGATGACATGTACGAGCGTACTGGACGTAATCCACGTACATGGTTGGCCAGTCGAAGCCTTTGAACTTGATGTTGTTCTTCATTCTATCTCCGGCCTGGAGCACGCCGCACAATCCGGAGTGGACTTCCTGCATGATGGCTCGAGCCTCCGCGAGAGAGACGCATCTCAGGAGAATTGACTTGTCCTTCTCATGGACGAGTCGATACAGGGAGTCATCAATCAACTCATAAGAGGTTGCTCGATGGAGTAGCTGGACCCTTTAAGCTCGGTCAGGAGGGAGCCACCCTTTCTTGAGTTTTATGATCGACTGTCGCCAATCTTCTTCTTCTGGAGGTGTGTTCTAGTCAAGGTCGTGGACCTCATAAACGGTGAGACCGGTGTTGTCTTTGAGTAAACTCGGCATCAGTCTTCTATGTTTGATGACGATGTCAACCTCACCCTCGGGCGTGAGTTTGATAGCCGCCGCCAATTTTGCCAAGGCGTCTGCCTGAGCATTGCTGCTTCTGGGGACATGATCTATCTCAAAAAAATAGAACTTTTGGGTTAATCTTGTGACGACGGCGTGGTACGGGACCAACTCCAGTTTTCGCACGTCATAGATGCCGAGGACCTGCCGGACTATCAGCTGGGAGTCCCCGTAGGCTTTAAGGCATTTGATACCCATGTGGAGAGCCATCTGGAGCCCAATGAGCAGAGCTTCATACTCCGTTTCATTGTTGGTTAGGGATTTCATGAGGGCACAGGAATTGTACAAAACTCCGCCCTGAGAAGTCAAGAAAACAATGCCGGTGCCTGCCATGGTGGCTGGATACTGGTTGCTCCGGGTAATCCCTCGGGAAGCGCCATCAAAGTAGAGCTCCTAACAGGGTACGCTGGTTGTGAGAGCGCTTTGCTGTCAATAATGCAAGACATCTCTGCTCTGTTCAACTGGTTGCTGTGATTGAACATCAAGGGACTCCTCGTCCGGGAGCTCCGAGCTGAAAGGTGAGTCGTCTGGCACTGGATGGGCTGCCAAGAATTCAGCCATACCATGTCCCTTGACTGCTTTTCTGGGAACATAAGTAATGTCGTATTCCATCAACAGGAGAGCCCACCTTCCTAGTCTGCCTGAGAGGACGGGTTGTCGAAGGAGATATTTCAGAGGGTCGTGCTTGGATATAAGCTCGACTTGATAGGATAAGAGGTAATGCCACAGCTTCTTGACGGCGAACACCAATGCCAAGCAGACCTTCTCGAGAGGGGAATATCGATGCTCGGCACCGATTAGCTTCCGGCTGAGGTAATAGAGGTGCTACTCTTTACCTTCCTCATTGACTTGTGCCAAAAGAGCTCCTAGAGAGGCATCCATGGAAGCAATATAGAGGATGAGGGTTTTCCCTTAACTGGTGCCCCCAGAACTGGAGGAGTAAGGAGGTACTCCTTGATTTGCTCGAAAGCCACCTAGCATTCTGAGTCCCACACAAATGGGGCATCTTTCTTCATCAGCTTGCCGAAAGGCGTGCATCGATCGGAGAGGTTAGAGATAAACTTCCGAATGTAGGTCAGCCTCCCTTGGAAGGATCTGAGCTCAGTGATATTGCTGGGTGGTGGAAGCTCCTGGATTGCTTTGATCTTGTCGGGGTCCACTTCAATTCCTCGGTATCGGACAATGAAGCCGAGAAACATGCCACTAGATACGCCAAAGGCACACTTCGTGGGTGTTAACTTGAGCCTGTATTGCCAGAGACGCTCAAAGACTTGGCGTAAATTACGCAAATGGTCTTCGCACCTTTTAGTCTTGACGACGAGGTCGTCGACATAGCATTCGACGGTATTATGTAGCATCTCGTCGAATATTTTGGTCATGGCCCTTTGGTAAGTAGCGCCGGCATTCTTCAAACTGAAGGGCATGCGCTTGTAGTTGAAAATCCCTTTGGGGGATCTGAAGGCTGTGTGGTTCTTGTCTTTGAGGGACATCCGGATCTGGTTATATCCGGACGACCCGTCCATAAAGGACAAGGCCTCATGTCCAGTGGTCATATCGACCATTGTTTCTGTGATTGGTACTGGGAAGTCATCCTTCGGACAATCTTTATTGAGGTCCCGAAAGTCGATGCAGACTCGGACTTTACCATTTTTCTTCTTGACTGGGACTATGTTTGCGAGCCAGATCGGATAGATACATGGCTCGATGAAATTGACCTCCGCCATTTTATTGACTTTGGTCGCAACCTGGAGCTCCAGTTCACGGCGCATGCGCCGCTGTGGCTGTTTGACTGGAGTGACCGAGGGAGCAATGGCTAGCTCGTGCCCCGCTACAGAGGGGTCTAGCCCCGGCATCTCCCTGTATGTCCAGGCGAAGCAGTCTTTATACTCCAACAGGAGTTGCTTGTAATCCCGCCTCTCTACCTTGGTGAGCAGAGCGCTGACGAATGTGGGCTGGGGGGCTTCATCTTCACCCAGGTTGATTTCAACGAGCTCATCTACGGTCGCTTGGCCGCCGTCCTCCAGTTCAGGAGGAGCGGGTTGGAAGTCGATGAAATCCTCATCGTCGACGTCGGCTTCGTGCATTTCTTGGTTCTCGAACCCGCCGATTGACGTCGATGGGACTGGGGAGAGGTTGTCGCTGGGATCCACCATGGATTGATCTGCGCCACCGACTCTTGGCCAGCAGTTGTCAACCGAGGCTACTGAGGTCTCCCCGGGGTTGCCTAATAAAGCTGATGATCCTTCGCAGCTAGTATCAGGGATCTCCCCCTCCTCAAGAGGGTTTGTTGAACTGGGTTCTTCGGCAAGCTGAGAGACCGGAGGAGCTTCTTCGGCCCCTTTATCTTGGCGGGGAGGCGAGGAGGGTTCCTTGACTGCTTGGACTAGGATGCCAGCTTTGACGGGGATCAGGATCAGGATCTGTTCTTCCTCATCCCCGGAGCTGTCGAATTTCGCTTCGACTCTAGCTTGGTCGTCGGCTGGTTACGCCAAGGCTATGACGTTGACTGCATAGTGGACGTGAAAGTCTGGGTCTTGGTTGTATCCAAGTCCTCTGATATCTTTATAGAAAGATGGGGGCTGCCCCCGGACCTGAGAAGGGGTCCACAGTTGGTGAAAATATTCACGTCGAGCGGCATCTTACCATTGAGGGATGTGTTGCTTTAGACACATTTCTCGAATGTGTGGCGGTAGGTCATCCAGTACTTGGACTGCTTCAGGAGTATCATCGGCTTGCTTGGACCAGCCGAAGTCAACCTCTGGTGGGGGTTGAGGGACCATGTCTCCCTTATAGAAGACAATGGGTTTGTCCCTATTGGCATTCTTCTTATTTCTGCGTTGTCGCTTGAAGGTGACAAAAAATGTTGTCAACGGCTCAACGCTGTGTTCTTCGGAGGCACATGAAAATTGGATGGAGTCTGGGAGCAAGCATATACTCTTTCCAATAGCTCCACTAATGAGGTTGGCCTCAAAGTCGATTTTTCACCTTTCAGGGTGATCTGGGGTTGACTTTGTCACGCCCGGAGCCTTTATGACAACGGAAGACTCACTCGAGAAACGTGAACAGTCTGCATGGTAAGCCTCTTGCAAGCAAGAATGATCAGAGCGCAAGACAATCACACACATAAATGCAATTGCATAATATTTTTAATCAAACTCCAACTTATTTCATTGATAATCAATATTCAAATACAACCACTAATTCAACTTATCTTCATCATGCTAGACTCAAGAAATGAGAAAATTACATAGACTCAATCTAAACATTGTAGACTTCCTAAGTCTTCACTCTCATCTTGATAACACTTTCATTCGCTCTCGGACCCGCTACTAGTATAACCCGAATCCGAATTCGAATCACTTTCATTTCCTGAAAAAGATTGGGAATAGGTAATGAGCACACTTGCCCATTAGGTATCTTCGCATCAACATGAAGGCATCATTAAAGTAATTAACATTTTTGCTCTAGAGAAATAAGGTAAAATCATACGAATGCGATCAATCATGCGATTAAACCAAAGTAACAAAACGATCATGTAAGATAGGATGAACGAGTATGAACTAGCAAGATCAAGAATGTAGCATGGCCTTTCATGAACAAGAATACACTTTCACTTTTCACTTTCATATCCATAAAGGTTGCGCACGAGAACGTCAATCATGTAGCAATTCACTAGATTTTCACGAGTGCTCATGGATTTCACTTATTTATAAAGAAAGTACTCCCAGTGCAATGCGAAGCCAGTAGCATCATACCCCATGGTTTATAATAGTATACTTTCGACAATCAGCCGAGGGGACTAGCATAGAGCCTTTGGACACAATCAGCACCCAAACTGCATCTTCACGTATAAATCAAGCTACTTCCATGAGTGTAACAATAAAGTATGGCCAAGAATGTAATCATTCAATCAATAAGCTCATGACAACAATTATCAAAGAACGAATGCTTCTATTAAGAATATGAAAGATCAAGAATGACTTAAACAAGGTTATGCTTATGGAAATAAATCGGCAGCATAACGATACATTTCTTATTTTTCATTCATTATATTAGGTTTCTTGATCAATATGATAAGTTCTAGATCATCAAGAGTCCATCTAGAAACCTTGAAAAATCAACCCTCGGGTCAAACCTTGGGTTAACATACTTAAGCTTTGTGACGGTCTTGTACTGAGCCGTTACATAACGTAACGCTCCAGTGTTGGGCCGTTACATTAGTCTGACTCTAGAAACAGTAAAATAGACTCAGTGAAATGTGACGATCGTATATTGGGCCGTTAGATGATCCTGACGGTCCAATATAGATCCGTTACATTGTCAGAACCAGAAAACATCGATAGTGCTTTCTAATCAATTTGGTTTTAATGGTACAACCAACTCGGCGTCCTAGTGGGAATCCCAGGCTCGCAGAGAATTACGGAGGCCTTGAAACAAGATTTCCTAGTCCTTTGGAAGGAATATCTAATAGAGAGGTCCTCATACCCAAGAATAATGTTCCTATAGTGCAAAGTGAACTAATGGACATATACCTGAATATATGCCATGTACTTAGAGAAAATGACTCTATTGATAGAGAGGATGTGTAACAATAGGGAATCATGATAAAACTCCGTCAATACATCTTTGGAAAATCAGGATTTAGATACAAAACTATAGAATTTTGGCACATGAAATTAACATAACTTAAAATAACTTAAGATACCTTAATCATGCAATTTCTATTATGAATCAGTAAATAATCTTAAAGACATGAAATCAGGTCAAAACATAGATAACTAGGTTTATTTATAAGTTAAATTAACTAGTTTCTCATTCTATCTATAGTTACACTGACGGTCTAGAATGGGTGCGTCATAGTGACTGTGACGATTTATTGTGAGGCCGTTACAGTAATGTAACGCTCCATAGATGGTGCGTCAGAGACAACAAAGAACTTCAAACACCAAAGAAGGTGTGACGGCTTATAGTAAGGCCGTTACAGTCTGTGACGGTCTAAGTATGATGTGTTAGAGTCCCTACTAATAGTATAAAGAAATTAAACGACTATGATTTAAAACCATGTCATGTTTGAAAAAGATTTAACTACTCCAATCATGACAAAACAAAGTGAAGGTCATCTAGATGCATAGGTTGCACTGAATTGACAAGATAATATCTTTGATCTTTGATTAGGGCTAAGAATATGTATGTATGCATGAACACACTAAAACATGGAATTCATAGTCTATAATGCATGAAATCAAGTACAGTCAGAGGGCTTTTTTCCCTAACAAGATGTTTTTTCCAATCATGAGATAACCTACCTCTTAACTAGGCTTTAAGCTTCTAATTTGAATCTAAAAATCGAGCCCTAGCTCTCCTTTCCCAGCGATTTTTCTAGCAACTTCCTACTGCTCTATCTCTCCAACCTCTTGTCCTAAAGATGTGAAATTTTGAGGGTACGAATATGAAACTAAGGTGATCAAAAAATTCTAAAGGATTGAATTCTAATTACCTCGTTTAGACGTCCTAATCTCTTGATCTTCAGGGGTCTTTTGCTCTTAATCCTGAGTTGCTATGACTGAATCACTGACTTTAGAAGCCCATATCTCCTTGGTTGGTTGATCTCCTAGCACGAAATTTGGAGAGTATTAATCTAATGTATTATAAACAAAATCTTCTAAAGAACTTACCCGAAATTGGGACTCCTTACCTTATTTTTTCACGAGCCAAAAGTAAGGGTTGTTCAGTTCAGAACTAGGTCCTATTTATAGGGTTTTAAATATTAGATCGATTCTAGAGTCCTTAATTTGCCAGAACCTAATCCCTAAGAGTCCTTAGTAATGTTATAAACTCTCCCAAGTCGATCTCTTGTAGATATGATCCCAAAGTTCTAATCTTTTTGCTCGTTCTTTCATTCACGGAACTGACAGAATGTAACGCATCAATCTAGGTGTGTTACGTGGCTACGGCGGTCACACGATAGACCGTTACATCCAACGTGAACAGAGTTCAACATAAATCAAACTCTTTTGTTAATTATGCATATTATTATCAAAAAAATGATATTTATCCTTAAAATACATAAATAGGCTAAATAACCTTCTAGAATATGGGCCAAACTTAATGGGCTTGATCCTTTAACCTATTGGGTTTCAATTATCAAAGCTATATTAATTACTTAACATAAATTGGGCTTTATGATGATTTATTTAATTCAATATTTATTTATTAATCCATTTTCGGTCTTTAAAATTCCCAAAAAATAATTAAATATACCAAAAATATTTTATAAAAATTCTGGGGCCTTACAGACTTGGAGCTTAGGCGTAGCCGATGAAGCTTGGCCTTCTCTTCGTCCACGGAGAAGAGATCATCATCGTCTTCCTCTGAGAGCCAGCCATTGCGCCTGCTCTTGATCACAGGGTATGGACTAATCCCCTTGAAGTAGAGCGTAGCGTCTGCCAAGTTGCATTCTGCTGGTGTGAATGGTGACAGGTCTGCAAAGACCGTGGGTTACTCCCCGTCCTTGCCATACTTGATGCATTGGTGGAGAGTTGAGGGGATGACCCAGTTTTCATGGAGCCAGGGTCTACCCAGTAGCATCTTATAGGACGTGTTAAAGTCAATGATGTAGAACGTCACCTTGGAGGCGAAGTCAGCAAGCACCAGATCAACATCCACCCGGCCGAGGACATCCTCGGTGTTTTCGTTGAAGCCGGATATCTTGACCGCTTGAACCTTCTGAAGGTATGGGGTCAGATACAAAGTCTTGAATGTTTTGAGCGGCATGATGTTGACGGCGGCGCCAGCGTCCACCAGAATTCGGTTCACATCGTGCCCATTGACCTTTCCTTTCATGTAGAGAGGATGATTATGGCATGGAGGGGATAGCAACATATCCTTCTCCGTGAAGGAGACGGTGGCTGTGAAGGCTTCATAGGCAGTTGTCTTCATTTTTGTGACATGCGCCTCGTAAGCTTCTCATTCCTTAAGTATTTTGATGATATTTTCTCTCAGGTCTTTACTCTAGGTGATGGCTTCCCAGATTGTGATGCTGGCAGGGAAGCGCTTCATCTGGTGGAGGACCTTCCGATCGGCTCGGGCTCGAGCATCCTTTAAAGAAGGTAGTATGTCGGGCTGGGCTTTCTGTGAGTTGTCGTGCCACTCTCCGTCGAGAAGTTGCACTACCTTGCCTTTATTATTGAGATCAGTCTGACCTTGATCGCCGGTGGACTCCTGGAATAGGGGTGCCAAAGATGGCTCTTCTAGGGGTAACTGGAGGGCTGGCCCGTCCTTGCCGGACGGTCCCGCTTGTTCTACAGAAGAAGTCGGGACTGGTACAGAGATAGGGAGGCTGGCAGAAACCTCTTCGATACCGGCAGGATCGAAGATATCGGGTCCCTTTCAAATTTCTATCTCCGGAATGGGGGCAGGTTCCTCTCCTCGAAAGAGGAAGATTCGCTCCGGGTCGAAGGTGGACGGAGAGAGGGGTAACTCAGGAGTTCTCCCATGACCTCTACCATGTCCCCAGCCACGACCTCGGCCATGGCCTGTGTGTTCTCGAGCTGGCTGTAGCCCAAGCGGGACAGTTGTTCTTTGTCTGGTTCGGGAGGCCACAGGCTCGCCCCGTCGAGAAGCGTTGATATTGTCAGAAGGTAGGATGGCCACCATGTTGCAGGTGCAGCCTCGGAGCATTTCTTCTAACTGCTCCGTTGTGATCTCCTTGTCCTTGTAACACAAGGAGAGCTCATCTGGGATCAGGAGTCTTTCGTCATTTTTGAGCTTTTGGATCATCTCTTGGACCCAATTTCTGAGGCGGGCTCATTTCTGCATTTCTTCCCACAGGATATAGTTGTCGAGTGGGAGAGCCGTGGTAGGACGAGGAGGAACGTATTCCTCCAAGTCATCAATGAGCCGCTGGAGCCTTTGGAGAGGCGTTGGCTCAGTTGGTGATTGTAGGGCGGCTGCTTGTTCAGCTTGTTTCTTGAGCCGCCTTCTGAGGTTCTTCCTCCTATTTTTCTCTTGTCTCTTGGCGATAGCTGCCTCCAAGGGAGTAGGAGGGAGAGGTGCCAGGGTCGGAGTTGATAAATTCCCAGGAGGGTGTCCCCGGTATAGTGCCTTGGTGGGGAGAGGTCGACGACTCTTCTTCGCCCGAATTTTAATCCAGGCGCCTTCCACTTGTTATATCTGGAAGGTGGCATTGATCGCCTGCTCGATTACCTCGAGCGGCAACTCCTGGTATGTCGGAATACTGGGACTGGTGTCCGAAGATGTATGCGCGGTTTGGTGCCTTACCCGCGGTGGTGACAGGAGCTTACGAAGAGTGGGTTGACAGGTGCTGGCATCCGAAGACATATGCGCGGTTTGACGCTTTAGCCGCGGTGGAGACAACTTTTGTTGAGAAGCGGACTGAGAGATGTGCTTGTTGTCCTGCTCCTTGGCTTTGCCTTTGTGATCAAGCTGAGGGCCTGGTCTAGCGACAATCGAAGGCGTCACAGGATATTGTTGCTCTGAGCAGTTACCCCAGCTCTGCGGACTAACTAGGCCTTGTAGCGGTAGGCCAGCCGCTTGAATCGAAGCCACTAAAGACTCCGAAGATGTCTTCTTCGTACTTCGGATTGTTCTAAAGGGTAGGCAGAGAGGACCCAACGGCCCATCAGCTGAGGGGGCATGACATGGCTGGGCCGGGACCTCACCCTGCTTTTGCTTTCCCTTCCTATCCACGGATGCCGGAGATGAAGATAGGACGGGAGGAGGACGAGAGAGAGCTGAGGAGCCCATCGTCGTCTCAGCCACCAGAACGTCCTCTCGGCCAAGAAGGACCTAGATGAGCCTAGCAGTCTCTTCTTCAGGGAAAGGGAGAGATTCTAGCTCTTGCCAAGACCTCCACCGCACAGTCAAAGTGGCTGGGGTTGGCTGGCCGGATGTCGGTGTCGGGGAGCCCGCAGGGGCCGGAGGGGCAAGAGAATGGATGACGTTGACCGAGAAGTCGGTCAGTTCCGTCTCTTGACTGGCATCCCACTCTCTATGCCTTTGCAATCGCTCGAGCGCTTCTTGGTTGTTAGCCTGGAACTCGAGCCATTCTGGAGGATGCTGGTAAGGCAGCCCGTGCCCATTTTCTTGAGGGGAGTCTGGCCACTCTGGCGCATCCTTGGCGGTGCTCAGGGATTCTTCAACAGCTTGCCAAAGCCTGACAAGTGACATGGAGTTTCCCTCCGCATCGATCTGCTCCCACTGGATTTGTTCCTGGATAAGGTATTGAACTTCCTCACAGGACTCGATCGGGTGGTAGATTCTAGCGTGGAAGGGGTAGTCTTGGGGGTGACTGAGGTCCTAATGGGTGTAGTTTGTCGGCGAGTCGCAGGGCATGATTTGCCTCCTGTCGATGAGGATATCGAAGAGTCACCGGGTTCTCTCCTTGGGGAAGGAGAGGGGTCTGTCATCATGCCAAGGCCTCCTTTCTGGATACTAGAGCAAATGTTCACCCAGACTGGTGCTAGGCTCCCCTTCTTCGACATCAGCGAGAGAGAACGCAGCCATCATGTGGATCACACTGGCCAGGTAGTGGACCACACGTGCTGCCTTAGCTGGTCTAGACCAGGTATGTGGTTACGGAGGATCAACGAGGCTGCTCTTCATTTTAACAAGGCCATCTTGGATCAACTTCTGCGCCTGGGTCTTGAAGACATAGCAATCTTCAATTGTGTGGCCCAGCATGCGATGATATGGGCAATAGTTGGGATCATCGGTCTTTAGGACCTCGTCCGGCTTGCAGATTTCTGGCAACTCGACAATCTTCGGGGCCATGCAGAGGTCGAAGAGCATCTTCGTATGTTCCTTCTTGAATGAAAAGGGTGTCTTCATGCGGTCTGAGAAGGAAGGAACGGTCGGCTTGTCCGCTTGCTTTTTTTCAGAACCGCTTGGTTCGGCCTCTATATCGGTTTTGGCAGCAAGGGTGAATTCAACAATCTTCACCTCCTTACCAGACTGGTGTTCTCGCACTTACTTACCCTTTGCCACTGTATAGCACGGGCTATCGGCGAAGAACATCTCTATTTCGGCGACTGTCGAATAGAGTTGATCGAAGCCTTTGATGTTGGCGCCGAGAAGCTTCTCTCTGACCTCAGCTGCCAAACCCCGTCGGCATATAGTAATGTCATCTTCATCGACTGGCGGGTTGACACACCTCATGCTGAGGTCTCGTCATTTCTTGATGAAGTCAAGGGCGCTCTCGCCCTTCTTTTGTCGGAGAGAGCAGAGCTCGGCCAAGGAGATCTTCCGCTCGGCCGTTTGAAAGCCGTCGAGGAACTTCTTCTGGAGATCTACCCAGTCGATGACTGAGCCGGGCTTCAGGCGGGAATACCATTGAAAGGCCGTTCCTGTAAGTGAAGTAGCGAAGTAGCGGAGAAGGTACCACTCATCCAACGCTAACTCACCCATGGCCGTAACATAGTAGGCCAAATGTTCATGTGGTGACCCCTGCCCGTCAAACTTTTGTAGCTTCGGGGGCTTGGTGTACTCTGGGGAAAGCTTTTTCAGCTCGTGGTGAAGCTGGTAGGGTGCACTGTAGAGATCTATTGTGACAACCCCTTCACCATACTGGGCGAGCTTTGTCTCAACAATACGCCGATCATCTGGCATTATGCCAGGAAATTTTATGGCATCGGCGTATTAGATGCTCGTGGCTGAGCCTCAACCGGGGGTGTGCCAAACCCAGGTGCCAATGGGGTTCGAGCGATTGCCGCTGAGGTGTTGACAGCCTCGCGGGCAGCTGGCGGTGTCGGTACCTCGGCCAGAGGCCTGGCAGGTTGCTGAGGATGAAGGTCCCGTTCCTTGCGGAGGTCTTGCAGGAGGGCCTTCAGATGCTGGTTCTCCTTCATAAGTGTATTGAGAGTCACTTCTTGAGCCTCGTTTGCAGGAGGGTCATTGTTGACCAGCTCTGCGTTGATAGGAGGGTCGCGGTCTGTCACATGGGCCTCTTCCACGCGTTCCGACAACTACGGTCCGGCAAAAGTACCGATGTGACCTGTTGGGGGAGGCAGTGGAACTTGATGGCGCGGCCTTCTGAAGTGGGACATGGGCTGATTCCGGTCATCAGACTGGGTGTCCGGCTGGTGTCCGGTGGTGTAGCACACGAACACTCGAACCGCGTGGTTGATGAACCGTGCCATCCGCTTCCTGCACGGGTGCCGCTCGGGGCGAACAGGCACCCCTAGTCTGTCAAAGATTGAGGCGCATTGCAGAGGGGCCTCGCTCCCGATATCGATCGGAGGAGATCCCGGGATAGGCTACTGGAGGGCCCGGGAGTGGGCTCGCCTATGCCTCCGCTTGCTTGTGTGGGGGACATTAGATGACTGGGCGTCGTCAGATGGTTCTACTATGAGACTAGTCACATCCTGCCTGATGCCGCGTCTGAGTGCTCGGAGGGGGTTTCTAATACGCACCCTTCGAATGGCTTGAGCTTCCTCTGGGGTGACCCAGATTCTCCTCAAGTTGGATTGCTGGTCTCCCTTGTCGCCATTTTTCCTACGAGTTGTCTTGGGAGCCCGTGTATCGGGCTGCGGTGGGTGCCGCCAGACTGCTGTCGAGGAACCCGCTTCTCTAAGCTTCGCCTCGTCCTCTCACATTTGTCGCAGGAGGTCAAAACGGTTGGAGGTAGAGATTGTGGGAACGGTCCTACCTGGGGTATGATTGGTTCACCCCCATCGAGGCGAATCCACAAGTCACCGACAAGAATAGTCCTACCGGAGTTGCTGGTTGTAGCAGCTGTCGGATGTAAATGTAATCTACCCCGCCCCGAACTAAACAATATAAGCATGCATATTAAACACGAAATTGCATGAAACGAAAAGGGGCGACAAGGAATAGAGAACTAACCGTGATCGCCACCAAGACTTACAGCACCAAAATGATGAAGAAAGGATGAAGATGGCACCGTGTACCTTGAAAAATATGGAGGAAGACACGGCCAAACGGGAAGCCGCTACAACATGTGACCGCGCTTGAAATGGGAAGCGGGGAGCCGATGTGGGTGCACCTCCTCACCTCCTAGCCGGCTAGAAAGCAAGGGCCTCATGTTCTATCAATAGTCTCCTGCGAAACAAAGCCACAAACATAAGAGAAAACCCATTAGAAACATGTGTATCATATGTCCCGAAATGATGAAGTAGCATGAAAGAAAGGGGGAGAACATACCGGGGGAGGGTTTTTTAACCCCTATAAATGGGTGCAAAAGAGAGGTGGGTGTATTGTGCATGCATAGGGTTTGAAATCATGAAAATAATTGAGAGAATAAGGAGAAAAGTGATGTGCAAAATGGAGAAAAATGCATGAACGTGCAGGAATAATGCAACTTGTGATGATTTTAAAAAAGTAGGAGATGAGAACTAAGGATTGGAGCAATGAAACCGAGCCCAAAGAGATGGATATCAAAGCAAAAACTTCCCTCTTCGCAGTGGGGTCGAAGATGTTAGTCGAAAATCCAGCATGGCTTCGCCATCGCCTTGAAAACACGCCCCCATCGCACAGGAAATCTAGGCAGGTTTATATAGAAAAGTGGTGAAACCCCAACTTTCTCCCACGATTCCAGAAGATAGAGTCCACCAAATCTCGAGATATCTGGATCAATCTCAAGATAATAGATAGGATAAGAGCTAGGAACAAATGGGACTCTTTTTGGTGGAGGGATCTGGAAGATAGAGTCCATGGAAGGTGGCCCCGGAGCCTAATATGCAAGGTTTTTATTGTACGAAAAGTAGAAAAACCTGATATTGCGGCCAAGATTCCAGGAGATATGGTCAATTAAAAACCGTGCTCCGTATACCAAATTCAAGATAATACAAAGGGGAAGACACAGTAACAAACAGGGCCCAATTTAGTAGAGTATTCTAGAAGATAGAGCCCTAACAAGGAGGCCCCGTTGCATAGGTTTTGGCCTTAGAATCCGGCGATGAAGAAGATGGAGTTCAGGACTTTTTGGACTCTCTGTTAGTTGGACGGTCGCACGATAGACCGTTTATTGAATTGGGTGGTCTAGAAGTAGACCGCCTAGACCTGGGGGCGACCAGAGGACTTTTCGCACAAAAAATAGATAAACGGTCATCCACGTACCGTTTTTCGAGCGAGGCAATCTTAAGAAAATCGTTTTATGACATTTTAAAAATAATAAAAATAAAATAAAAAATAAGATATTTTAAGAAAGTTACTGTTCATGGGCGGTCAACTGTTGGCCGTTTTACTGTTGGACGGTCACCATGTAACCGTTCAACTCAAGGAACGGTCAACTGTTGACCGTTTAGCTCCCAAGCTCGTGCGACTTTAGAAATTGAAGCATATCTTGAAAACTGTGTTGAATTAGCAAAAGCGGTAGAAGAAGAAATTGTAGATAACTTAAAAATGAACAACTTTCATGAAGAAAGTAAGATGAGAAAATGATCATAAGAGAGAGATAATTGGGCTAGAACAGAGAGAGTGAATACCGGGACATAGGTGAATAGTGTAGTCTGCTAGAAAAGTGTAAATAACTTGAAATCAGTGCAGAACTGGCCAATGACGTAGAAGAAGGCATTGTAGGGATTTGGAATATGAACAACTTTTGTGAAGGACACATTTTGAAAAGAGGAAAGAAAGGGGATAAAAAGGGACCGTTTTCAAGACTGCGTAGCGAAAGGGGGCTGAATGCTTGAGGGAAGCCGGCCTAAATGGGCTATAAGTTGACTTGGAAGGCCGACAGGTGATAAGGTAAACTCCAGGACTCTATGAAATCATGATCTCCAAGGCTCAAAAAGAATGGAACAATGAAATGGGCTCAAAATTCATCCAAGGAAGGCTCCAAAATAATGGGTAATTCGGGGCATCAAAATGATGACTAAGAGAAATGACTCAACTTGTGGGCTAAAAACAGGTGTCAACAGCGGCGAGCCGTCTGCCTTTGCGGCCATGGCGACGCTTCTTCTGGAGAGTGAAGGAAGACTCCGCCCCGAGATGGTAGATCGAGAAGACCTAACCTGCGACGACCGGCAGCGCAGAGCTGTTAGTGGACCGGCCCCCAAGGTACGAGACCAACGCCGGGGGTCGATGGCTGGGCGACTCTGGTATAAGCCCTTGCCCACACCGATAGAAGTGTTACCGATGCTCGAGATGAGGCACTTGCACTAGGAAGCGATGCCGTCGGAAGTGCTGAGGTGCCGACGGCCCTAGGTCAAGGACCCGCGGTGAGCGTCGACGTAGTTCGGACTAGCGTGGGGAGGCCCGAGGAAGGTGCTAAGGAACCTTGCCCTCTGGGTATGAGGCCCGCAGGGTGAGCCGGTTCAGCTGGAGCTCAGAACCGGGATCCCGAGTACAACACCAGAGAGCTGCGGACCCGGGGCTGGGAGCCCATATCGAGAGTCAGCTTTGCTGGGGCTCGGGGTTGGAAAAGCCATGGACATGGGGATGAGAGCCTGTGTTGGGTGCCGACTTTGCTGAGGCTCGAGGTTGGAGGCCCGAGGAAGGTGCTGAGAAGCCGTGGACCCAGGGCTGAGAGCCCATGTTGGATGTCGGCTTTGCTGGGGCTTGGGGTTGGAGGCCCGAGGAAGAGGCTGGGAAGCCATGGACCCGGGGCTGAGAGCCCGTGTTGGGTGCCGACTTTGCTGAGACTCAGGGTTGGAGGCCCGAGGAAGAGGCTGAGAAGCCGTGGACCCGGGGCTGAGAGCCCGTGTTGTGTGCCGCCTTTGCTGAGACTCGTGGTTGGAGGCCCGAGGAAGGTGCTGAGATAGCGACTGAAATCTGGGGCGCGAGGCCCGTGCTGGAGATCGGACGAAGCTGGCCGCGGGAGCTAACGCTTACCCGGGCCGGTGATGATCTGGGGCCCCTACAGGGGCCAGTGGTGGCAGTCTGGTGCCTGGCACTCGGGCGGGACACCGGTGTTGGAGGTGCGCGTGGCGCATTGGCCACAAGAGCCAGTGGAGAAACTGGGGTTGGCTAAGAAGCAGCCACAGGGATGACACCCAAAAAGTAGGGCTGTCAGATGACAGGGGTGAAACTGCCAAAAGCGATCGACGTCGCCAAGTAACCCACCTGTGCATGGGTGCCAATGACAAGGGGACCGTAAGTGATGGCCGCCATACTTGCTAGAGTGCTGCTGAGGCGGTTGCCGACAGTCGCCAAGCGAGGTCCGACTGGGAGCCGCTAGGGAAGGCGCATGCGAGCACCCTCCTCTGCCTCTCCCTCAAGGATAGGAAAAGGGCACCAGGGCTTTAGGGCTGGCATAGGCTTTTCTTCAGCAAAAAGAAGGAAGGTTGGAGACGTCCCATCGGGCGTGCCATCCTCTCTGTTATCGGGGGTTTTTTTCTTTTTATGCCGATGACCAGGGTGAAGGTAGGAATACAGTTGGGAAAGGAAAATATGGGAGTTTGATGTTTCTCGGATATTCTCCCTTACGGTTGTATGCCTTTCACGGCGGTACCAGGCACTCTCCTTTTTACGGAAAGCCGAAAAGGGTCGAATGGCACGGGAATATAGGGGCATAAGTTAACCAAACAGGGTGCAGGCGTGCCAGTCGATTTCTCGACAATCACCTATGGAACCAAGGGTTAACGGGGGAAGCGCCACCAGGACACGGCACGTGGGCTCGAGTGGTCGGGTGACACATGGATCGAGGGGGTTCCACGGGTGCGAGTGCGCAGGCGATTGTAGGAATCGTGTACTAGACGTCTTTCCCCACCGACCGCAAGCGATCGATGTTTATTTACATCGGATTGAATCTGAATACCTTCGTTCTATGTTGAAGAGAAGCCTATTTGTATCTAAATTCCTGGGAGGAGAGCAGGGGGTACTCAGCTGTTGTGGGTTTGCACCAGACAGGGCGATGTTGGCTAGGGTTAGAGGGGCGGTGTATTTGCACTGGGCGGCATACAAAGGGACTGAGGGCCCGAACGTGGATGCGAGCGAATTCGTTCAAATGGCAGCATGATTTCTAAGAGACATATGGCTTTACAGGAGGGCCGCAGGGGCCGAGGTACAACAGGCGCAAGCAGCAGGACAATTCTGACGTGATGGTCGGTCCCCGGGTCAATGCGTGACAAAGCGGGTATCTGCATGTTTTAAAGAGGGCCCCTCTCGTGGCATGGGCCAAGTTTGCTTCGTCAAATGAGGGGCTATGACTGGATAACTGGAGAAAACATCGGGCTGGTGTCCGGGCGAGGGTCGATCACGGCCCGAGTCGAGCGGTCGAACGTGGCCTCGTGACTGCGGGGAAGCGTGACGTCATGCTGTGTGCGTAGTTGCGGTCGGTGGGCATGCGAGGGGAAATCCCGGCATGAGGGAGCGTTCACCCTTGTCATAACATCACACACGTGGCGGGGGTAGACTTGTGTGCCATGGCGGAACATCGTGTGAGGGATGTATAAGCGACATACCCTAGGAATCCTTAGCCGACGACCAAGTCACCCACACACAATTTGTAACACCCTGGAATTTTAAAATAGAAATGTACAATTTTTTTTTTAAAAAAAATTATATATCTATATATTTAACTATTGAACTCATATTCTAATTCTATTTGATTAACCATTTAAACCATTTAATTAACAATTCAAAAACCAATAGATTTATTAGAAGATGCCAAATTATATTTTAGGAATGTCAATTTATATTTTTAATTTTTATTTTTAATCACTTAGGGAATTAATAATACATCTTATTACACTATTATAAAGAAATAGGAAATAGGTTATATAGATAGGGTTTTAAAGGATAAACATCACTATTACAAGATGCCAAATCATATTTTTATAATTTAGAGAATTTCATATTTCAACTTTTACATTATATCATTGTTTTGAAGAAATAAGGATATATAGATGAAGTGTTGAAGGATAAACCTAATTTAGGAAGTAAGAAAGGGTATATAGATAATTTTGGTTAAGTATATGGTGAATACAAAAATCTCAGTTCAAAATAACGACCGTTGTTAAGTCGTTACTTGTGAAATAACGACATATAAGGTGTCGTTATTCGAGTAAAGTAAATACACAAGGTTTAAAAGGACATATCTATAATTTCGGTCCTTTGAGGGGGATGGGAAAATGCTCCAAATAAGAAACGACGTCGTTATTCGTTAAATAACGACACATATTAAGTCACTATTCATATAACGTGAATAGTGCCACTTTTTATTTAAAAAGAATTTTTTAAAAAACATTATATGTAAAAATAAAGAAAAATGTAAGGATCTCACCCATGAAATTTCATAAACTAACTCCATCAAATTTTAAAGATAAAAATCATTGAAGTTTAAGGGAGTTTAAGCATTAAAAATTTAGAAGTGAATCACATCTGGGGCAGGGGCGCCAATTTTTAAAATGAGTGTGAGCCTAAGGCGCCATTTCTTTTCCGACAACTTTTGCGATATTTTCATCACCAACAGCCTGTTTGAGTTGGCATCCCACTCAGATTCTATTATTCCGGATCTTGTTTCCCCTCCTGTCGACCCTAATGCTATAATATATCCCTATATTCCCCTTTCTATTCCGTTAGCTCTAATGCTTGCTGGGGGAAACACTCTCTGAAGGTTGCAGAGAGGCTCTTAAGGTTGCAGTGGGTTGTCTGCAACTCTGTCATCCCAAAAGAGGTAGGTGTTCTCAACTTTTAACTAAACTAGTTGCTAATCTAGGATGATTAGTCTAGGCAGTTAGTCTTAGGCTCATTTCCATGCGATATTTAGTGTTTACACGGCATGTGTTAGTCTTATACCCAGGATAATTAGCAAGTATTAGTCTCATACCTACAATAATTAGCATGTATTAGCTTCAATCTAGGATAATTAGCATGCATTAGCCTCATACCTAAGATAATTAGCATGTATTAACCTTAATTAGCATGTATTAGCTTTAATCTAGAGTAATTGGCATGTATTAGCTTCATATCCATGTGATATATCCTGTGTAACTCAAGTTTTATCGTGTTTTTATGTAACCTGTTAGTTAAGCTATTAACTAATCTGTTAGCATACCTTATTAACCTGTTAGTTGATCTACTAACCAATTAGCATACCAAATTAACCTGTTAGTCTACCTAATCTATACACCATATTAGATATAGATAGAGTTCTGCCTATCTAGAGACCCTATCTCCATTTAGTTCCTGTAAGATGTAAACTAGTATGATAAGTCATGTTAAAAATTTGATATTTGAGAAACTAAAGTATGAAACGAGTGCATGAATACAGATCTGTAATCCTCACAATATTCTCTATCTGTCAATGTCATCAATTTTTCATAAATCAGCCTAAATTGAAGGGCGTCCTTGACACGGACGCCATTCACTGAACAGCGACTGTACAACCGCCGCTTAATCCAAACAGAAAATGGGCAAAAATGCCCCTCTGTGAAGGGCGCCCCCCCTATGGCGCCTATTAAAAATTCATGGCAGCCCCTAGGGCTCCTTCTAATAGAAGGTGGCAGCCCCTGAGGTGCCTTCTTCTGATAGGTGGCAGCCTTATGGACGCCTATTATTAACCTATAGCTAATTGATCAGTTAAGTTAAACCCTAGCTACTTAGCTTAGCCAGTGCTTAATAACCTCTATCATTAGTTAAACCTAGATTAGTTAAATCTCTCTTTAACCAATAAATCATCTAGTTTAACCCCTATTGTCATTAGTTAAACCATTGGTTAAACCAGTTAATCGCATAGTTAACCCTCAGCCATTAGTTAACCTGGACACATTTTGATAGGCGCCTGACCCTTGGGCTCCTATCAGTGAAACATGGCAGCCCGCAGGGCGCCATTTTATAATAGATGGCAGCCCTCAGGGCAACATTTTCTAAGAGATGATAGCCCCATGGGCGCCTACTAAGCCTGACCCTATAAACCTGTTAAAATGTGGCAGCCCCCTGGGCGCCAATTTCAAGAACATGTAAGCCCCCTGGGTGCCAATTTCTATAACATGGCAGCCCCCTGGGTGCCAATTTCAAGAAGATGGCAGTGACCTGGGTGCCTATTAAACAGACCCTAAGTTTTGGTTTTTTCGAGACCTTAAACCCCTGAATGACGCGCCCTGGTGTCAGGACGCCATTCACTGATAAATGGCAGCCTCAGAGGCGCTATTTAACCCCTGACAGGGTTCTCTAAACCTTGTATAGTTCACATGAAGGGCACCCCGTTGTGAGGGTGTCATTTCTGAACATGTCAGGTAGCCTACAAGGCACCGATCTCACCTAGTTTGTCCGCGTATCAAACGTCACTAGTTTTTACTCCTAGCTCGTCCCTTCATAACAATACGCCTTGGATTCCATTCTATAATCTACCTTATATACATCCTACATGGTCAACCCTTGAAATTCCATATTAGCTATAAATGAGGGTGGATGTCGAAAAACATGACCAATGCTGTGCATATAGGGCCCGGTCTGGTCCTGGGAGGAGCAGCCGAAGGTACTTGTGCCCATGGGAGTTTATTGACCATGGTGTTTGGCATTGCACCGGAGTACTTGCTTGCTAGACTTTAGGCATTCCACTCCTTCACGTGATATTACTTGATTGATTGACTTGAGGTCCGCAGAAGGGTAAAGGTATTTATTTAAATAAATTGATAAATAGTCAATTCCAGTTATACATGCTTGAAATTACATTGCTTTCTTATGCTTGCTTGATACGAGTTCTTACAATTCTTGGAAAATTTATTGTTAATTCCAGTTATTGCTTGCTGGATATCTCTTGCTACAGTTGTATTGAAGTTGGAATCTATATACTCTCACTTGTTATTCCTTTACTGCTCTTGTTGATTTTACAATTCTTGATATCTACTTGTATACATGTATAGATTTACCTACATTAATTGAACTTGTAAACCACTTAAAGCATGTTAAATCTTGAGATGTAAATCCTACTGAGTGATTCACTCATCCAATTGCTTCTAACATTTTCAGGTGATTTGGATGACAACCGACACTCGGAAGGGAATGAGACTGAGTGATGAGTGTTAGCATTGAGTTATCATATTGTCAGTTGTATCCAGTTATGTCAGATGTCAGTTGTATTAGTCCAATTGATTAGAATTGTATTAAGGGCTTGAAGCCTAGTAGTTGGACTTGGGAAATGTATGTAATTTGCCATTTGGATGGTTGTAATAAATGTCAGCTAGAATTATTCGTAAAAAACTCAAGCAAAAACCTTCGTTATTGTGCACTCTATTAATTGTCAAAGGAAGAATTCCATCAAATAGCTAGCTTGTTTTAGTTCTATATAAAGGACTGTCGCGCCACGGATAATCTTCCGCGCTCGGGATGTGACACAATTCTCCTTGCTCATTGCCTGGAGACGCTTGAAGCTTGGAGCATTTGATTGCTAGAAGCCTTGATTGTTGTATATCCCCTATCTCCCACCCCTTGAGCTTCTAAGGGGCTTTTATAGAGAATTTGGAAGGCCATGGAAGGGTAGCCTAGGGTGAAGGGTTCAACCTAGCCTGGGTAAACCAATTGAATAGTGAGGGGGAAGGGTTTAGGCGGAGCAGCCCTGGTCCGCCTAAACCCTTCCCCCAGGGGGTTTAGGCGGGCTGGCTGGCTTCTTTATTTATTAAAAAAACATTTTTTTATTTTACGGAGGAGTTTTAGGGGGACCAGCCTAGGGGTCCAAGCTGGTCCGCCTAAACCCCACCCTAGGGGGTTTAGGTGGACTGGGTAATGGGGGAGAGAGGGGGGCGGTCCCCACCCTATAAAATCCTATTTTTGGTGTTTTTCTTTCTAAATTAGACTAAGAAGAAAAGGACAGGTGCTGGGAGGATACGTGGAGCCTTGTGAGTGTGTTGACTATTGAGGACCACTCCCCTGTGTTGTTGCTTTGTGCTTCCGCATGTTACTCCCACGAACTGGTACGGATGAACGATGCGAGCCCTTCCCCCCGGATTAGGGAGTCGGACAAACGAAGATTGAGAATCGGACGAACTGGGACTGAACGGGGCCGTGGGGCTGGAGAGAGGGCACGGCCTTTAGGGAGTTCACCCTCGCTGGGGGTGCGCGGCCGTGCCCCGAGGTGAACTGGCCACGGGCGCGTCGCAACCCCGAGGGATGGCCCCCGGGGGTCTTCTTTTGTCATTTGGGAGTGTCCTTTAAGGGACACTGGGCTTCGGGATACTGGGATGGTGATGGGGACATCAGAGCAAGGCCACCCACATTTTTTTTACATTTGTGTCTTTTTAGTTTTCATTTATATCCTTAGGAAAGTAGGTTTGCAATTGTAAAGCTTTATAAGCCAATTTGTTATTCCTTAAGGATCTTTGGGTTTTTATGTAAAAGTCCATGTAGGCCCTGCAGGACCCTCCACCCCTTTCTCATTGGTTCAAGTGACATCTTGGAGTCCATGTGGGGCTGGTCAAATGTCCTAGGTGACTTCTAGAAGGGCTTGACCATTCAAGGGGACAATTGGATTAAAAAGTCCAAGTTGGAATGCCTAAAAGTCCAAGGGGCGCCCCCTTCCACTAGAACATATTCTATTTTTTTTTCACCGCATGGGATTATATGGGATGTTCCTTGAATACCCCTCCCTAATCCTAGATCTGAGGTTAGTTAGGGTCATTTCGTATTTCATATAAATACCATGTATTTCCCATTTTGCTAGAATTAATGATAAGAATTTTCAGAATTTACTTGAAGCAAAGAAGGGTGCGCCATCTCCTCTCTCCTCTCTCCCCGTTGCTGAAGAATTTCTGCAGATCTTCTAAGGTGTGAAGCCTCCCTTCTAACCCCCTTCCTGAGTGTGAAGCTCAGTGCTGCCACCGTCGCCACCATCGAGCCGCCACCGCCATCGCTGGAGTTCTGTCCAAATCAGGACAAAGGCCCATTATCCAAATTTTAGTTCGCAATCCATGGATTTGCTTGTGCCCAAATTTTGAGAGTAGGTTCCCCACGCAAATACCCTCTCCCAAAAAACTTTTCCTATTTTCCAGCCTTCGTTTTCTATTTTTCCCATTTCGTGTTTCCCAGCCTCCCAGATCTACCTATGTTCTGTTTTGTGTCATAGCAACTCTTGTTTCCATAGTTCGACCCCTTGTGTTTCCATAGTTCGACCCCTTTCCCTTGTTTGTTTGAGTTGCCAATTTAATTGGGAGTTCTGTCCACCTAAACCTTCTTCCACGTATTTTTTTGAGAATTTTGGATCTCGTTTACATTTTCTAAAAATCACTGTCAAATCCCAAATCAGTTCTATCCCTATTGTCCAGATCTGACCACCCAGTGTTAGAAATTCTGTTTCCCCTATCACTCGCAGCGTGGAGGTATCATGTCCGCTCCTCATCTCGGCATTTGCTTACTTCATATATTTTCTTACGCCGCTGCGAGTGATAGGTTCCTGGCTCGTTATATTTTTATATCGTCGTTGCGAGAGAGAGAGAGAGCGAGACCAGTCCCGTGACCCGATCCGGGTACGAGAGAGAGCCGATCACCCTAGCTCACTGCCAGTTTCTCAACTGCGCACATCCGTACGCTTCCCTTGCTAAGGGACGATTGCGAGCTTGCTTAGAGTCCAAGGATTACATTTCAACTTGGAGTAGAGTCCACTGTCCATCCCGCATCAGTTTGGTATCAGAGCGAGTCGAGTCTAGGGTAGTCTTGTTTAAAAACAAAAAAAAGAGTCATCTAAGTCTAGGAGTCTAAGTCTAAGTCGGTCGTTGCATTTGCATTCCTTTATTCAGTATATCAAAAGGTGTTGCCCAAACGTTAGGTTACGCCTATCGGGAAGGTCACACATTTGCGAGAGTGAATCTTCGGATCCCGTGACTCTGCCACGTACCGTCTATTGGTTGAGTCTAGGTGTTTTAGTTTGCATAAGCTTTTGCATATAACAACAAAAACCAAAAAAATGCCATTGCATGCCCATTCCTAGGGGATCCACTCCATCTTTGCCACTATGGCCAACCCATGCACCTCGAGTAGGCCCGACCAAGGCAATCGGTGCGTGTTAGAGTACATTACGGACTTCGAAGCAGTGTATCGGTCAAGATATGGATTTGGAGAGTTGAGCACCACGACTGCCTTTCAGTTCCGGAGAGGTTTGCGGCTTCACTTCCAGTATGAATGTCTTATTCGCGACGCATTCTCTCTGGCGCGGTCTTATCAGGTCGCTCTATAGGTCGAGCCATTTGAGTCATGGTTTGATGCTACCCTATGGCGAGCAGACACTGCCCTACGGCACGCATCTGCCTCCCAGCCGAATCTCGAGCCGGTCGGACAACCTACCCCATGGTCTCCCTCATCCCAGTCGGGAAACCTCTCCCCTAGAGCTCCATTGCCATCTACGTCCGATCTTTATTCGGAAGCACCTTATTTGGAGCCACCTCAGCCAGAGCCACCTGTGTCTCTAACGGGAACGCTATTCATTGCCGAGCCCCTACTTAGCTGGCTCAAGAATGACTTGGTCCCACCTTCCTATCCATCCATAGACCCCACCCCACCTTTAGTGTCGGTCAACCCATTCCATACCACATTCCGATCTAGTCACCATGTTGATACACTAGATGACCTTGTTATGGGATTAGACTCGCAAATGAAGTTGACTTATATGTTGGCACCACAAGTCGTAGCTTCACCCACCCCGCCTTAGGGTCCATTACCTCCGTGTGCACCGTGGGTTGTGTCACCACGGAGATTCTCCTATTCCTTCCCTTGTCGGCCGAGCCTAACTTCATTCCATTTACCCCGAGGGAGGAACCCTACCTCCTATATGAGATCACCACCCCCTATACCCTAGTGCACGAAGGTGACCACCTACACCTTCAAGATTTTCAAATGTGGGACCGTGACTTATGGGAGCCCAGTTCGAGGGGTCATACTTTCTTTGATCCCTTCGACCCATTCCTTAGTGAACCCCTTGACCCACCATATTTACTCCACCTTTTCGAGGGAGTCCACTATCACACCTCTCCCACTCGGGCCTGGCAACCTCCACATAGCAATGGGTTCAAACCATCATATGGGGGTAATAAAGACTTCGGCCCACCTAAACCACCCGAACCTCCCAAACTTCCCACACCCAAGTCCAAAAGGGGTTCAATGCATGACTGGTTTAAACTTGGGTGTCTCGGAGTCCCCCATCACGTCGACCTCCGGTTACGTCAAGTGCATGCATGGCACATATTCGGATGTCCTGGTCCACCATTTCACAAGTATGGATAGGACTAACCGTAGGTTTGTCTAGGGTCTTATTTGAGTCCATGTTTTTCTTTCTTGTTGAGTGCATAGTGAGTCTGCATGCATCGAGTCTAATCAGTCTTTGTACGCTCGCGTTGTCAGTCCCTTTCGAGTGCAAGGTAAGTCGGATCTATTGCGTACGTTGTAGACTTGTCAGCATTTGGGATCGGCTCGACCATTCTCTATCTCGGATCTAGTCACATTTAGGGACCCAGCGGTGATTCCTAGTGACTCTTTGAGCCGCCTCCCTCCTTTGAGAGTGACCCCACCTCGGAGTGTCCACCTCTAGCCTCATTCCCCAGTAGCGAGCACATATCGAATCTATACGGGATGAGCAGGTGTCGAGTACTTGGAGTGGAGCGTACTCCACGCTTCCTAGTACGATGACGGATCTGCCGGCGTCACGAGCAGCCACATCCTTACTCGACGGGGTCAAGTTCTTCCCACCCGAGGAGAATTGATGGGGACATCAGAGCAAGGTCACCCACATTTTGTTTGCATTTGTGTCCTTTTAGTTTTCATTTATATCCTTGGGAAAGTAGGTTTACAATTGTAAGGCTTTATAAGCCAATTAGTTATTCCTTAAGGATCTTTGGGTTTTTGTGTAAAAGTCCATGTAGGCCCTGCAGGACCCCGCACCCCTTCCTCATTGGTCCAAGTGGCATCTTGGGGTCCATGTGGGGATGGTCAAATGTCCTAGGTGGCTTCTAGAAGGGCTTGACCATTCAAGGGGACAATTGGATTAAAAGGTCCAAGTTGGAATGCCTTAAAGTCAAGGGGCGCCCCCTTCCACTAGAACATATTCTAATTTTTATTTTTTGACCACATGGGATTATATGTGATGTCCCTTGAATACCCCTCCCTAATCCTAGATCTAAGGTTAGTTAGGGTCATTTTATATTTCATATAAATACCATATATTTCCCATTTTGCTAGAATTCATGATAAGAATTTTCAGAATATGCTTGAAGCAAAGAAGGGTGCACCCTCTCCTCTCTCCTCTCTCCCCCTTGCAGATGGATTTCTGTAGATCTTCTGAGGTGTGAAGCCTCCCTTCCAACCCCCTTCCTGAGTGTGAAGCTCAGCGCCGCCTCCGCCGCCACCATAGAGCCACCATCGCGCCGCCACTGCCATCGTCGGAGTTATGTCCAAATCAAGACAAAGCCCCCTTGTCCGAATTTTAGCTCCCAATCCACGGATCTGCTGGGGCCCAAATTTTGAGGGTAGGTTCCCCACGCAAATACCCTATCCCAAAAATTGTTTCCTATTTTCCAGCCTCCGTTTTCTATTTTTCCCATTTCGTGTTTCCCAGCCTCCCAGATCTACCTGTGTTCTATTTTGTGTCATAGCAACTCTGTGTTTCCATAGTTTGACCCCCTTTCCCTTATTTTTTTGAGTTGCCAATTTAATTTGGAGTTCTGTCTCCCTAAACCTTCTTCCATGTATTTTTTTGAGAATTTTGGATCTCGTTTATATTTTCTGAAAATCACTGTCAAATCCCAAATCAGTTCTATCCCTGCAGTCGAGATCCGACCACCCAGTGTTAGAAATTCCGTTTCCCTTATCAATCCACCTCTAGAAAATCCACAAAAAGTATACCTATCTTCCTTACTTCCCCTCTCCAACTTTCATGAAGAGCCCAACTTCCAGATCCGAAGTTTGAGCCGTGGTCAACCCACGTTATCAGGAAAATCTATTTCTGTCCTGAGTTTCCTGAGTCTGTCAGCCATCGTGTTCAAAAATCCACCATGAAAAATCCAGTCCCATGAAAATTCCTGCCACAGCCCTTGGTCGAAGTACTTCGAAAGAGCCTTCCAACAGCGCCAATTTCGTATCGATCCGACATTGGGATTGATCGCAGCAGCTGTTCTCACCGGGTCGCGCACTGTAAAAATTGAAGTTCAGATCCGGGGACAACAAGCTCCACCTTGACGATCGGAGCCGCCTCGCCTTCCACAAGGCGATCCAGGGAGTCCCACTTCTAGGACGGCCCCTTCAGTAGTACGCAACACAGCGGGACCCACCCGCCCAGTTCGGAGGTCCGAGCAGTATGTGGGCCCCACAACCCGCAGCACGCGTCATCCGGACGGCACCGACGGAGCTGTCCATGTTGCCGCCCGTCAACCCAACATCGGTCCTCCCGGGCCCACTGTTGCCCTTTACCTCCCTGCGTGGAGTGGGCAACAAATTAACTTCTGTAATTATTGAAATTGTTTATACCGGGAGTTACCGTACTTGGCCGGGGTCGTCTTCCCTACGCCCGACATGTGGACGTATCGTGTCCGCTCCTCATCTCGGCATTTGCTTACTTCGTATATTTTCTTATGCCGCTGCGAGTGATAGGTTCCTAGCTCATTATATTTTTATATCGCCGCTGCGAGAGAGAGAGAGAGCAAGACCCGTCCCATGACCCGATCCGGGCACGAGAGAGAGCCAACCACCCTAGCTCACTGCCGGTTTCTCAACCGCGCACATCCATACGCTTCCCTCGCTAAGGGACGATCGTGCGCTTGCTTAGAGTCCGAGGATCGCATTTCAACTTGGAGTCGAGTCCGCTATCCATCCCGCATCAGATGGACCGTGGGGGCCGTTGTTCTTCGAGTCATAGTAACCGCTTGCAAGATATTTGGGTAAATGCCCGACACACCCCGAGTTGTCAAACGGCTTGGGTAACTGGCTGAGGGGCCTTAAGATGGGCCTTTGGCTGAGAATGAGAGCTCGTGGGAGCTAAGGAGAGGCACTTTGGGCTCATGGGCCGTGCCTCGGGCTATGTGCCGTGTTGCACAGCGGGTTGGCGGTGTAGCCGCGGGTTGGCCCGAGAGCTAAAGTTGAGTGGCTCTTCGCCACGTGTCTAAGGGCCGAGGGTGGCCCCGACTTGCTAGGGGGTCGTTGTCGGACCCAATTAGTGTGCTGGAACCG